>JAOXYM010000008.1:23293969-23306722 GCA_028567055.1 Leptatherina wallacei | reverse complement strand
CGATAGTGAAGTAATGATTAAACTGTATGATTGGAGCTGCTACAATTTGCTGCCAGCAAGCGGCGCATTCTAGAGTGTACAGTCAAGTCAGATTTTGGCTTCTTCCATATAAAGACTCATTACATTTCCCTTTTCATTTCCCTTAATTGCCTATAAATTTCAAAAAATTGTTTACCATTGAGTGAAGGTTTCAACCTGTTCCATGAGTTAAAGGTTTATAGTACAGAACCATTTTATTCATTATATGGACTGAGTGAAGTTACATTAAATGCAAGACTTTTTCTGATATATTTGCATTCTAATTAAAGACACAACCACGAACATGTTTGTGCTTAAAATATCTTCACTTTTTACAGAATGAGTGCTGAAGATCTTGAGATCCACCAGCCAACAGATGTACCTGTAAACAGACAGTATATACCCCTTCAGGGCTCCCTGGTTAATGGGTTTGATGGCCTCCTGCAAAAGGGTAAAGGCATCCTGCGCAGTGGAAGCCTCCCTTATCTGATGGACATCCTGTCACACCCAAATGAAGAAGATGAAGCCGACGACGAAGGTGACACAGATGCGAACAGTCACATAAAGCAAGATAGGGCGCTGGTTGATGTTGCAGTGGAACACAAATACTGAGCAATATTAATAGTTATTGGGATGTTATGACAGCCTTCATGTATAAGATTGAACAAATATTTCAAAATAAAACATTTTGGAAAATGTCATAACGTCTTGATTTGTGTCATTATGCAAGTTTTCACAAAACAGGAAATAAAAAGATGGCATGAAAACAAAACAGACTAGAATGAAAAGCCATGTTTTAACTTGCATGTTTACTACATCAGTTGAATTATATTGGATATTAATAGTTCTTTTCTGCTACAATGAATGTATTTGTGAAGAAATCTTTAAACATCTGTGGAAATTTCATTCCATATATAACTAATTAAAGCAATTTGTCTGATGTATAAATAATGAAGATCTTGAGGGTTTTCTTCATGATAATCATCCATTCATTCATTCATTTTCTGTACTGCTTAATCCAATTCAGGGTCGCAGGGAAGCTGGAGCCTATCCCAGTAATAGGATAGGTAATATAGGTAATAGGATGACAATTACCTGATCATAAAAATCATGACTTTTAATAAAATCCAAAGTCAAGGGAAGTTAACTTGTTTTAAATTAATACTTTGAGCTTCCTAATTCTTAGGCCGCTGCTTGAAAATTGCATATCCTTAATGAAATGAGTATATCTCTGCAACCACAAGGTCTAATTGAATAATTCTGGAGTCATAATAAAGGGAGCAATTGTGAGATTTGTTAAAATGTGTAAATATCAGTTTATGTGTTACTGGTGAAGAATAAACAAAGATGGCCCATAGCACACATAAAAAAAAGTTTCAGGCTCGCTAAAAAAAGAAACGAAGAAGAAACACCCTCAGGAGGAAAGTGAGTATATCATGATGCAGCTGTACTTCTAAAACTATATCAAGTCATTATACAATATGTGAACATTATCTACACAAAGTTCAACTCTGATTAAGTGAAGCAGAACAACATTATTCAGTAGAAGTTTTACAGTTCAGGCGAGGTCTCCAAGATGGCCATTTTGGCACAGCTTGAAACAGTTTGGCAGCATCTGTTCTCAAAGTCACCCATTTGGAGGACCTCAGGATTTAAAAGGCTAAATAAAACATATATCAACAATATCAAATGAAGATGGGAACAGTTTAAACTGCACCTAATAAATCTATTCTTGGTTGACATAAAGGCAGCATATTAGAAGAAGAAATTACTCTTTGAGATCTAACTGAACTTTCTACCAGCATTGTGTTTTGTTTTGAGACTGTCATGTCATTGCTTTTTTTTAATTTTCTGGTTAAAAAAAAAAATCCAAAATAAATAATATCATATACCGCTCAAAGAAAATCAATAAAATTGAAAAATTGAAAGGGACGAGCATCATAGTGGATATTCCACTGAAGTGATGCAAATTTCTAAGAAATGAAGCTATTTTTGCAAGAAAATTACACAACCTGACATTAATGAGATACTGGAACACACACTGGTGGAAAATATTTTACTTACATACCAGATACAGGGATTCAGAAATAGAAATTAGAAAGCTTTACTGACAGCACACAGATAAATCCAATAAAATATCTTTACCTCCAAATTGTGCTTCAACAAATAATCTATTTAAAAGATATGATATAGCCTAAAAAAGACCTTCAGAGTGACATTTGCACACACAAGCCTAAGCAATAACTAATATTGTAAAATCAAAACAAATACAGTGGACAAATAATATACACAAGAGAAAGTAGAATAGTGATTGTGCTTAGGGAGGGAAGCAGGTGGAACAGGTGGTGGGTTGGCTGGTGGGAGAGGTCAGCTGTGGTGTTCAAGTACCAGGAAAGCACCCAAAGACCTGAAGAATGCCACTCTGTCCACCAGGTTTCTGAGTCCACCCTGTTCTTCCTGAGACCCATGATGATGCAAGTTATTAACCTGACATGACTGTGGATATGTCTGCAATTTTAATGAAGTTGATGATGGGACGAAAGGGGGGAAATATTCAGTTATAAGAGGGCGGGAAGCTATTTGCGCATCGTATTGCTTAAAATAAAGGCTGAATAAAGCTGAAGTGTAGCTACATTAAAGTCTAAAAAAGGTAATTTTGTACTAATGTATCAGTTAATTCAAATATTTTTGTTGTTGTTTAAATGTACTTTTATTATGAAAGATGAAAACGACGGCAGTCGAGAAGGCTCAAAAAGATTGGGGTTTTTTTCTCGCTTCCGCGTTGTCAGAAATCTGTTAAACACGGGCAGAGACCAGTTCACTATCTTAAACAATTGTTGCCAGGTATGTTTCAGGTTACTGTCTCTGAACAGGACTTATTCAACTTTTATCCTTTAAAATGTCTGACAAATATAAAGATTAGTCATTCGTTTTTGCTGATGACAACTAAATGCTTCAGAATCCACTATTTACGGAACACCTAGTTAGCATGCTAACATTAGCCTACTCACTTTTGCCTTTCGAAATGAGTCGATACTTTCACCACTGGGTGGGTGGGGGGAGTTGGCCGATGATCAGCGGATCTCTGACCTTTCAGAAAGTGTACATGTCTAGTGTGAGAGAGCATTAAATTAGAGTAATATATAGGATTTGAGGTATCCAGTGAGCCCTCTGTTTATCAAGAATGTTCGGTTTTGTTTGTATGACAGGAGCATCCCTGCAGCAGCCTTGCAGGACAACAAAGCAGTGCACCGGTGCTATGTCAGTCGACGCCCCCCTGCTGCTGCCATCTTCATAATCTTCATCATGTCTCTGGGAGACAACCCTCACCTGCTTCTCGGCAGGATCCGCTTCTTGAACAGGTGCATGGAAAGTTTCAGGAAGAGCGAACCGGTGCCCGAGTGTCTGTGTTATGTCCCTAAAGAGGTGTGCTACAAAATCTGCAAGGATTCATCATCCAGCTCCTCCGCCTCCACTGGGGCCTCTGCAGGAGGCTCCACCGCCGGGAAAACTCTAATCTCCGTCTTTGAAAGTCCGCATCAAATTCCCCACAACAAGAAAACATGCAAGTATAACATTGAACCAAAGAAAGGGACCTGCATCAGGACCACAGGGGAAGAATACTGCAACAGCCAGGGCCTTTGGGTCAAAATGAACAAAGTAAGTCAGAGTTACTGGTGCAGTCACATCATCCTGTTATTCCATACTGCTTCTTTTCTTAAACTGCAGGGGGGAAAAAAACCCAGCTGCCATAACTATTATCTGCTTAACAGCTGCACTACTACCTTTGTACCAAGAGACCTGTGATACATATCCAGAACTAATCCACACCTTCCACTTGTATCAGGAACTCCTTATTCAGCTCTGTTTATGATATGCAGATAGACTATGGCTGAACAGATGGAGCTATTGATAACATGTGGAGGCCCCAGGGATCGTAAGAATTAAGACTGATTTATACTAGCATTATAATTAACTATAAATATATTCAAAAAATCAAATGCAGAATAGCAGATCTGTAAAAACAACACACTGGATATTGAATCAGAATATGTGCTATAATATACAACAGTGTAGATGAAATGGTGATTGAGTTTCTTGAAGTGTATAACTTTTATGTCACAGTATTATATAAGATATACATGTTGTATGCATTATTAACAAAAGATTATATTTTTGTACTAATCTGTGGCCTGATTTTATGACTAAAAAAAGTATAGGGTATTGTTCCCAAGTCCCTGTTTAATTTCCCAGGATCTTTGTTTTAATTTCCCGGGATTGGGCCACTGCCCTGCCGGTTTTAGTTTTTTCCCTGCTTCAACACACCCGATGTAAGTGAGGCAGATCTCCTCAACACCTTGTTCTCCAGTTCTGTACAAGCATTTTAATGAGCCTTAATGTGGGCCATGTGAGTGCGAGCAGGGAAACATCTAAAACCGTCCGGGTAGTAACCCTCAAGGATTGGAGTTAAAGAACCCTCGTCTACAGTATACTTAACGTCAACGCTACAAACTGGAAAATGTGTTTGTGACACAAAGTATTGCTTAGAAAAAAGAAGAAATTCAGGCAGTTTTCAGAAATAACTAATAGATGATTTCAATCCCAAAAACCCAGATTTAGGCCTGTTTACATGACCTGACAGGTATAACCGTCTTCTCAACATCTACAGATCACTGGTAAATGCTGGAGCCAAATGTGTTTTATTTAGAATTTAATCGCAACTCAGTCTTTATTCCAAAATTTTCCAGGCAAGACAGCGCGGTGATGGGGATTCCCTGAGACAGAATTCTGAGCTTAGCTTGTCTTAAACATATAAATTGGAAGTTTCAACTCACAGAACAGTTAAATAGTTGTTCAAGCTGTCAGTTTGAAGTTGATAGCTGTAGTGTGACTCTGACTTGCTGGGAAATTAGTTTTGAAATGGTTCAGACCGAAAAGACATATTTAAGAACTGTATTTTATACCTTGAAAAATAGCAATTATATAAATTATCAAAATAAAAATCCTTTAATTACACAGTTTTTTTCCCCGTTTTTTCTCTGAGGCTTCTGTTTGTCCCAGAGTTTTGTGATGTGTAATGACCTTGTGATCCTCCCAGGAGCAGCTGGAGGAGTACCGTTCAGGCCAGGAGCTGGAGGAAGGATGGATCCTGGTGTGTAAACACACAGAGGGAGGCGACAGGCTGGTGCCTGTGGAGTCCCCGGAGTCCGTCAACAGGCACCAGCAGCTCTTCGGCTACGACCACAAAGCCTGTAACAGATGGGAGCAGGTGGTGGATGTGGAGAACGCGCTTCACATCGGCTCCAAACCCAAAATGGCAGAGTGTGACACCGCCGCTGTCCAGAAGCTAAGGTGAGCTCGTTTCTATGAAGTAGAGCGTTTAGATTATCATGTTGTTGCAGGAGGTTGAATTCATTTGCTAACGTTCTACATTGAAGGTATGTTCCTCCCACCTGGGCGTATGAATGTGACGAGGACCTGGTGCACTACTTCTACGACCACATAGGAAGAGAGGACGAGAACCTGGGGAGTGTGAGGCAGTGTGTGACCAGCATCGATGTCTCTTCATGTTCAGTGAGAAACATTTAGATTTACTGTTTCCCTGACATGTAATGCTAATAAAACTGTTTAATCCTTTTTGAGAAATAAGAAATAAAACTAGATTAATTTTAAATACAGAGGTGTGAATGATTGAGTAAATTCTGGTTGGTCTCTGCAGCATATAGATGATTACAGATGTTTAGAAATGAATTTTACAAATCAGACTATAATGGTATTTGCTGTTAGGAGGATCCCAACGGGGGTGTGAGCTGTCTGACAGATGGTGACACTGAAACGTTCTGGGAGAGCGACGGCATGCAGGGACAGCACTGGATCCGCCTGCACATGAAGAGAGGCACTGTAGTCAAGTAAGAAGCTGCAGAGCTGCAAAGTGAAAGTTAGAAAAGACCAGTTGTGGTGCATTTAATGTTGTTGGCTGATAAAGGGAGATTTGGGTTACCAGTTTCTTAATAACAGCTGGTTCGTTTTTATTATTTCATTGCAACAAACGTGAGATGACTCTGATAAACATCTCTAGCGTGCTGGATGAACAGATGATTGACATTTATCCAGCCATAGTCACAACGAGAAGAATTAAACTTAATAAATTAAATCAAACTTTTACAAAAGTCAAATATACCTTTTGTAACTGGAATCTTATTCTTTTCTACTTTTATGTATGGTGACACATTCGGCCCTTCTGTTGATTGATGACACCAGCTTGTCACAAGTCTGTGGAGATGTTCCGCTGTTCTTTAGGAACCCCGTTAATCTGGTGGACATGCCGCATGTGAATTACCACCGAGGTGTTTTTCTGTAATATTTTGTGATGCCAGTCTGACTGTGGAACTACATTAGTAACATATCGGTGCAGCAGTCATGCATGGACAGACGAATGATGACATTGATTAAACTTCAGTTGTATTTTTTTTTTCTTCAAGCCAAATGAGCGAGAGATATGTGTGTGAACTTCAGCTAAAGCTTCTGCTTTTTATCTGAATATGTAATATTTGAAACAGCTTCCATCTACCCCCCCCCCCCCCCCCGTGTCTTTATAACAAATTGCATCATATTTTTAGCCTGATCAGAATTTCTATGTGCAAAGTGTACGATCAATCTTTAAAACTATACCTGTCCATATTTAATCCTCGTAACCAAATGTTGAGCACATCTGTCCACGATGTTAAAAAAACACACATTTTAAAAAATTTGTTTCTATATTAAAGCACACCCTTATTATTAGTATATTGACTCGTAAAATCCCCAACTCATAGTTCCACAAATAAACACATCTCAAAAGTATTTAGAGGAATTATAATTTGTTTACTTTAATGACTTTGTAATAAAAGGAGTTGGGATTTTGCAGGGGATCAGATATTGTTCGTGTCCAGACATGAATGAAGCTTAAGGAGCAATAACAAAGCAGTGATTAACAGTGGATGATTGTTTTGCATTTATTTGGTCATTGGTCAGCTTTGCATAGACTCTTGCATCACCCTGTGATGAGGCCTTACTCGTCGGCTCCTCTCCTCTGCAAACAGATTGAGTTTGCTTTCAGCTGCCAGTATTAATCTCATTTAATCTTAGTTTTTTTATTGGCAGTGGAGTTTTTCCTGTTTCGTGTGTTGTAGAGGGAGCGTTATTTGCCTGAAACAACTCTGACCACGGATCAATTCACAGATGTTTAGTTTTTTTTAAAAGTAAGATTATGTCATTAGCTAAACCTGGATGGCTTCATTTTCTTTTCTTTTTTTACGAGTGCATCCTCTGCGTGGTTCTTTCGGTTGATGCTATGATTCAACTTGTACTCTTTCCCATCTCTATGAAACCTCACGCCTTATTTTTCTTTGCACATATTTGCATCGTCAGCGTTTCCCCACAACAGAAGGATAAAAACAAACCAAACAGCTAGGCTCCTTTACAAGACGGCCGGTTGTCTAATTTTTAAAGTCTAGAGTTTGTTGTATCTTATGGTCCTGTTTTTGTCCACTAGTAAGCTGATTTTGACCGTGGACTCAACGGACGACAACTACATGCCCAAGAGAGTCACAGTTTATGGAGGGGAAGGGGACAATCTGAAGAAGTTGAGTGATGTCACCATAGACGAGTGAGCTTCCTCCAATGACATTTTTGCAACATGATTCACAAATGTGAAGGTCAATTCACAGAATGGGGCAAAAATGTTTCACAAGTAGTTTTTGATTTGTTCCTAGTAATCTGATTGGAGAAATATGCGTACTGGAGGACATGGCGTCCCACCTGCCAGTCATCGAGGTTCGGATTGAGGAATGTAGAGGTCAGACTCCGTTTTAATTTGAAGGTTTAATGCAGAAGCTTCTGTAGGGAAACCAAAGCAACGTTTTTTTCTCCTTTGTCTTTTCTAGATGAGGGGATAGATGTCAGGATCCGAGGTTTAAAGATCAAGTCATCATGTGAAAGGGACCTGGGTCTGAACGCTGATGTTTTCCAGTCCTCTAACCTGGTGCGTTACCCCCGTCTGCAGGGCACCCCTCCTGACATCCTGTACCGCAGAGCGTTAGTCATCCAGAGGTAGGCCAGCGCACATACTGCCATGTTGTTACAGTCACATGCCTCATGCGTTAAGATCCTTGTTTAGGAGGTCGAATCTTCAGACTGAAGACAGTAAAGTTCTATAATTGTGTATATTTTAAGCAGAAGGTATTTACTTCTGTCTCTGCAGGTTCATCTGTCTCCTGGACAATGTGTTGCCACACCTGGTTCCTGCCTGGGACTACAGCCTGGGTACCTTCAACCAGATCAAAGTGAGTCAACCCTAAAGCTTTTAATACTTTTAATTCATTTTAGAAATTATTTCAATGATATAAATGAAAAAGTTTTGACCCTGGTTTTAGTAAAAGACAGTCTCACCACACTACCTCGGTTTTGTTTGTTCCGATTACGATAGAAGTCAATAGCGGCCGTCTTCAGTGTGAGCGCAGCGTAATGCAAGCGACTGCTAATGAAGTTAACTTTTCATTCATCAGAATAAATCTTCAACGAGTGTTTTTATCTCCTTGCGTGTTCTTTGCCCCCTCCCTTGTAGAGCATAAAGCAGTTCTTACTTCTGTCCAAGCGCCGCTCAGCCCTCATCACCCAGTGCCTGAAGGACTCGGAGACCAGTAAGCCAAACTTCATGCCTCGACTTTACATCAACAGACGTCTGGCCATGGAGCACAGAGACAACCCGTCTCTGGACCCCAGCTGCAAGAACGCTGTGTTCAGTCAGGTACTGACCAGTGGGGGGGGGGGGGGCTAAAACATGAACTTCAGTGTCTGGACACAGGAAGTTCCCCTGATTATATATTATCTCTTGCAGGTGTTTGAGGGTCTGAAGCCATCTGATAAATTTGAGAAGACTTTGGATTATAGGTGTGTTTTCCCATTTCCTCGTGCCTCTTATATTTCATACCTGCAACTCAAGTTAGAATCTAATTTCTAGGCCTGGGACGATATGCTTTTCTCCCAATTCGATTCCTTTACAATTTTTGGGGGGTTTCGATTTGATTTAAATTGCAATTCTTGTGATTCTGGTGAATTTTTGTGATTTTTAGGATTGTTTTTTAACCCCAGACCATGTGTAAAAATTGAATCAGGAACCATATTTCCCCCAAAAAACTGCACATCACACGTGCAACATGTTGAATTAGGAAAACAACACAGTAGCCAGACCATCATTTTGCTTGCTCTAATGCCCGACAAGACGAGAAAGAGAAAAAAAAAAAAAAAGTGAAGGGAAGAATAACATTTGGGGGTGGGAATTTTTTTGTGGAAAAAAATTGACTTAAAAGTCGTGAAGCATAATATTGGGATATTCTTGTGAATTGACTTTTCTCCCACCGCTACTAATTTCCAATGTGTGGTTAAACTCATCAGATGGCCCGCTCGCTATGACCAGTGGTGGGAATGCAAGTTCATCGCGGAGGGAATCATCGACCAAGGAGGAGGATTTCGGGACAGCCTGGCAGACATGTCGGAGGAGCTCTGCCCCAGCTCAGCCGAGTGTCCCATGCCTCTGTCGTTCTTCACCCGGACGTCCAACCAGGTAGGTAGTAGCTCCTCATCTCTGGCTACACGCTGTCAGGACTGGACTTCAGTGTCCTCACTTTTCTCACACTGTCATTCGATCCTCTGTCAGGGCGCCTTAGAGGCCAGAGATTACTACGTTCCCAGCCCGTCCTGTAAAGACTTTCACAAGTACGAGTGGATCGGTCAGCTTATGGGAGCTGCTCTCAGAGGGAAAGACTTCTTGGTAAGTCACCTTGTCTCAGCGCAAAACAAACAGCTATTTAGCCATAAAAACCAGGGAAAATATAGATGTTTATGTTTTAGATGAGTTTAATATAATAAACCTAACCTGCGAATGTTTGTAGCATAGGAACTGAAAACCATACCCAGAATTTTAGAATGATTTATCAGGATTGAAATATTCTAAAATATAGATAGATAGATAGATAGATAGATAGATAGATAGATAGATAGATAGATAGATATTATTTGTTGGTGCTTTCAGTTTTCTGTTAATTATACCAGGTTTTACTCACTTTAGACATCAATTTTATTTACTCTACACATTCTGCATCTCTACTGTTGGTTTTCATTTCCATGTTGTCTTCAATTTGATGTTTTTGGGTTGTTACATTAGAATATATATTTGATTTTCTGTCTGTCCTGCAGGTCTTGGCTCTACCCGGGCTGGTTTGGAAGCAGCTGACTGGGGAGGCCATCAGCTGGAGCAAAGACTTCCCTGCTGTGGACTCAATGCTTGTAGGACATTAAGATAGTTTACATCATTTACAGCTTTCTCCTCCATAAAGAAGGAGAAAACTCAAGAGTTTCTGAGTCTGTAGAACAGCTCAGTATAATTTATATTTCATTATTTAAATTTCTGTAGTCTGACAGTCTGATTTAGTCTCATGTCACATCCTCCTTTAACTTTCTCATCTCAGCATACATATAGATTTCACTGGACCGGCCACTGATTCTTCTTTCATCTCAGTAAATGTCAATCAAATGTGTGCACAGGTAAACTTGCTGGATGCCATGGAGAACATGGACAAGGAGACCTTTGAGTTCAGGTTTGGCGAGGAGCTGGTCTACAACACCCCGTTGACTGACGGCCAGATGGTGGAGCTCATCCCCAGCGGCAGCAATGTGGCAGTTCGCTACGAGGACCGCAGCGAGTTCATCCGCCTGGTGCAGAAGGCTCGTCTGGAGGAGAGCAAGCAGCAGGTGAAGCTTTTCTCTTTCTTTCTTTCTTTCGTTCTTTCTCTTTCTTTTCTTTCTTCCTAAAGCAACTGTGAAGTGTTCGTGTGCCTGAATATTTGATGTTTTCTTGGTTGTTTGCGCGCCACAGATTGCAGCCATGCAGGCGGGGCTGCTGAAGGTAGTTCCTCAGGCTGTGCTTGATCTGCTTACCTGGCAGGAAGTGGAAAAGAAAGTGTGTGGAGACCCGGAAATCTCAGTGGAAGCTCTGAAACGGCTCAGTGAGTATCCAGACCGGAATGAATGATATTAAGATCAAGAGTTGAAGTTTGATCTTTGTACCGGAAGATCATGGAGAAAGTAGTTTTTCCAGATTAGTTTAGCTCTGGTTGGGCCACAGCAGATATTTTGGCTCGTCATAAAGAGAAAAACACAAAACTGTTACATCAACATTAATGATTGTGTTTGATTTTTAGCTTTTAAGCTGCAGTTTTGCCCATTTTCACTCTATTCCTGAGCAAATTGACCATATTTTACTGCAGGTAAAAGCATTAAGAAACTACCTTGTTAATAACCTTTTGATCCCCCCCACCAGCACGTTTTGAAGACCTGGAACAAACTGATCTCAGAGTGCAATACTTATGGGAGGCGCTGATGAACTTCACCAATGGTCAGTTCACTGATTGTTGCACCACTTTTTTCTTGTGATCTGAGTAGCGTGAAGACATTTCACTTGCTTTACTTGTGTCTGAATAACAAAACGGTTTAATCTCATTTTCAGAGGATCGCAGCAGGTTTCTGAGGTTTGTAACGGGTAGAAGTCGTCTTCCTGCGCCTATTTACATCTTCCCTGACAAACAAGGGTGAGCTCAAATAGATCCCAAGTTACATTTATTGTTATGAAGTGCTTTTTGCTACCAGTGGGGAAATAACTCACTCAATTTCAACATGTTTGTATTTCCCAATTCAGCTCTGAAACAACCGATGCCCTTCCACAGTCCTCCACATGTTCCAGCACCCTTTATCTACCCAACTATCCAAGGTACAAAGAGTTGTGTGTTTTTGTTTTGATGATTTCTTACTATTTTTACAGTTAGACACTTGTTTTTGTTTTTACATGCAAACTTCTTTATATTTACAATTTCCTGTCTTACTTTCATCCATATAAAACTACTTATTATTTCCATTGATGTCATATTTGTCACATCTTTACTCTCTTCTCTTTCTGTGCTGCAGTGCGAAGGTTTGTGAAGAAAAGCTGCGTTATGCTGCGTACAACTGTGTGGCCATTGACACAGACATGAGTCCCTGGGAAGAGTGATCTCCCTGCTGCGACACTGAATGCTGCTTAGCCCACAGATCACAGCAAAATGGAGAAATTTCGCCAAGTTTATCACCATACCTTCACAACTGCCAATTAACAATAGCTGTATATAATAAAGAGCTATATGGAAACATGAACGTGAATGATTGCTTATGACATGAATGATTACTCTTATCCATATGCAATGTTGTACAAAGGTATTCAGTCCCCCCCCCCATTTCTTTATATATTGCACAAAAACATTTATCTAAATATGTGTAATATGGGTAAACATAAATAGAAATACGGTATGTAAGGAAAATTCAGCGTTGGTGGAATTCTAATGAGCTTGAAAGTAAATATTTAAGATGACCACCTTTAATCTTCAGCATAGCTTGAACTTTCTTAGATGAGCTTTCCTGCCATTTCTTTAAGCAATCTTCCATAAAACGTCTCCAGGCTACGAGTAACAATGTAAAAAAAAAAATACTGAATTAGTGTCATATTGTAAAACAAACTCCGGCTTCCTCCCACTGTCCAAAGACATGCATGATGGGTTAATTGGTCTCTCTAAATTCTCCCTAGGAGTGAGTGTGTGTGTGTGTGTGTAAGTGGTTGTCTGTCTCTCTGTGTGGCCCTGTGACAGACTGGCGACCTGTCCAGGGTGT
>JAOXYM010000008.1:23271766-23293869 GCA_028567055.1 Leptatherina wallacei | reverse complement strand
CTGTGACAGACTGGCGACCTGTCCAGGGTGTACCCTGCCTCTCGCCTGATACTTGCTGGGATAGGCTCCAGCCCCCCTGCGACCCTGCGTGGATAAAGCGGTACAGAAAATGGATGGATGGATTGTAAAACAAGTTCTTCCAGTTTGTTAACTTAACTGTTAACTTTTACTTTGGTTTTTTAGGTTAACTTTTATTTGTTTATTAAGGTTTCAAAGAAATTTACAGTAAAAGCTCAAATTAAAAATAAATCTTATTATACGGTGTAACCAAACTGTTATGTAGCATGAATTTATTTGATTGTCTTGACAAATTTATTTTCCATATCTATATATTTGTATCTAAAACAAAAGTAAAAAGTAGAAATTGTATGCATTAAATGAATACGGTAGTCTATGATCTATCTAAACCTAATGTAATTCCTATGTGATATCAAATTGAAAATATGTCCGTTTTGCCACAATAATTAAACGTTTGAAATTATTTAAGCTTTTGTATACAGGGAAAAAAACATTCACAACAAATTAATTCTATTAATACTTTGTTGCGATTAGGAATAGTTGCCCTTATGTTATAAGCCTACTGATAGATGAGAGATTGTGATAAAATGAAACTTCTCAGCTACGAACAAGGAAACCTCGTCTGCTAATGTAATTATTCTCGCGAGAACTCGTAGCTTGAAACCTCCCCATGAGCCTTTGCGATTCCTCTTTCTAGCCGGCGCCTGAGAATGGGTACGTGTTTTCATGCTCGGGTCGGAGGCACAATCTTTCTCCATCTGATGTTTTTACGAAGGAATATTCTTTTAATGGTTTGCCATGTTAAAGCTAAATATTATTTACATAGATAAATCGCTAACTTTGTTCTCAGATGTCATGTTATTGTGTTAAAATTGAATAATTTCATGTGGTTGTCAGAAATGCTCCAAGATGGCTGCTTTCACTGGCCATATAGCTAACTGCAGATGCTCAAGTGTGGAGAACAACTGTTAACTTTTAGTGAGATTTATTTTTGCTGGAGCTGGCAGCGTTAATGTAGCTTACCAACTATGTGGTCAATTTGGGAAGTTTTTCGGTGAATATCTAAAGACTAGTGAAATAATGCAGTGTGTTAGCATTAACTAGCATGCTGGTCGTGATCATGTCACACCGCTGAAACACTTGAGGGAAAACGGCTGATGAAAATACTTATTTGGCTTGTTTCTGTAAATGTTGGTTCATATTTTAACTCCTGTATAGCCAGTAGTTGGCTTATAATATTCTTATATGCTCAGTTTAAGGACAGAGTTGTATTTCAAGATCTGGAGAAGTATGAGTAACATTATTAACATACAACCAGATATGAGGCATATTAAAATATAGAGAGTTCGTTCTGCAGCATAATCTGGAAACTTGTAAATATGGCTTAAAATATCAGTAAAAATCTAGTATTTGTAAACTTGCATCTGCTAAAAGTGGCTTTTAATTGCTTGAGTGATGTGATGAAACTCTTAAAGCGGAATCCGAATTAAAGTGCGGACAACCTTACCTTGGAGAACTGATCACTCAAGCATCTAGTAACTTTTTGCTTTGATTGTCTGATGATGGTTTGCTAACAAATATGCTGTTATCACTTTTCATTCATTCAGGTATCTCAAGGGACAACTGGCATAAACGCCGCAAGACCGGCGGTAAACGCAAGCCCTACCACAAGAAGAGGA
Source organism: Leptatherina wallacei (assembly GCA_028567055.1). NCBI lineage: Eukaryota > Metazoa > Chordata > Actinopteri > Atheriniformes > Atherinidae > Leptatherina > Leptatherina wallacei. The sequence goes on along the minus strand of JAOXYM010000008.1, from coordinate 23,292,172 downwards.
AGTATGAGCTCGGACGTCCTCCTGCAAACACAAAGGTGAGTGAAAATCGGTAGTTTGCTCCTTTTTTAAAGGTGTTAAATGTTGCAGCGTGGGTGATGAAAACTTGACCTTAGGTAGGTCTGTTTTTGAGCCGTTTTGGTTCAAAGCTTTGGGCTTACCAATGTTAGGACTTGTCATAGTTACTCTGACACGCTTCAGTGCAGGATTTTGATGTCGTTTGCATTCTTGCTGCAGCTTAATTTCAGGACACTAATGAATTGTTTGGTTGTTTATTTTATAGATCGGACCTCGTCGTATCCACACAGTGAGGGTCCGTGGTGGAAACAAGAAGTATCGTGCTCTGAGGTTGGATGCTGGAAACTTCTCATGGGGCTCTGAGTGTAAGTTTCTCCACTGGCACTTAAGAGATCTGATGCTCCACTCATCTTTCCATGATGATAACTTTGTCCAGTTCTGCTACTGAATGCAAGTGGTGATAGAGAGACTCCTGAGAAAGACGAGCTCAGTGTATTAACTTTCTACAAGTATTTATTGAAATGCATATGTAGAATATTTTACAAGATGTCGTCTTTTTCTTACATTGTTTACTCTGTGTGTTCAGGCTGCACGCGTAAGACCAGGATCATCGATGTGGTCTACAACGCCTCCAACAACGAGCTGGTCAGAACCAAGACCCTGGTGAAGAACTGCATCGTCCTCGTTGACAGTCTTCCCTACAGGCAGTGGTATGAGTCCCATTACGCCACTCCTCTGGGACGCAAGAAGGGAGCCAAACTGGTATGTAAAATGGTTTTAACCTGTGGTTATACATGCACATTGGTGTTATCCTTGTTTTGTCTGAATAGGTTCAATAATGCTGCTGTTATAGCTGTAAAAAAAATACAAATTCTCAAATAGGGCATTTTCTTTCCTGATACAACATAAGAACAGCAGTCTTGCTTCATTATCTCTGCTTTTTCTGTTATTATGCAGGTTCTGGTTAAGTTTTCACTTGAGATCTAGATGTGTAGATATTTTGAAAGTGCATGCTTTGCAGTTTTTAATCTTCATTTGGTACAGACTGATCTGAATCTGAACGTAAGCAGCAGTTTCTTTTATTGAGCTTGGATTAAAAAGTATTAATGGCGTATGTCTTTCCATGATGATAACTTTGTCCAGTTCTGCTACTGAATGGAAGTGGTGATATTTGACACACTGAGAAAGACTTGTTACCCAGCAGCTGCTGCAGTTTTTACATTATCATCAGGTTTTATAAAGTAAGGGTTCAGAGTTTCATATCTTTAAAATATGCGTTGTTTCCTGTCCTGCTGCAGACTCCAGAGGAAGAAGAGGTCCTCAACAAGAAGAGGTCAAAGAAGACCCAGAAGAAATACGATGACCGTAAAAAGACAGCCAAAATCAGCTCTCTCCTGGAGGAGCAGTTCCAGCAGGGAAAACTTCTCGGTGGGTCGAACATTTGATCTATATGTCCTCAGCTGAATTTTACATACCAACTTTCGTACTGTTTTCCAGCCCAAGGTACTTATTAGAGGGAAAATTAAACAGCAGACAAGAAGTTGCAGACTTTTAACTAAAATTGAAAATACTTCTGAAATATTTGTGTAGTCTATAATTACTTTGAATGAATTTGCATAAAGAAGACAATAAGTAGAACCCAGACTAAAAAGGTGATTGTCTAAGGTTTGCTTTAAAATCTATTTGGCTATTATTTTAAACACCATATCTAATTTCAGCATTTCAGTACTCTGGAGTTCAAATGGCTTAGCCAATGTTCTGCCGGAAAATCTGTATATGGACCATTGCCTTATGATTTTAAAACTGAAAAATCAAGTGGACAAGTTGATAATTTCTCATCTCTAAACAAATATCATTAGTTTTTAATGCAAATTCCTCATTTGTAGAAAATAAGTTTCCAAATTGGCACACTTTTGTTCGCTGCGATGGGTTGAATCGGCTTCACTGATCGACTCAGTAGGGAAGTCTGAGTGTGTTGCATGCTTTTTGCTTCCTCTAAAGCAGTGTTTTTCAATCCTGGTCCTTGGGGACCACTACCCTGAGTGTTTTAGGTCTTTTTAACTCCACATGCATGATGCACATTAATTGAATTGCTCATCAAGTTCTTTGCAAGCCTGCTAATGAGCCATCCATTTGAGAGTTAAAGCATGGACACCTCTACAACATGCAGGGCAGTTGTCCCTGAGGACAAGGATTGAGAAACATCTGATGTGTAGAAATGGTTGAATGTGTTAGCACATTAACTAAAAAAATCCCCAAAAATCTTTTATGTAGACAGCTCGCATGTTACTTTCAAGGTACAAAAATTTCTTGCTGTTCTGACATCAGGTTGTTTTCATCTTTTCCTGCAGCTTGCATCGCCTCCAGACCCGGTCAGTGTGGCAGGGCAGACGGCTACATCCTGGAGGGCAAGGAGCTCGAGTTCTATCTGAGGAAGATCAAGGCCAAGAAAGGCAAATAGATGTACAGCTGTTTGATACGACAATAAAATACAAGTGTCCCAAAACCGGTCTGCTGTTGCTGCTTTATTCTGTCTGTATGTTGGAAGTGACTTTGCCCCCATAGCTTGTTAAACAATAAGACTGTGGAAGTTAAGGAGGTATAACGGTATTAAAAATATTCAGTACTTGAATGAAACAAGCCATTTATGACCTTTGTTATTCAAATCGTGGGTCTACATGCAATAAACAACTCCTGAGCTGAGGCCAGGCAGATCGAGGAGATTAAGAACCTTTTAGTTCTGAAAAACATGTCTATTTTAAGCTGTAATAGTATCATAGGAGGAGCAATAGCCAGCAGTTTAGAGTATTATACATTTAAAGAGGCATTCAATTTATGAAACAAAGCAAACTTTTGGTTTTTGTTATGGGGAAACTATTGTCTTCACCTTTTATGGGAATAGGTTTGTGTCCAAATAAACTACTGTAAATATAGCAGGTTTCAAAGGGGTGAAAGTAACGTACAGCACTTAACATTTCATTAAGTAGAAGATTATCAAGAACAACCAACCATACTCTGGCTTTAAACACCTGTCAGACTAGTACTTTATAGACTTGATGAAAATTGTGTGCAAGTACTTGAAAGTTTTCTGTGGCTTATTGCTTAACTAGATTGTTTAGTTGAATTGATTTTAACTACTCTATTGGAGTGATTGCCCTCTTAAAGGGTTTATTTGGACCAACATTAATTTCTAAGCATCTTGTCTATATTCTCTGTGGCATTGTGTAGATTCGTTATGAAGAGTGTTTTTTTCTTTTCCCCTCAAAATGCATTCTACAAAACAAAGCCGTAGGATATAAAATGTTTTTTTTTTTTTGTTTTTGTTTAAATTAATTGGTGACTTGTCTGGATTTGAGGAAATGGCGCCCTCTGCTGGCAGACATGGTTGCAGTGCAGTCAGGGGGTCCTCCCTGTGTTTGGGTACCACGTAGCCAATGTTCATCAGACTACATTTCAAACTCAAAGGGCCGTGTTTTCTGTATGTTTTCAAGTGAGGTCAAAAGTGTTTTTGCTCATTTTGTATTTCCAGTTTGAATCTTGGAGTTGTCTGTCTTCAAAGTAATTTACTCCGTTTTAGCTTATGTTGAGTCTCTGTGGTGTGCATCTGTCTGCTGTATTTGTATTTGTTGAAGAAAATGAATAGATATTATAAGCCTCGTAGTCGAAATTTTCTATTGTATTTTGGGGTCTTTGAGATAGTTTTGAATGACATTTTCCATCTTTATAGGTCATGATAGGCCCTATCATTAAACAATCACATCACTGTCAGTATCTTTGAGTTGTGCAAACATCAGCACCAGTGCATAGGTGAAATCTGTTTGGTTTTTTTTGCAATTAAGCTGCATTACTACCTGATGTTGTGACGCTGATTTGTTGTCTGTAACGACACCTAATATTATTTTTCATGGCCAAATCTGGCAAGTAAAATGTGTTAACAGTAGAGGTGAAACTCGTTAGATAATGTAAAACTGGGGCAAAAGTCACAGAGCGGATGCCGAGAAGTGACACATGACCAATCTCGCTGCTGTGATTGGTCGACAGGATATTCATGTAGATGTGGGGCAGAGGTAGCCACCAGTTTGTTCTGTTTATACCACAGGTCTCATCAGTGCTGCAAAAATGCTGCTCTCTAAGGTAGGTTTCCTTACATTAGCCGTTGTCCGCCTTTGTGATTTTTTTTAAATATATATATATATATATAATACCAAATAAAGCTTTTAACTGTCCTCCAGATAGGTCTTTTCTGTTCTTTCCAGTCAGATAATGAGAGGTTTGGTAGTTACGTCACATGCTAGCATTAGCTTGAAAAATGCTACAATGGCTAAAACACCGCAGTTTCTCTTTAATAAACAATCATATTTAGCTCGCATTTTAATTCTGTTGTGTACTTAAAATAGTTCAACGTCCGAATCTCAGTGCTGGGCGTCTGTTTCCTTTCAAATATATTCGACAACACCAAGGTCCCAGTGAAGGTCCAATGAAATATGCTGTTGACGCCAGGGTTTGTAATGGTGAAAGATTTTCATGGTATGTTATGTTAGCTGACGTTTGTCTTTCTGGTCTTTTGTAGTGCAGTTTTAATTTGTCACCTTTCCTGCTGACAATTTCTTAAGTAAAAAGCTTTCCACAGTCACAACAATGAGGCCAAAATAAATATTTCTTTACCCTTTCAGAGATAAAGTTCCAGTGAGACTCAGTGGATCCAAATGATGTTTTAGTCTGTTTGTTTTGCACTTGGATGCTGCGTGCAGCTTAATTGCAACAACCAGTGCTTTCCTAAGATCATACTGAACGCTTTCAACTTTATTAAAGATGTGTAAGTGACTCTAAAAGCCAATCTCATCTACCACATAGGTCCTCAGAACCGGTCTGCAGTCCGGGATCCGTCTGCAGAGCACCAGCGCCTCTGCAGCCAGAGCTACAGCAACGTCCAGCAGCGATGCGGGATCCCAGGGCTTCTCTTTTGGTGAGTTGGATGTAGAATATGATTCAAAAGTGAATTATGATGTACATAGGATACGTAATTGTTCCCCCCTTCATATTGTTTGTGAAAAGACCCTTCTTGAATAGCTCTTATATGAAAGTGTGTGTGTGTGGGGGGGGTATCTTTAGGGGTAAAATCTAAATCTCCTCTTGAAATAAAAGAATTATTAGACCAGTTTATCATTTATTGTTTTGTTTTTTTTAATAAAGAAAAAGATGTTCTTGGTGTTTTGACACACAGAAATGACAGATCAGCAGAAGGAGTTCCAGCAACTTGCTAGGAGATTCGCACGTGAAGAGATGATACCTGTTGCACCAGCTTATGATCGGAGTGGTGAAGTGAGTAAAGCAAAGATAAGGCTGCAGGCAGTGTATATGTCTATTGAATTTCCTGACATCAAAATTGCTAAATGTGCTAGAAAATTTAAGTTGGATAAAGCTGATAAGCTGTTATTTTGGCAGGATTTAAAACAAATGCATTTAGATTTTGCAGATTGTTTTTGATCGACTAATATGGTTTTGTTTTAGCTTTTCAGCTGTTAAGGCAATTTGTATAAACTTACACTGTTTGACTGCAGTCGGTAATGACTTTTTTTTTTTTTTTAAATTTCTTTTAAAATTTCTTTTACAGTATCCTTTCCCCGTCATCAAGAAAGCATGGGAGCTGGGTCTGGTGAATGGCCACATTCCACAGGAATATGGTACCTTGTTTTCAACTATTTAAAACTTTCCAAATAAGTTTGTGTTGTTCCTCTGGAAAGTTTTGCTTATGTGAGTATTTTGCACTCTGATGTTAGACATGACAAAGCTGGGTTTAAATTTAACCTCTTAACTCTGCTCATGTAATAGTAACAAGGTCAGGTGTGCATTCGTATGGCATTAAAAAAAACCTGAATGAACAAAAAGTTTAATATAAAATACTTTATGGATTGGGCCAACAGATGTCTTATATTTCTAAAGAGTTGATGACCTGGTTTTTGAACCATGTTGTGTTTTTCCTTTTTGTATGCAGGTGGAATGGGTTTGTCAATCTTTGACAGCTGCCTCATCACAGAGGAGTTGGCTTACGCCTGCACAGGAATGCAGACTGCCATGGAGGCAAACTCTTTGGGAGTAAGTTTGATTTTCAGAGTTGCCAATTATTGATAAACTAATGGCTCATGTTTACAGTCAAATAGATTTAGAAGATTTGTACATTTTCTGAATGAATAAGTGGTGAAAAATCTTCAAAATCCCTCTTTTAATTCAGAGAATGTGAATGTCTGTGTATCCTCGTCTTTACAAATATATGAATCGGTAGGATAAACAAATGGAACATGTTTTACTCACCTTGGGAACATTTTACTTTCAGTTAGATAAAACTTTAGCTGGTAAAGAGTCAGTAGGACCATTTCATCTGACTACGTGATCAACAAGCAAAACCATATGTAGGCAAATGAAGGAGGAGTCTGCAGTCTCAAATATCAGAAAGCATTTCATATTAAGGGATATGAGTGATGAAGGCCCTAAAACAACACCTTGTTAATCCAAGTAGTTGGTACACTTTATAGTTTATTTGTTTAGAAGGGGGAGGGGGGTGACATTTTAAAGTGTTGTTGTGGAAGTTTTTCCATCCCCTGCTGGCATGTTGTAGCTACAGAGCCCTCCTTCCACTGAACTGAACTGAGCTAAATTTGGCATCAGCTGCCAGGTGATGAATCCACATGACCAGCATGAGGAAATATGATGTTCCATAAACTTGAAGGCTTTTGTTTTTCTGGATATCTCTAGTTTTATTTTCAGTTAAAAAAAAAAAAAAAAGATAATGATAATCAATTTATAGACTTTGTTACTGCTGAAACACTGGAGATGTAACAAGAGCAACAGGTTTCTGTGAGGACTTGGAGATGATATCTAAAATATCTGTTTTAATTCTTTAGTATGGAAAAAGGTTTGTTCTTTTTCCCTTCTTACCTCTTCAACATCTCTGTTCATAGTCAGTGAGGAAGGTGTAAAGCAGAAAGACATTTTAGAGGGACAGAACATTAAGTAGCTGAAATGCTGGATTTCAGTTGCAACAATGACCTAAAGTTTTTCTGTTTAACCTTTTTTATGGTATGTCTACAGTCAGTCCTCCCTGGATGTGCAGGTCACAGTGGTGTTATAGTCATAGCAATGATCAAAAAAGAATATTGTAAGAGATAGAATTAACTTTTTATTCTTTCTGTCACACAGCAAATGCCTGTTATTATTGCCGGGAATGATGCACAGAAGAGGAAGTACCTGGGAAGGATGACGGAGGAGCCTCTCATGTGTGTAAGTGTAATGTACATTGACTGAAAGGCTGCATTGGAGCACATTTAAACCTGCTCCTGCGTGTTTCTGCTGTTACGTTATGAGGACAAATGAGTAGGTCTTTTATTAAAATGGTGCCTCATTAGCAATTCCTTAATGAAAATGTTGAACTTTACTCTTTTGTGAGTTTATTGTAAATATTCATCTAGGATAAATATATATATATATATATATATATTTATTTATTTATTTTACAATGCGGATGGCAGCCATTTTTTTTTTCTTCAGATCAGACCTTGATGATTTTTGGATATGGGGCTCCCCTTTAATCTTGTTGATTTTTATTATGTTTTGTTTTTGGCAGGCATATTGTGTGACTGAGCCGGGAGCAGGCTCAGATGTAGCCGGCCTGAAGACTCGAGCTGTGAAGATGGGTGATGAGTACGTTGTTAATGGCCAGAAGATGTGGATCACCAACGGAGGGAAAGCCAACTGGTGTGTACTTAGTGTTGCTTATAATGTTTTACTTTTTGTAGTATTTAAAGAGGATCTATTGGTAGAGTTTGTAGATTAACTTTCATGGTGTTGAATCTTAAAAAAAAAAGAAGCTGGACCCATGAACATTAAGCTGAATCAATTTAAAATAGGAGTGTAAAGTATAACTTCCATGAATTCAAGGTTTGTGGAAAAGTTTTTTTTTCTTGTTTTCTTTTTTTAAATTAAATCCATGCAGACAACCTCTAAACCTAAATAATATATGCATCTTGCATATTTTGCTAGGTACTTCCTCCTCGCCCGCACCAACCCAGATCCTAAATGTCCTACTAGCAAGGCTTTTACTGGCTTTATTGTTGATGCAGACACTCCAGGAATTCAAGTGGGAAGGAAGGTAAGAGAAGCATTTTTCTTTTGTCAATCTAAAATTACAAGTCTATGCTCATACATTTTTTTAGCAACGCAACAAAAAAAAAACTAGGTCACCTAGAGTTCTTGTGTCGACTTGATCCATTCCGAAAAGTCATTTTAATCTCTCTCCCAGGTTTTGTTTTACATTGATAGACCACGTAAAACGGATCATAGGATTGTTTTTTTAAATCTGATGGCACAAAAATATTAACTGTATCCGAGTGTAAAAGTGGGATGAGATGATTAAGCGTTCTGTTTCTTTCGATGTATTTGTCACTTTTTGCCAGCTGATCCTTGCCGAATCTTTTTGGTGCAGATTTGATGATTTCTGGGAAATTTTTGAGCCCAATATGTTAATAAAAAGTTAAAGTGAACAAATAATGATCGGATCATATGGGAAGTCATGTTACAACAAAAATGTACCAGAGATGGTAAACTTTATAAAAAAAAAAAATAGTGGTATATGAAGGAAAAATCTAAAATATTTGACATGAATAGGCTCAGATATCCAGTGGTTTTAAGGTTAAGCAAGTTATATATGAGGAAATAAAGTAGGTTTTAGGTATAGAAAAAATACTTCCTCTGGCCCAGCCGACCATCGGAGCTGCTGCTCCACACAAAGATTAAAAGCATAAACTCTAAGGACCTGGCTACTAAAGCAGCTTTATTAGGTTTTTGGGGTTATCTTGCTGAATAAAACTCTTACATATTTAAAAGAAAGAGGGGGTGAGGGGTGTTAACTATGCAGACAAATTGAGATGAACTCAACTATCCTCCTGCGACTGACTCCATGAGTTCTTATCGCTTTGTTAATTAGAACTGAACACCATGATTGTGTGTGAGATTAAACCAAAAACCTGCTGGCTGCCTTGTCATAAAAAGAGAGATAGAAAGGAAAAAACATCTGTTCTCCAACCAGGATGGTGCATCCCTTCTTCTGTTTCTGTGACCTCTGGACTAAGAGTTTACATCTCCTTGTGTTTGGGTTGTGCCTGCAGGAGATGAACATGGGCCAGAGGTGCTCCGACACCAGAGGGATCATTTTTGAGGATGTGAGGATACCGAAAGAGAACGTCCTGATCGGAGAGGGATCCGGCTTCAAAATTGCCATGGGTGCCTTTGACAACACCAGACCCCCAGTAAGTACTCCAGCTTTGACCCATCATCTGAGGGATCTGCATTTATCATCTTTAAGATCCTAACCGGGCAGGAGAGACTGGCTTTTGAGTCATGCCAGTCAAAAGCGTATGAACCAACATCATTGAAGCTGCTGTTGCAAAAAAGGAATATTGTAAACATTTTTAGCTCTATGCAGTTGCCATCAGATATTTTTATGGAGGTTTTTAATCTTAATTAATTGTAAGAAATCTGTAAATACAGAAGTGAACACATCGTGCAAATATTAGCTCTCTTGTAGAATTGTTTGTTTGGATATAGACCGGATATACCTAGATTTTTCTGTCAGTGGGAACGTTGATAGAGTCCAAACGTTTGTCAGGTGCTCCTTCTGGTCCTTTTAAAACTGGTGTTACAGCAAAAATTTGTGTTGTTTTTTTTTTTTTTTTTTCTTGGTAAGTTTTTTTTCTTTTATTTTTTTATAAGTTTTGATAAAGCAAATCTAAAAAAAAAAAAAAAGTAAAGTTTCCCCTTCCACTTTATCTGTTAAAAGGATGTTTCAACTGTTAATACCCTAATTTACCTCAAATTTCTTCTAAAGATGACGGCACTAATATGCCCAATTTAATGCAGGTGGCAGCCGGAGCCACAGGCCTTGCACAGAGAGCTCTCGATGAAGCCACCAGCTACGCCCTGGAGAGGAAGACCTTTGGCAAAGTTATTGCTGAGGTTTGTTGCTACTAACGTCATGTATTTATTAGAAGCTAGAATTTTACCAATTTTTAAAAAGGGGAAAAAAAAAACACTATTAAATTAGCAAAGGATAAGTAAATTGTGTTTTCATGATTCACAGCACCAAGCTGTGTCCTTCCTCCTGGCTGAGATGGCGATGAAGGTGGAACTGGCCAGGATGGCGTACCAGCGGTCTGCTTGGGAAGTAGATCAGGGCCGCAGGAACACCTACTACGCCTCCATCGCCAAGGCCTTTGCCGGAGACATCGCCAACCAGGTGGCATCAGACGCCGTCCAGGTGTTTGGAGGCAACGGCTTCAACAGCGACTACCCGGTAGAGAAGCTGATGAGGGATGCAAAGATCTACCAGGTAGGCAATGATGGTGTGTCTGATCTGACCTCTGCCAGCAGTAACTTTGCCATCAAACATCAAACTTTAATCTTTTTTTATTTCATTGTGTAGATCTACGAAGGAACAGCTCAAATCCAAAGGCTCATTATCTCCAGAGAACACTTTGGAAGATTCAAGAAATGAGCCCCTCTGCCTGACTCGTCTTCATTTACTTGTAACTTTTCTGTACATAATGTGTTTCTGTAATAGATCCGGCCTCTTTAACTCAGGATGCAGCTCAAAATGTTGTTTGCCTTAATGTAGTTTCATAATGCTGTGCTTCACAGGACTAAGGAGCCCACTGTCGCACATCATGAACAAAATCTTTGATAACTCATGTTGAATGTTATCATATGACCCTGTCCAGTTTAGCACCTGTTAGTTGAGGTAAATGTAATCTGTAGATAAAACCCTCAGCAGGTTGGAAATACTAGCAGCAGGGGGAACAAATCCTTTTTAAAATGTATGAAATATAAGAAATACTGTTTAAAATTGAATCGGAAGCTGTTCCTTGTGTTAAACTAAAGCCGCTGCTGATAAACTGGGACACGAGTGACTTGATCAATCAATATCCACTTTTCCCTCCAAGGATCTGTTGTGCACATTTGGGGTTGAGCCGAAAGATCCGATTTTCTCAAACATCTTTACACTCGTCAGGTTTTGGTTTTTGCTTATATTTACTACTATTATTTGCCATAAAATCCGAAATATTCTTCATGCCTTATTCTGCCTTCCACATCTGATTGTGCACCTGGTTAAAGTTTAAATTTGTAAAATGACTGTTGAAGCATGAAAATGCGTTTTTCCTCCGAATGTGTGGAGATCTATTAATGTGTTCAACTGCATGATGTCTAGAAATCTTTTCTGCCAGTTCTACATTTAATACCAACTTACCGGCATCAGCTTTACAGTTCAGATTTGATGGGGGATGTTGGATATATCATTGACTGTCTTTTTTTTTTTTTTTTTTTTTTTGACAATACAGGAATCTTGACTTGTTTGCCCTCCTTTTTAATAAATTATTCCTTCAGTCTAGACGCCCTGATGGTTTTGTTTTTGCCAGCTTGAATATTGGTAATTGACAAGGTTTTCTTTATATATTCTTGTTATTGGAATAATTAAAAAGCAGAAAACATAGTTTCTGTTTTTCATTGATTGTTCCTTTTTTATGTTCTGCCATATTCAGAGAGAAACATTTTATCCCTCAAACAACTGTGGAAAGAAGACTCGAGTCAGATCTATTTAAAGAGCATCAAATATTTGAGTACTGTTTAAATATGCAGAGAATTAGTCCAACATGCAGCAATTAATCTAATGCTGACAGATAAAGAGCAGTAATTTAGTTTTTATAGTCTTAATAAAGTGACTCTTTATAGCAAACAAATATAATATACATTGTAAAGCTTGAACGTTACTTAATATTCACAAAGACTTCCTGACATTCAGCTGTATGGAACATTTGGTCCATGGAGATAAAAGCTAAGCATCCTGTAAATGAATGTAATAGTTTTCAAAGAACAGTACACACAGTTCTAATCTAGTGATAGTTTTAGTAGCAACTGTTAGTTGTCTCCAATGAAGTCAGGGCTTGTATAAAATACCAAGATTATTAAAAAATATTTAATCATTGTTTGTCAAACATAGGAATGAATATTGTTGTATGATCGTTATGTAAGAGTCTATTAGCCAAAATAAAAATTAGATCAAGGCAGAGAGCTGTTAATAGTAAATACCTCTGTGTAAACACATGTGCTCCATTATGTTGAGAAACTTCAATATTCCTTTTTCTGCAATCATCTCTGGAGCCAGATTCATCAGTTTGTTCAGCTTCTCTGAGTTACTGCTGCCCCCAACAGATGGTTGCAAAGAAAACTACACTTTTCAGTATTTACAGCAAAAATAATACTTCTAATATGTAGTAGGCAGTTCCACTGTGGTGTTCCTGTGCTGCTGAACAACCTCATCTAACACATAAGCCTTCGGATTTAAAATGACTCAAAAACTTTGCTTTTTGAGCAATTTTTAACCCACTTTTTGTAAATAACAAAAATAAATCAGATTAAATTAAATATGGTGCGTATAGGCTGCTTAATTTTAATTTACATATTATAAAACATATTAATGTTGGTAATGACTTTAACTATTGCTAACTAATTTCTGAACTGCTCATTTTATTATTATTTATTTAATTAATCAATCAATCAGTTGATTTGTTAAAGTTAAGAATATAGTAAAATCTGCTTATTTTATGTAGTTAGACCTTTACCATTTGGATTTTTGTCCTCAGAATTATTTTTTTAAATTCATTTGACAACCCCTATTTAATAAGATATTCACATCAGCGGTATTTTTATTTGAAAAGATCCCTGCGGTGCTCACTCCGAGGCAGGAGGTGGCGGTAGCGGGTCTAAAACTAACCGGTGTAAAAAAAAAAAAAAAAAAAACGTCAGTAGAAGAAGAGGTGGAGGCGGAAGCTTGATTCTGCAAAATATGTCAGAATGGTAATCCGTTTGCAATTGCCAGTTTTTATTTTTTAATAACTTTATAGTTTTTATTTTTATTAGATTATGTGTAAACCTATTTTTTATCTCTATTGTGTTCAAATGTTGCCTCGTATTTACTGTAATCTAAGCTAAAATATTGCTAGCATCATCGTTAGCATGTAGCAGGTTGTCAACAAGATGTTTATCGTGTCCACATTCAATCTTTTACATTTTATAGCACAAGTTTTTTTGACTGCTGAAGTAACGGGAAACTGTTGGGATATCCAGTTTCACGCGTTTCTTGTAATCTGAACGGCCTGTTTTGTTGTGTTTTAAATCTCAGGGTACTCAAATAAAAGATGTCATCATCAAACCTGATGCTCCCAGCACGCTGATGCTGGACAAACATGCGGACTACATCGCTGCTTATGGCTCCAAGAAGGATGACTATGTCAGTAAAGTTTTATCACACTTAGCTGCCTGTTTTGGAGGTGTTTTCTGCTATTTGTAAAGCTGATATAGAGTGATGTAACAACTTTGTCATCTTCATTAAGGTTTTAATATCGAGTTTTTGTTGAAACCTATACAGATATGCAGTACTGAGTAACAGTCTTGAGCTTCCTCTTGTTTCTCCATGTATTGTCTGGAATACAGGAGATAGTTGCAGGGATTTTTATAACATGTCTAGACATAAAAACTAAAAAAGTTGTAACCTTTAAAGTCAATATTTGGTATGACCATCTTTTATTCTTGATACGCAGTCTGAACCCTCTTAGACCAACATTCTTGTAATGTCTTCAGGAATAGTTCCCCAAGCTCCTGTTTGGATGTTTACTAAATTAGGGACCAGTTCGAGTATCACTTTGTATACATTAGCCTTCCTTCCTCTTTTCTTCCTTAAGAACGGCTTCTTGACAACCATCATTCCATGGAGACCATATCTGATGAGGTTTCAGTGAACAGTAGATGGATTAGCTAAAGGTCCAGAGGCTGTCAGGTCTGCTGTAGGTCTGACACCTCTTTTGTCCTCCACTTGTTCAGTTTTTATTTAGTTTTTTTCAAAGATGTGCTTCAGATTGCACAATTCCACTTTAAAAGATGACAAGAAAATCTGGTTTCTTGGAAGAAAAATTTAAAGGAATGATGGGTGGCTCAAGATTTTTGCACAATGAATCAGTTGTGTGTGCTGTTTGTGATAAAGTTTATTTATTTAGCCTGCTGTGATTGAAATCAATGAATTGCACAAATTAATAGAAAAAACTGTGGAAATATACGTAGTAATTCTATTTAAAAACATAACGGCATAAATTCAATTGAATGATTAATAAGTACTTGATTTTTTACAGCACTAACTTTATTGGAAACATCAGGTTCACATTTTAAAAGTAAATACAGACATGTTTTTATGTTTTGAAAATCAAATCACCAAGATAATATTAATGATGTATGAAACAGAACAGTGGGGGAAAATAAGTTGCTGTCTTATAAAGTTGCATTGGGTTGACAGTGTTTTGTGTTTTAAAAGATGACAAGAAAATCTGGTTTCTTGGAAGAAAAATTTAAAGTGTTTTAAATAAGTGTTTTGTGCTGTGAGTTCAGGAGTACACATTGTCAGAGTACCTGAGGATGAGCGGCATCTACTGGGGGCTGACGGTGATGGACCTGATGGACCAGTTGCACAGAATGAGCCGACAGGAGATCATAGATTTCATCAAAGCCTGTCAGCACGAGTGCGGGGGCATCAGCGCCAGCATCGGACACGACCCACACCTGCTCTACACCCTCAGCGCTGTCCAGGTGACTCCTGACCAATGGTTTCATTTTTAAACTGGAAAGCAGTAAAAGTTTCATCCTCTTACCAATAAATTGAAAATACAAATAATGTATTTGTGGCTGATTTTAATTCTTGATAACAGATTATGCAGTCTGTTAGGTTCTCCTTTAATGTAATTTTCTAGCATTTCTGAGGCTGATATTTTATATTTTACTTATCAAATAAGTTCTTATTGAGAAAAGTGTTTTTTTTGTTTAAGGTTTTAAAAGAAAACTTTTGTTCAGCTCACTTGTTAGTATTTTGTCATTTGCTCTGAGTTAAGTGGATTTTATTCTTCCTCTTTGTCAAATCTCAGATCCTGTGCTTGTATGACAGCATGGATGCGATTGATGTGGACAAGGTGGTGGAATATGTCAAAGGACTTCAGCAGGAAGACGGCTCCTTTGCAGGGGACAAATGGGGTGAGCTGTCTTTACTCAAATGCCTTTAAATTTAATATTTATGTTAATCTTATCTGCCTTTTCTTCGTCATATTAGAAACTGAAGGAGCAGCTAGCATAACAGTTTTCTTTTTATCCTCTTGAAGCCTTCTTTGGTTTTGTAAATTTATTGAAGTTTGATTTTTTTTTCAAGCTATGTGGCTGCTTTGGTGATTGTAGGAAAGAGGTTTAAGAAAAAAAAATTTTGTTTAGTTTTTTAAAGCTCAAATTTCCATCGCTTGGCTGTAACAGTTTCAAAATAATTTTCTGGCTAGGATTAGTTCAATTAGGTAGAAAATAAATAGACATAGATTTTAAAAACACATGAATGAAAATAGATGAAATGGAAAAAATAGTTAAATGAGTTCTAGAAAATAATTAGATAAAAATTATAAATGAATAACATGCAAAATATAAATAAGTGAAAATAATGAAATAAAAACCAACACTAACTTGTCTTTTTTAAGATGGCTGTGCAATATGGGTTGCAGCTTAAAAAAAGTCAATTTCTTTATATTGCATCATTTTTTAAATACAATACTGATATATAGAGTCTGTTCTAATCAGAGTTGTTTTTCTTTACAGGGGAAATAGATACACGGTTTTCTTTCTGTGCTGTTGCAACACTAGCGTTACTGGTATGTATCCATAAAAAAATAAAGATTTTTTTTGTGACAGTGATGCAGTTTAATGCATCAGTCCTGCTGTAAATCCTCCTTTATGGAGGCAAGAATGTTCTGTTTTGTTCAAGGTTTTTTTTTTTGGAGCAGTTCTTCAGACAGCTGTACATATATCTCGGTGGCATTGTCCTATATTTATGTAAAAACAAACAAAATCATAATGATAAATATCAAAACAGGCTAAAAACGAAAAATCCTCCTGTTTTATCACAGCACAGCAAAGCACCACCAACTAACAGAGACCAGAGCTGAACCAGGATTTTCCCGACACAATTTCCACAAACAGGACTGTTGTGTTAAACTGTTAGTTTTAGCTCATTGTACCTGATAAAATGTTAACGGAACTCTATAAATGCGCAATTTGAGGATGACTGAATTGTTTGTTTGTTGTTTCCAAGGGAAAGATGGACATGATAAATGTTGACAAAGCTGTAGAGTTCGTCCTGTCCTGTATGAACTTTGATGGAGGTTTTGGCTGCAGACCTGGTTCAGAGTCTCACGCTGGTCAGGTGAGGTGAATGAGAATCATTTCATTCTTTTTTTTTTTTTAGACTAAATGTCACAACATCCCAAAGGCTGAGTCATCACTGATAGACAGATGAAATGTTTGCTGTCCCTGCCTTACTGCTCCTGTAGTGATGTTAAAATAAAAACTTCTTGTGTTTTTACCTCCTGTCTCTCAGATTTACTGCTGCACTGGTTTCCTGTCCCTCACTGGGCAGCTGCACCAGCTGAACGCTGACCTGCTGGGCTGGTGGCTCTGCGAGAGGCAGCTGCCATCTGGAGGCCTAAACGGACGACCCGAGAAGGTTTGTGCCCACTAGATTTTGGACTTCCTTGTCATTCCCTTCCTACTATGAAAAGCAGGGTTTGCTGATGTCATGGTAGACAAGCTGAAGTAGACTACTGACAGGTCAGCTCATATAAAAAGTATATGCCAACATCCCAGAGCTAGTGCCAGCTTATTTACATGAAGAGTGGGAGTCAGCTTCCTTCTGATAACCAGTTTTTCCAAAATGTATGTGATTTTATATAGGTCATGTGTTTGGAATACAGTATGATTGATATAGAAATATTAGTCATATTTAACGTTATAAATTGTTTAAAAGCTTTTAAGCAGCACCATAAAGTGCTAATTTTCAGGCATCATCATCATTTTGAGCTCAGTTAAACAGTGACAAGTGATCTCTGTAACATCTGTTGCATCATAGCAGCATTAAAAAGATCAAAATTTAAATGTTATTACATCAGTGGTTGCACCTCTAGATGGGATTGACCATGACTGAATGTGTTTCCTGTGAGGAAGACTACTTCTACTGAATAACAGCTACTAGCGACGTAGCCTGCACCGCCACCGTCTGCTGACACCAAGCAGCCGAGTTGATCATCTTCAGTGGACTGCAGCTTTTCAAAAGATCCTTTCCGATTTGCTTTACTATTCTAGTCATTTACTTT
The DNA here is from genome assembly GCA_028567055.1 of Leptatherina wallacei. Lineage (NCBI taxonomy): Eukaryota > Metazoa > Chordata > Actinopteri > Atheriniformes > Atherinidae > Leptatherina > Leptatherina wallacei. The sequence continues at coordinate 23,274,884 of JAOXYM010000008.1, read as the reverse complement.
ACTAGTAAAGAGAAACTGTGTTCATGAGATGAAACTGGAAAACAATTCGGACTTAATTGTTATGAAGGAATTCTCACTCGATACACTTTTCAGTCCTGTTTAAGTGGCAAATTTGCACTTGTTGATGGTGTTTATGCTACAAGTCCTGTGTCTGAAGGGGTTTGATATCTACATCAGATGTGATGACTACTGACCCAGCCTTCTCCTTCGCTCAGCTTCCAGACGTGTGCTACTCGTGGTGGGTTCTGGCGTCGCTGAAAATCATCGGCAGGATCCACTGGATCGATAAAGCCAAGCTGCGAACCTTCATCCTGGCCTGTCAAGATGAAGAGACGGGAGGTTTTGCTGACAGACCAGGAGACATGGTGAGCTGTTGTTCGCAACTAAAATCCACAAACAAAGAAATGACACAAACATGTTGTTGTCAAAGCCCTGTTGTGTCACGGTTGCCTGCAAGGACCCCCCTCCTGATGTTGTTTACTCTTCCCTAGCTCATTATTTTCCCTCTCAGACATTTATATGCAGTTGTAAGAAGATCAGCAACATTATTTGCCTCATTTGTGAGTGAGGACCAAACTCTTTGGTTCAGCGTCCTCTTTATAGCTCTTATCATGTTGACGCTGCATCACTCCTTTGTGAATTTGCTGATTAGCATGAGCCCCTTCTTCTGCAGGTGGATCCTTTCCACACTCTATTCGGAGTTGCGGGTCTGTCCCTCCTCGGCGACGAGGAGATCAAACCGGTGAATCCAGTTCTTTGCATGCCTGAGGACGTCCTACAGAGGATCAGCCTGCAACCCGACCTCCTCAGCTAGCCCTCGTCATGCACTACACGCCAGATAAATGCTGCTGCCCCCCACAAACGCCCGTCAGCCTCACACTAACCACCGTAGCAGGACGTTGCAATCAGAGAGAGGACCACAACACATCGCCGTCGTAGCTGAATTTTACGTTGGAGACAGATTTCTCGGTGTCGACGTGGAAACTTGAGATTTGAGCACTGGAGTTGTCATCATAGGAGTTTAAACATCATAGAACAACATTCCTTAACTTCTAATCTTGATCAGAAGATAAGTTTAAAGCCTGAAACAATGAGCACACAGTTCAAAATATTTCCTTCTGTCATCCACCTTAAGCTTTTCCACTTTCCAAGAGGGATGTTGGTATGATGGGAAGCAAATGGGGAGTTTTTGTGACAGAGTAGAAAGCTTGTGCAGGAAGAGATCAGTCAGCTGAGGAGGATGAAAGGTAAAATAAAATGTGCTGCTTTATGATGTTCTGGCATCTTAAACTTGTGGAAATTATTTTACTTACTACATTGCCTTGCTTTGTAATTTCTGCCTTTTCTTGCAGCTGTTGTTTCACATAAAGCATCCTGTGTGAATGAGAAGTTAGAGCACTGGGAGGGCACTAAAGCAGTCACAGCACACTGTGCTAATTGAGCTTCTCAGCTGGGTGTGCACCACAGGGCTTGTTCAAAAGCTTGATGCCACTGCATTTCAACAACCTCAATAAGACTATTATGATGATGATGGGGATGGCAGAGACCCTGTTTAGAAGTGAGATGTTCTCAGTGTGACTGTAAACATCATTCTGAGTTTGTTTGTCTTATTCACAGTCCCAGTTACACTATTTATTCAGATTTGTCATTCTGTGGGCAGCTGTGTTTGATCTGCTTCCACTGTGTGTGTAAAATAATGAAATATTTTCAGTCTTACGTTCACATGGTTTAACAGATTCTGTGGAAAGGCTTTCAGAAATCTCCATATTTTTATTTGTAAAGCCTTTTCTTTCTTTTTTTTTAACTGTCTTGTGTCTGTTGTTAAAGAGTCAATAAATAAAGTCAGTTTTACTTCTAAGGTTTCCCCAGTTTTTGGACACAGATGTCATAATTGTCATTGACATGATACTTAAAGCGATTAAGTTATTTACTTTTAAGATTTTTATATCAGCAAACATGTTCTTGCAGGTTTTGAGACACCTGGTCCCTGTTAGACTGGTCTGCAATGAACTGCTAAATAATTATTATTTTTCTCATCGATTTCTGAAAACATTTCTGGTTTTTTGAGGGGTTTGTCGCGTCCAATTTTTTATTTACAAAACCATCAAAATTATTTTTTAAATTTATTGTTGACCAATTTGAAGGTTTTTAATGGATTTAGACACCAAAGACAAACATTGGTGTAGATATGACCTCAGTTGTCCAGGTTATGGTAATTCTAAGAGCTTGACTAAGTCAGCTGGACTTCTATTTCTTGGTTCTTCTTCACTTCTAACCCGTTGGTGGGGAGTTTCGGCTTGTAGATATTAAAGGGACATTCACACATTAAAGGTAGGGTAGGTGATGTTATCAAGGAGGTTTTTAAAAATTTTTTTTTTACCATATTGCTTAAAATCCCCTTCACACCCAGATTGCAGCTAATTAAATGCTCTAACATAAAAATAAAACATTTTAGTCACCTGTGGAACGGACATTTTTTAAATGTAGCATGCCCAAACCACTTTTCCAGGATCTCCTATCTTAGCTTTAAGGTCACATGGTTTCACTGACTCACCTTACCACCTGTTGTTGCCACCTGTGGATTGTTTACCTGTGTGACCAAAGCTGTTTTGGTCATAAGGTCCAGTGTGTGAATTGTTCTGAAACCCCAAGGGAGGAGAGTCAGGGCCACCTCCTCTGTTAAGAGATGTTTTTTTTCCAGTTTAACATAGACAACTTCCTTTACACCTCTCTTAAACCATCTGTCTTCTTTGTCCTCAAAAGAGGATCCTTTATCCTTGAGATGCAGACGGATTGCCAAATCTGGACCTGTAGAGCTGCTCTTCTGTGTTTGGTCTCTTTCATGGAGGTGTGAGCATTCTTCGCTGCACTGCATTGCATGCACAGCAGCACTCAGCTTGTGTGTGGATGTTTTGTCCTTTGAGTGAACCAGCTTCATCCTCCAGAAGATGAGAAGCTCAGAGGGGATCTTTTCCAAATACAACATCCTGGTACATTTCTTCATGAACTAAGAAACAGAAGTGCAGTTACCTTTATTAACATTTGATTTACTGATCACTCAGAAAGTTCCATCAACCTGCTTCTCAGTGAGGAAAAGATATATCAATGATAGAACAAG
>JAOXYM010000008.1:23247869-23260383 GCA_028567055.1 Leptatherina wallacei | reverse complement strand
AGGGACCCCAACTGTTTTAATCAATATAGCAACAGATACCAGCAACATTACCGCATAGCATGAAGTTTAAGAAAAAAAAAAAGGATTAGTTTAATAATTTGGCAAGATGAAGGTGTCAGAGTTTAGAAAGGTATCTAAATTCAGCACAACTAGCAGATCTTTGTCTCATGGTCTATGAGCCTTTGTTTTTTGGGGATTTTATCTTTTGGTTTCTTAGGTTAATATGTTTCTCATAGATTTTAAGGTTCGTTGTTAATTGCTTTTGATTTTCCTCCTGTTTCAGAGTGTAGTCAGTATTAGATTTTTTCTACATTCTGTATTCTAGTCAGCTTTACTTGGAGGACTTGTTCCTTTTGTCTCACTTGGTTTCCGTCCCTTATTGCCAAACCTGCTCTGCATTTAACCATCAGCTCTTTCGGTATAAATACTCCATGCTTTCCTTTATTCTTTACCAGATCTTTTTCTATGCCGTCCTTGTAACTGGCACCATCATGTCAGCCGAGCTTTTCTCAGTAAGTTTATCAGTTGGTCAGTCGAGAGTTTTGGTAGTGAGTGTGTTTTGATGGGGATATTGAAGGTTTTCATTTCATCGGTTTACTGTGGGGCTGCATGATGGTGTGGTGGTTCACACCGTGGCCTCACAGCAAAAAGGTCACTGGTTTGAGCCTTAGCTGGGGGGGGGAGTTCAAACAGGGGGCTTTCTGTATGGGGTTTGCACGTGAATCTGTTGGTTGTCTCCGGGTACTCCGCCTTCCTCCCATAGTACAAAGACATGCATGTTAAGTTACTCCAAATTCTCCTTAGGAGTGGTTGTTTCCAGTGTGTACCCTGCCTCTTGCCTGCTAATTGCTGGGATAGGCTCCAGCTTGAATTGGATTAAGCGATACAGAAAACGAATGAATGGTTTACTGTAGGGAACACTACTTGAGGCTTTGTTTGCTCTACTAAACCGGACTTAAAGAATTAAACAGGCCAAGCCATTACAGCAATGGTTTCTGTACTTTTTTTTTCTTTCTGAATTAAGTCTACTTTCCATGATGTCAGTAAATGTATGATGCACCTATGAACTGATGTATATCACACATAGCTGGTTAAGGTATCTAAATTGAGAACAAGATGATTAAGGTTGGGTGAAATATGGTTAGTAAGAGAGTAGGTGTGCTAGTAAAAACATAGCGTGCATTAAAACTGACCTTGTGGAAATGTATTGACTGATTACTGGCCCTCTTGCTAGACAGACACGCTAATATAAACGTGATAGCACAAACACAGCTTTCTGTGACTTGAGTATTCCACATTTTTCCATGAGACTGAGCTGCATCTTATGTCATTAGATCTACTGAACAAAGCTGAGGCAGCAATCTAGGACACTTTTCCATCTTGTCAGCATTGTGTTCCCCTCCAAAGCTTCCCTAAGACTGATAGCTCCTTATCACATCCACAGAGGTATCATCAACACACTCTTAATCATCCACAGGGAATTTTCAGACACGGATGACCTTGACTTTCTTTTTCCAGGCACAGTGCTCTCACAAAGCGCCGAGAATTTAATCCACGATGTGCCACTCTGACTTCAAGGATTACTTTTTCAAGCTCTGTGTGAAAAAGCTTTAAAAAATAGAGGGAGATTTCGTGATAACACCAATAGAGCATTGATTTGGTGAGAGGACCTGCTTCACACTTGCAGAAAATACCTGAGGGGGTCTAATCAATGCAGCAACAGCTAATCTAAAGAAGTGCAGTATTCCAGCAGCTTGTGGTTAGAGGGCTTATATGTGCGTATGTGAGGCTTTTCCTCCAGCAGGTGTTTGTACCGCCGTGGATTCAGGCTTTCTTGTGTATCAGTGATTACAGCTGGTTTATTTAAAATGTTTTTTATGTTAAAAAAAGGAAAAAGTTAAATTGGTTCTTTCATTTGCAAACAAGACTGACATCTTGGAAAATTTCTATTTACTCAAGGTGTCATGTCTTCTGGCGGAGAGGTAGGATGCGGCTGAACTCAATTACAGTTTCCAATGCAGAGGAACACAAAGGCAGCATCTGAATGAAATGATGGGCAAACTGACAGGATGTTTGCAAGGTCCCAACAGTTTCTGTGAAAATACAGAGAAATCAATATCCTAGTCCATGCAGTGGTCAAATATGGCATTAAATTGAAGATTTTAAACTTATTTTTTGATGCATGGTCAGGAGCGATTCGTATTTTTCAGTCATTTTAAATGGCTTTTTTAATTTAAACCTTCCTTTTTCTATAGAGGAACAAATGCTGCTCTGTCAAGGTGTGGACAAAACTGGATTTACTCATTTTCAGCACATTATGAATGGATTTTATTCAGACTGGTTTCCCCATGTTTAGCAAATGGTTAGAATGGAAGCAACTTTATTCAAATTGATAATTATACTGGAAATTTTAAAGCGAAATGAAGAACTGCAAGTGTTGTACTCTTTCCCACACACAATCAATTTTTTTTCTAATCATTTTTAATTAGCTCAAAAATACCATGTTTAGTTCTCAAACAGTCCAGTACAGCATGTTTGGCTGAACATTATTTTCAAACATGTTCAAAGTGTTTGAAATCGAATAGCCAACTTTGAATGAACGGAATTTGCTTTGATGACTGGACAGACATTCTCTTCATATTCCAACTCACTGTTATTTTAAATCATTTTGACCTAATTTTTGGTCAAAGAAATATATAATCAAAATAGTGCCCCAAGATATATGTGCCACCAACACGTAAATAAGTGGAGGGTGTCGAAATAACTTTGTGCTTATTTCACATATTTTTGTTCTGGCTTATTGACTAGCTCCAGTGTTGCCAACTTAGCGGCTTTGTCGCTATATTTAGCCAGTTTTCAGATCCTTCTAGCAACTTTTTTTTCAAAAAAATGACTAGCAACAAATCTAGTGACTTTTTCTGGAGTTACAGGAGACTTTAGAAATTACTGGAGACCAACGTGAAAGCATGTATGGCTTGTGTTTCCTCTGTGAGCAGCGGGTTCTCCATCCCTCCATCAGCGCTCAGAAGGCTTGGTCCTCCTCACGCAGCAGCAGCAGCTCAGAGCTGCAGTCAGAGCAGGAAATGTTCACCTGAAGCTCAGACTGAGAATGAAACGTGCAAAGCTGCTGCTAGCTGATCCCACCCTGGCTCACTGTCGGATATGAATGATTATCAATAAAGAGTGAGGAAAAAAACATTTAAACATCGAAAAGAAAGAAAATATTGATAGAAGAAAGTGTTTTTTTGCTGCTCTAAACATATCTAAGGTGTTTTTATCACTTTTTTGTCTCTCCCACGACATTATTTCTCTCCGCTGCAGCGTCCGTTACAATATATACACCAGGCTGATTATGCAAATTAGATGATGACTCATGTAGTGACTTCTAGCAACTTTTAGGACAGCCAATATCTACTTGTCTTACTGAAGAGTATACAACACTGACTAGCTCCGTGTTGGGAGCTGTCGGGTTGCTTACATTGGGGCTGGGGTCTGTCTGGACCTGATCTGTGCCCTTTTTTTCATAAAGTCCAGAAATATCTCCCTTTATCTTTATTGTTATATCTTTTTATACACAATATAACTAGTTAAGGGCTATATTTTTTCTCATATTTTCAAGTCTTAGCTAACTTTAAAATAAATCGACAATCTTTCTAGCCTCTTGTTTGAATTAAACTTGATCATGTAGCTCTAGCTTAGCCAGCACCAGTAACTTGGATAACATGGTAAAGCATTCTTGATAGTTTATTTTCAGCTCCAATGTGAAAATCTTGAATAATCGAGTTGATGTGTAGTTCCTTAATACACTCCACATTATCTTAAAGCTAATCAAGTGCAAACATATAACTAGATTAGTAGTGGTACATAGCTTCATGCTAACATTAGGTTAATATCTTTACATAATATAGTTGTACATGGACAGGGACAAAATATCTTCTAGAAATGTGCAGCCAAATTCAAACATATTTTCAAAAGGATGACTAATTGGGAAACTACTTTGAAATTGACTTCAAACTGGTGTAGTGATGTGATACTGGTCATCCATGCTGTCTGGAATGGTGTTTCTGTTACTTTCCACTCTCACCCGTTGCTCCATTCATGCTCAGGATGGTGGATTGAATCAACTGGTTTCCTTAGTTAGGGAATTTTTTTTTTTAATGAATTGGCTTATATGAAGACAATTATTATAAATTTGACTAATGTGAATAATGACTGTTTTAATGGACTAAAATGAATTGGATTGTATTTATAAAAGTGCCTTGAGATTACTTTGTTGTAAATTGGCACCATAGAACTAAAGCTGAGCCGTCTTGAAACAAGATGTGTGTAAAAAAAAGACTTGTAGTGGCTATGATCGATCTCTTTAAAAATGTCTTTATATCTTCTGAGTTCACAATTTTAACAAGTACTATGTCAACAAGTATTATTGGAACAAGTTCACTGTTTCTAACAAGTTGTCTTGTAGAGTGAGACCATTTCTTTTGGAATAAGAGCCATTTTATTTTAAGTATTTCTGTTAGAAAACAAGAATGACATTTACAATAACAAAACTATGACAGCAGGGAAACAAGTTTCATTTGCTGAAGAACAGTAGCTGAGATCAAGCATGCTGGTTTAGGTAATGTTTCAGCTCTGTGGTGATGCTGCTGCTTCCTCAATTATCCAAAGGTTTGACATTCTGATGCAGTAATTCCCAGAGTGGGGTCCAAGCATGCAGCAAGGCTCTTTGTTAGGACTGACAAGAAAATGTTTTTTGAGTCACCTCTCTGACTGTTATAATGAAAGCCTGCTGCAATGCATCCACGCTGTTGCTGCCAAGTTTTGTTCCTCCCTCTGTGTGATTGAGATATTATTTAGCTGTTAGTTGCTTTGGGAAAAGAAAACAATACATGTGGAAAAAGTCAACCAGATGAATGTTGATTTCTTCATTCAAATTTACTACAGCATCGGATTACTCACACCCCTTCATTCACCCTTGTTTAAATGTGTTTCTTTCTTTCACAGAGAATTTAAGGGTATTTTCTTATGTTTGGCCAGTTCCTTATTCTTTCCATAAAGATATTCTCAAGTTTTGTCTTTATCTACCCTTTATTGATATTTTGAATAATTAAAATGGATTTTAATGATAAAAAGCATACATGGCTAAATGTCCTATCTATTCTGGCTCAGAGTCTCTCATGTTACAGGAAACATCTACACATATTAAGACTGGAAGACACCAGATCGAGCACATTCAGTGAGGACATCTAGTCAGAGTTACCTTCGCAGCTGAGTCAAGTTCCCTACGTTAGTAAGGGATTAAACGCAACAGCCAGCATTCAAATGCACTTTCCTCTCCCTCCGTGAAATCAGATCTGAAATAACCAAATGTCTCCATGGTATCAAGTTGACATTTTTTGGGCACACCAACAGCTGTAATGATTTTCCAGGTGCAGCCAAATGAGAGAATGAGGTCCTTGAGGAGATGGAGGTGTTTGCGGTGCCTTGTGATTTGTGTCTTTAAAAAACTGTTTTGAAATGCCAAACAAATTAAAATCTTTAAACTGTATCATCAGCTTTTCTATGGTGATTTAAAGATGTTAATCTTCAGGAATTTTGATAAAAGCTACAGGTCTATGAAAGTTTTTCTATTGTATTTAACTTTTAACATGGGAAAATCATAAATTATCGAACACACAATACAACAAAGCAAAATAAAGTATAAAAATCAATTACTAAAAAGAATAAAGATCTGTAGTAATCATTTTCTTAAAAACAAATGATGTCTTCGGTCTACAAAGGTCATCACATGGAACTGTCATTTGAAAGACGTGTCAAAACACTGAGGGTGTTACCCACCTCAACAAGTCAGCTTTAATGTTCATTTTGCATTGTGAGGTTTTAACCATTACCACTCAACACTGATTTCAAATTGCAGACCTTCCACTTGAACAGATAAATGGAGCGGAAGTGTGTGTGTGTGGGGGGGAGGGTATCACACAGTTTTGGAAAAGTCCCCCTCGAATTTAGATGACCCACAAAGCTTTCAACGTCACAGGTTTCCCCCGAGCCTGTGCAGAAATAGGAATAGGCGTGATTTTATGATTCATGTAGACAACAGTCAAGAAGAAGTAATGCCTAAAAGGTCCTGCATAATACCATTTTACTTCAGGTTTTAGCAAAAGCCAAATGCAACACATTTGCATAAAAGGTAAGTTGAGCTGATAAAAGCTTCTTTAAATCTGAGGGGTTCAATCACTCAATAGACAAATGAAGACATATTAAGATTCCAAATAACTTAAAAAACAAAACAGAGCTATGGGACAGAGAAGTAAAACAGTGGTAATTTAGAAGAAATGGTGAATAAAAACAGGAATCAGGAAACAGGAATATGTTTAGCTGACCACCAATCCTAACATTTGTGAGTCAGAGGAAGGTAGAAAAGTGAAAGGGCTGTAAACCTTCATACAGGATGTGTTAGATGGAAGTTCATGTATGACTGCCATCTTCCATCCACTCCTTTCCACTTAAAAGCATTTGTGACTGAATCAACGGTGAAAACCATGTAGTAACATGTGGAAAACAGACTTTATGACCAATTTAGTGAACAGTTTTCTTCCCTTTTTTCTGTGCAGATTTAGGATGGGACAGAATAAAGATGATCTTTGTTTTTTGTTTTTTAAAATCACCCCTTTTTAAGTATTTATTTATAACATGACAAGCCAATGAAAAAACAAGAAAATCTATATTTAAAAAAAAACGACTGAACAAGTAGTTGTTCAGCTATATAAACAAGACTTATCCTATAGATTTGTTTAATGTTGTATGTGTTTCATTGACTTTATTTAAACATTTGTCAACCAACGGTCCCTGTCAGTCTCAGATTCTGGCTTCTGCATCCTCTGTGGTGACCTGGGTGTTACTGGGATCTCTCTGGGAGTAACAAAAGGTCGAAGAAGATGGAACTGCAGAGTTGTTTACACCTTTTCTCTGACTCTGCTGCTGTCCCAATTTTCCTCTCTCTCTTTTCTTTTAGATAAATGCCCCTGAGAGCCTTTCACTTTCTGTGGCTCTCATTTGAAAAGAAACCTCAACATGAACCTTTGAAGGCTGACAACACTGAAATATGTCACAGTTCTAAGAACTAACTGAGGCAGATAACACTAGTGCTCATGTTAGTTCTTGGTAATTCAATAGCTTCAGTAGTGATTACATTTTTATATATTACTTTGATGTTCAATACATGAAAGAGTAGTCAATACCTACCATGCTTTTTTCCAATACCTGGGTCTGAGGGGTTCAGAACTGCTTATTGAAGGGGCAAACCACTCAAACCCCCCAGTAAACACATCACACCAGTTTTAAAATCTTTACACTCGTTTCCAGTCTGTCACATAATAGATTTTAAAACTCTGCTGATTGTCTACAATTCCCAAAACGGTTTAGGCCCATAATATATCTGTGATATGTTTAGAGAATATAAACCTAGAGAGCTCTTGGATCCAAGGACGGAGGTCAGCTAGTCCAGACCGGAGTCCAGACTAAACATGGAGAAACATAATTTAGCCGTAATGCTGCAAACAAGAGGAACAAACTGCCAGTAGAGATTAAACTTTCACCAAATGTAGAAACTTTTAAATCCAGGTTAAAAACATTTCTGTTCTCATGCACTACATGAAGTCTGCACGGTATCCGCTTTTAACTTTACTTTGATAATTTTACATGACTTAAAATTTGAACAATGTCCTAATAGGATTTTTGTTTCTCTTGGTCTCTTTGTCCTTTTTTCATTCTTCTGAAGACCGCAGCAATCCTTTTAATGTTTTTATGTAAAACACTTTGAATGGCCTTGTACATGAAATCTGCTATACAAATAAGCTTGCCTTGCCTCACTAGATGAATGAAGGGCATTTTAGTGTGATTGTGCAATAGTATTTCCTTCATCTCAACCAATTTATTGAAACAACGGTGGCGGGCGTCTACCACAACATAAAATGTCAATATCTCAGTAACTTGTCATGTGTTGGATGTTTTCTTGGTCTTATGATGGCAAAAAAGTGAACAACACATGATTGTTTGCATGCAAACATGTTGGGGTTTTTTTTTTGCAGTTAATCATCTTGTTAGAGAACAGTATGTTCAGCAATAAGGAAACATTGAATTGTTGTACGTATATTCAAAATAGATATAAACAAATGTTGAATTAGAAAATGTATGATGATAAAAAAGATGACCCATCTGTTTATTTTACGTCCTTTCACATGTTGATGGTGTTAAAAACCAGAAATCAGGAAATCAGCGCCAGTCACGTGACGCGACTGGGGGGCTGGGCTCCACGTCTCAGCCGGCCAGTAGCAGCGCAGAAACGGTCCAGCTCCCAGCAGATCCATGGGGAAAAAAAAAACCCAAGAAGAGACGGAATAACGGTACAGTCCAACATGTATGGAGCTCATCCCCGCATTTAACATCTGCGTCTCCTGCTGCGATGAAGACGTGAATAAATGAGTGCGAAGACGGACGCTGTGAACGCGTTTTGGGGCTGAAGAAATCAAGCGATCCACCATTGTCTGCGGAAAAAATAAGAATGGCCTGGATGTGGAAGGTAAGAGGGAGTTCCTCTCAAATACGTTCATGTAGAGAAAACGGTGAGGCAGACACATGAAGCCTGACATGTGGCCAGTTCTCTGTCAGTGAATGTTTTAGCAGACGTGAGGTGAAACGTGAGCCGGGGAGCAGCATGAGGCGGTGATGATGCTCTGTGGAGGATTCACCCTCCTCTGGTTTGTGTCTGCTATGTTTTTTTTTATTATTGTTATTTATTTATTTAATTGAACGCCCACTTCCTGATTTTGACTTGTGATGGAAAACAGGTCCCAGTGTTTGTGTTCAGCCTCCAGTTTGTGCTCATCATCAGCTGGACAGGCTGAAGCAGGCCAAGCAGCTGTGCACACAACATCCTTCATGTCCAGGTGTTCACATGATGTGAGACAGCCTCCAGGGCTGTGGGAAAGTAAACACATATGCCTCACCCCGAATAAGACAGATTTAAGTAGGTTAAAAAGTTCAATATGACACATAAATCAGGTTTAAAACTAACAATTTTTTCAATTATTCAATTCAATTATTGACTTATTTTCCTTTTTTCTCTCTATGAAATGTGACAAAAAACACCCATTGGTTTCCCTGTGCCCCCCCTTCACACATTAGCTGTTACCAACATTTTAAGATTCCACAATACTTAGCCAACAATAATATAAAGCAGAGAAACACATCAGAAGAAAAGATGGAAACAGAGAAAAACAGGATCTCTAATAATGAACTAACCAATAAACTTTAAACTAATTCATTCCTTGTTTCTTCAGTTAAAAGTTTAAGCTATAAAGGGTCAGATGATAGAGAAATAGTTCATTAGAATGATCACATTCAGTTTTAAAGCCTAAAAACATTTGGATTGGTCATTGGTAATAATAGCCAATCCAAACTGGTCTGTCATCAAGACCACTGGGTCATCATATTTACTTATTAAGCTTTAAAATAAACAGAATAAACTGCAAAACCAGTCAAAACTGTAGGAAAGTTCAGGGGTATTTCATTAAATTGCTTTTTTATGAGACAAAAGTTCCAGAAGACAAATATCTGATTCTAATTTTAAAAAGAGCAAAGTAGCAAAATTTCCCTCCGACAGGCTGGAGACACAAATTATTATAACTGATTCCTGAATAATTACTTCTGTAACTGAAGAAAATGGTCAAAAATGTCTATTTAAGTTTAAGTTTAAAATCCTTGTTTTGTGAAACCAGCAGTGCAGAAGTTAAAACTATTTAGTTTTCATTCATGCAAAACACAGTTTAATACTTGTGTCTCACTTTGATATTTTTGTTTATGACATAAGAAATATTGAATATGATTGTCAGCTACAATTGGGACATTCAGGAGGACATTTTCATGTCTTTTTTAGTGCAGACAAAAAGCACCAAACCCAGATATTTTCATTATGATGCAGCTGGAAGGAAGTTTGACCCATTTGCTTAATAGATAACAAAACAGATAATGTTCATCAGTTCGTTTAGTCTGATGCAGTCAAAGCTCCAGTTTTGAGCTCTTCTGTTAATTGATTTCATTATGTTTGAACGGGTGTCCACCCTTCACAGACACCCATTGTAGTGTCTGGCTCGCTCACTGAAATGACTTCACACGCGTTAAATATGAATACATGCCTGCAGCAGTTGGCTTGTCATGATTTGTTACAGTACATGTGCGTGTTAGCTTCTGTTTTCCAGAGTTTCTCTGAGTTTTGCATGTGGCTTCACTTCGGATTTCAGTCTGTATCAGCTCATTGAAATAAAATGCAACATTTTGTGGCAACTGGCCTGTAATCATGTTTGTTTGTATATCAAGAGCCGACATCTTCTATCTTTCAAAGTTGTGCTAACTTTTGCAAAGTTCACTAATTTGCATATTTTGCTTCCTTTTATGGACTTTATATCTTTCAGTTAGGAAGCGAACAACCGGCCTCAGCAAGGAACTGCATTCATAAGTGTTTAACGACTCCTTTAGTCTGATTTTGTCAACCTTTTTTTGTTTGTTTAAGATTAAGTTAAATCCTCATATATATATTTTTTGCCTGATTCTTCGTCTGTGATTCTTCGTCTGAGATGTGCAGGTTAATAATCAGCTTAGAACGGGGTTGTCGTGAGTACATTTTTACGTAGTACTTTTCAAGAGCAGATGTCACAAAGTGCTTCACAATAATAAGAAATAAAAACACACATGACAACTTAAAAACAAAATCAAAAACCGAGTAAATAAAACACGATGCAAAAATTGAAATTAAAATGATTTCAAAGAAAGAGGGGCAAGCTACTTTTTAAGTGTCCACAGAGCACACAGATCTTAAATCCAGCAGGAGAGAGTTTCAAAGTTTCAGGAATAACCGGAAATGCCCAGTCACCTTTTCCTCCGAGTCTTGTGCGAGGGACAAACAACAAACCCCGATCAGAAGATCTCAGAGTCCTGCAGCCTGCCTGTGGTAAGGCTGCAGTAGAACTTTGACATAAACAGGAGCTTGACCATGGATGGCTCTGAAAATAAAAACAAACAAAACTTCTTGCACAGTTTGATTCTGTCAAAGTTCATTAATACCAGTATTGAATTTCCAGTCATCCCTAATCTATAGCTGCTCAATGTCATTGATCTCAGCTTGTTGTGGCTGTGAAACTAACTTTCCATCAGCCCAATCAGCATTCACACACACAGTCTCTATTTGGCTTTGCCACCTTTTGGTTTTAATTTGAGTGTGTTAACCCCTTAACACCTGAATTTATTTACAATGATATAAAAACTCAAATAAATACAGGAAAAAGGAATCAGGGAAAAAATGTTAAAAAAAGATGAATAAACTGGGAAAAAACATATTGAATACATATAACAATTGATAAATAAATAGATAAATATTAAATAATAAAAAATAAACATGGAAATATGAGTGAATAAAAGCAAATACATAAATTAAATAAATTAGATTAAAAGACCAGGTGTGAAAGGGTTAAACCTGACTTTTTATTCATTTACTTTTAAAGCTCTCAGTCATCAAATATCCTCCTCTCTGTATTAAGAAGGAAAAAAAAAAACCCTCCGGAAACAATCCTTCAACATTTTGCTTCAGAAACTTTATTGTTACGCCAGCGTCTTCCGGTTCCTGTTATCTGAGGCAGCAGTTAATTTCACACTACATTTGACACTGTGGTGTGTGGATATATTTAAGAAATAAACTCCAAAAACCAGAGGAACAAAGAATTTATGATTACACAGTTCAGACTGTTGAGCGCCTAAAGGAAATGTAATCTGGAAGTGGACAGGAGTAAATGAACTGTAGCTTTTGGTTAAATGATGTAGGTGTTCTCGTTTCCTTTTTTCCCCTTCTAAATTGAAATGCACCTTTGTGAGAAAAAGATGTGAAACTTTTGTATTTCTGTCTTAGTCTCAGGTACATGACTGTCTTAGCATCTTTACAGTAGAGGTGTCTGAGGCATTATTAGTGTGTTTCCACTGCAGAGATGGTAACTTGGCCTGAAACAGTAACAGATCTACACAGACAGTATAAAATACACTTTAATGTTTACTTAAAAACCATAGAATGACTCAGCATATTGGTATATCACAGTCCAGGCTTAATAAAGTGTGTCAACTTCTGCACTACTTCAAGTTAATGAGAGCAAACTGGAATTGTAAAATCGTAAAACTGCCCATCAATAAAAACTGACAAACAATGACAAAACTGGAAAAGGCTTCGAAAAAACATGTCCTGTTCATCAACTTACACTTAGGTAGAAAAAAGGACATAACTTGTAATTCTAAGACAGGTTAAAAAAAACTTCAATACTCCAAAATCACCTTTTTCTCCTTTTTTGGAACTTGATGTAAAAATCTAAAACAAGATGTTTCTAAACACAAAATGACTGCGTAAAAACATGAAAATTGATGTGATTCATTTGATGTAACAATCTTTAGAAAAGCAAAAAAGCAAAATAATGAT
>JAOXYM010000008.1:23219202-23237180 GCA_028567055.1 Leptatherina wallacei | reverse complement strand
AAATAATGTTGGTATGATAGTAGAAAGTGGCTGAGTCAGCAATCATTTCTTTTAACACTGATATCTAGAAATTACAAGGACTAAGTAAATTAACCCTTCATTTTATGAATGTTTTCACCAGTTCACAGGATTATTATACTAAAACCTTGAGTCTGGTTCATTTTGTCAAACAATTCTTTTCAAGATCTCGGTCTTGACTCTTGGTGAAAATTCATTAGTGATTATTAATTCAAGACATAAATGTGTTATCGTGTTTGCTGCAGGCTGATAATTAGAGCAGATAATATTGTTATGAGAGACTGACCACCTCCCACATAAAGTTTAATATGAGCTGTAATAGTTATCGGGGCATCCCTATCGGCCATCTGACATTTTCAACATGAATCAGCTTCTGCAGATGTCAAGCTGCGATCTGTGCGGGTCCGACTTAGTTGTTGTCTAATCAGGAGTAAATCCTGCATTGAATGCTTTCACTCTTCATTTAATCCATTTATGTAACTTTCCAGACGTGTATAATTTTTTTTAGTATGCTGCTTATAAACACCTCCAGTTTTATCCTCTTCCCTCAGCTTCCCTCAGGCTGAAAGATTCCCGTTAGGATTCTGTCCAAGGTGTTTTCTTGTTAAAAGAAGTTGCATTGCTTTCTAAGAAGATATGGAGTAGACAGCCAGTGGGGAAAAAGTAGCCAGCTAAGGGGGACCGAGGGCATGCCCTTCAGAGAAAATTAATTACTCTTAATTATTGCACATCCTAATTAGTTTTCCTACGTGATTGCAAATGTAATGAATTATTGGAAAGTGGCATTCAGCATCTTTTGCATTTAAGCCCACACACACTGTAAATAGGAATGATAATTTAAAACCATGACCATTCATTACTAAGTGGTACATTTGCAATTTAGAATCTTTACACCCTAATTATTATTTTTGATTAATTTATTAATAAGGTTAAAAAGAAAACAATGTTACAGTAATGGTTAATGTATTGTGTCCCTTGGAATATAAATACAGATTTTCCTAAATGTGGGGATATGATTTAATTTAATCCCATGTTTCATCCAGGCTTTGTACTGATTATAGAATATTTATAAATGTCGGCCTATTACTGTGCTCACTGGTTTGGTTTACCAATAAATTCTTCCCTTAGTTGCCTTGTACCAACTTTTTTGGGAGATGTTGCAGCCCTCAGATTCAAGATAAATAGTAAAATTGAATAGTAAAATGACTCCCTTGTAATATATGCTCTTACTTGGTCCCCGTTTATTTTGATTCTGGTACTATAAGGGCTGGGATATACTTGCTGTGTACGCAAACGTACACGCCAATGTTCTGCTACGTCTGTGTATACTTGCTGCGAAAGTCGATGGCACAACGCGGCCAAAACTGTCAATACTGGAGGGCACCGTGTTGTACCAAAAAGTGATGGTCTGCCAGAAAAGTGATTAAGCGGCCGTGGGTCGGTCAGGTTCCCTCTGTGTCTCGGGTGTGCTGCTGTTCTTCTCGGCACAAAATCGTCATTGATGACGGTAAATTTCTTAGCAATAAATTCTACTTTAGATGGCCTGATTTACCTGAAAGTCACACTGTACAAATTACTGGCAAACTACTATTTTAAATTCGCTCTCGTGGCCTTTTAAGGTGGAATTAGTAGCTAGTCAAAATGACAGTTTTTGCCTGGGTTAAAAAGTGCCACTCATCGGAGTAATTCCACCTTAAAAGACCATTAGAGTTGATGGAAGGTGCTACTTATTGGCCAGTAATCTATTTCATTTGACTCTCGAGTGTAAAGTAATTTTTTTGTTTTATTTAAAAATGGACTTTCCCAACGAGGAAGAAGAATTGATCATTTTACTTTTACTGTTGAAACTTAAGGGAAAAGGTCTCGTCGCCGTCAGAGGCGATATATGCGATCGATGTGCAAATAAATGCGGTATGTGCAAACCATTGACCAAAATGGTGCATGAGCACATCTAGCGTTCAAGTCAATATTGCATCTCGCGAGCGCCTACTTGCCAGACGGACTCTAGGAACGCTTGGCAGCCATGATGTGTACACGGACGCGTTGCCAGCAGCAAGTATATCCCAGCCCTAACAGTGTTTGTTGTGGTGTCTTGGTGGCAGGATAATTGTCAGTAGTTAGGAGTACACCTGTTTGAACCTCCTGTAGAACAAACACACTGAGCTTTTACTGCTCTTTAGAGCTTAAAGGGTCATGCATTAACACAAGACTAATTTGAGCTTCAACTTGTGTGTGAGGAATTAGCCAGCATCTGACTGAGCACAGTCACAACACAGGAGTAGGGATGTAACGGAATGAAAATTTCATTTCACAGTAATTGTGATCAAAATGATCACGGTTATCATTAATATCGCGATATTGTTAAAATGTGCTCAAAAAATTAAAAAAGTACTTATACAGACACGGGCTTGGTATCATTACTAATTTTCTGAATCGATTCAATTCGATTCACAACAGTGTATTTTGATTTGATTTTGATTAAATTTGATTTTGTTTCATTTACAGCTAATTGTGTAACAACACCTATATTACTTGAATATTAAAGACATTCTCATGTAACTATTTTTATCAAACACTGAGCATGATGATAAAATTACATGACAATCAAAATCATTTATCTGGGAGTAATCAGATTTCTGTAATAATTTAATATGAGGCATTTACATGCACTTCTGAAATAATATAACAGTACTGCATTTCTCACGATTCACAGACAGAAATGCAGTGATGGAAAAAAAGTGAAACTTTTTAAATGCCCTGATGAAACCGTTTCATTCAGCGGAGTCGCTCTAGATATTATTAAAGTCCACGTCTTAGATAAGATGTCGACGTTAATAACAATAACAAAGAATACTGGATCCATTTTAAACCCCAATATGACTCAGAAATTCCTACATGACGGGAGATTTATAGGCAGCGCGACAGCCTGACGCTCTCTGTGCAACACCATCAGCATGTGAGGGACTGCTGCTGCTTTCCCAGGCAGTATCACTGTGAGTTTTTCACAGTGCGGTAATCGAACACGGTTTTAATGATAATTTAAAATTTAAACGGTATTACTAACCGTTCGAAATTTTACCATGGTTTATCATTTTACTGGTAATCGTTACATCCCTACACAGGAGCAAAGGTGCCAAGACAGCAGTCCTCTGGCTGTCAGATGGCATCATCCGGCCCTGATGGCTCTCTGGAAGAGCCATTTGCCAACATGACAGAAGTGCGGAAATGACTAATACCGGATGGCCTCAGTGTGTTAGCGCCTGCTGCTGTAGTAGCTTAAGGAGCTGAAATCAAGATATTTAGAAAAGTGAATAGGCAACATTAAAAAGTGCTTTTTGAACAGTTACATCATTATTTGTTTAATACCATTTTTTTGTGCTTCACCTTAACATAAATATAAGATAAAGCATGTCATTAGTGTCAAAAATCTTGTGATGGAAGTTGTCTTTCAAAACTTCCAATAGCTCAACGAAGAGTCTTCAGGTTGTTTTGTGAAAACAGTAATTCAAGGACCAAATAAATTCCCATCGTGACTTTTAAAAACAGAAACCATATTGATAAATCAAACTTTTCAAACTGCTTGGATCAGCAGGTCCTGATAATCATTTTCACTGTTTTAGGTTTTGCAGTCTGTTTGCATCTTTAATAGTTGCAGAAACAAGTGACTTCTAAAGACAGATGTGAGGGAATGCATTCCTTCATATTTGAGTTTTGGGAGACAGTAACCACCCTGTTCTGTACTATGTTCCATCTTGAACTTCCTAGTCACATTTCAGTCACTGTTAGATTTAGATTTCTCTACAATGAATCACATTTTAGGAGTTTATGCCCTCAGTTTGTATTATTTCCAAACATGAAGTGGTTACCGAGAATATCTCCAGCCAGTTGGAATCATTCGAGTGAGTTTCACTATTGCTGAATTACGTTTGGCAAGAATCTCTGTGCACATTGTGTGGCTGGCAGGGCCTACGAGCTTGTGTTTTTGGCAAGGTCCAACTGCCCATTGGCGCTGTGGCAGACCGAAGCCTCAGAAGAGACAGATCAACAGAGGCTGTGTTGCTGGTGAAGAGTTCTCTAGACTTTCATGTGGCATAGAAATGCTGTCCAAATGACAAGAAAAAGGATCAGAGATGCAGCTGGAGATGTAAGTCTGAGGATGAATATTGTATTTAGCAGAAGAAAAAGTTGAAGTTTTTCCCTTTTGATGTTTTTTTGTACACTGTTACTCTACTTTTGAGCAAAATCCTTCTTTTGAATATCATTTCTGGGTGGTAGTTTAGTGAAATTTTGCTGACTTACAGCCTTTTTGGTCCCCCCCCAAAAAAAATTTCAAGAAACCAGAGTAGTATAATCCAGAGTTTGATGCAAGCTGGACCCGTCAGAGTTGCAGATAGCCTTGATCTCAGAGTCACGCTGCTGTAATCCTGTGTGCATTTCCTCATCAGCTTTTCCTGACAGTGAGGTGGCAAAATCAGGCTCAGCTGTAACCCTGAGTAATGCCAGATTTTGCGCAACTTGCTTTCAGCTTGTAGCTTGCCCTTGAACCGAGCCTCTGAGTAAGCAGAAAATCCCTGTAATTGCATTAGTGTTGTCCAACTGCAAGCTGTGTGCCACGCCCACTCCCTCCAGACCAGCGTTTTAGCCTAATTTGCCACCCTGACATGTTAGGATTTATTTTCATCCTTCCACAGAAACATGGCCAAACATATATCATCAGATGTTCTTTTTGAAGACCATCAATTCAGTTTGACTATAGAGTCAATAATGTGCTCAGTGGAAGACAGTCTGTTGAGAGAGTAGGCCCCTTTTTCCTGAGGGCTCTTGACCAAACCAAGTAATAAAAGGTTGCAGCACCACAGTTATTATCTCCAGTGGAAGCTGGCAATATTCTGGGCTCCAGCATTGGGAGGCTGATTGCCTCTGCCAGCTGAAGAGGCATAAATAAAGGCTGGTGGTTAAATGAGGGAATTAAGTAAATAGCAGTTTTTTACCTGACATAATCTGCAGTGTGCTTGCCTGTGCTCTGAAACATCCAGCTGTTATGGTCATTTTCAGGCAGAAGCTCAGAATGCAGCTGTGCAATCTGGGTAACCTTGCATCAAATTCGTTGAGGCTGATAGTTATAACTCTGTTTGTGGTTGCATCTTTTTCGGATTGTTCTTTTTATTGATTCTTATTGATCTCCCTGAAGACTGCAGGTGTTTGCTGCTGTTTGTGGGTTTTTTGTTGTCCCCCATCAAACGCCCCGACAGAGCAGCTGCAGCAGAGGCAATGGCAAGAAAGACTCGGCAAGCCTTATTGTTATGTTGCAGAAAGAACACCTGTGGGTTACACAAAGCCGGGCTGCATGGAGGTCTTTAATTCTCCTGGCTGTTTGCTTGTTTTTGTTTTTCTGTTCCTCATACATCATATGCAACAGTTGCTTGGCTCAACATTAATAATGGTGTTTGTTGAAGGTTCTGCAAGAGCTCAATCTAAGAGGATTAATGAAAAACAAGGCTGAGCTGGCAAATCTTTTCTATGCATTCATTGTTAGAAATATCAGGAAAATTTCTGCTCCTGCAAATGAATTAGATGCGAATCACTCCAGTTTTAAAAACTCTGCATTAATACTCGGAATGAGACAGGACATAAATATGTCTCAAATGCAGTGTAATATTGATCTTATCCATCCAATCGTGTTTGTTCTGCAGCACCATAAGATAAGAGTAAACTCCTCCACATGTCATTTCTTATGCCTGAAGCTCATCTTGTTATAACCTCATTGTGACAAGCATGTATAAAAAGGGATTTTGGCTGATGTGTACTGTGAATCAATGTTAATCAGGCTGTCACTAATAGTTGTATGATTATTTTCATTAACAGTACAGGCTGTCTTGATACTGAACCTCTATGCAACTGGGATGTAGCATGAAATTATGTGAACATTTAAAATGTCTTATTGGCATGAGAAATATCCTTTAAATGATGTACTATTATACAGCTACCAATACAGCTCCATCAGTACAACAGATTTTCATTTCTACTCTGAACAAGTTAAATTGACTTTAAGCAACTTTTCTCACAGTACAACAAGGTAAATAGGATCTCTCAAGTTTATGTTACAAGTAGAAGTTTTTTTTTATTACAGAAGCTGTGATAGACAACAGCCTTCAATGATTTTAGCTACACAGAGCACAAGCACCTGCAGAGAGAGGCAGCTGTTTCAGACTTCATCTTGTTTGCAGCTCTGGTGAATGATGTAAGCTATGTGATGTAAATATAAGTCCTTGAAAGTTAAGAGGAACTCCTTTAGCTCAGTGCAGTTCAATCACATGAGTGTAGAATTAATACACTCTAGGAAATGGTAAACAATTTTGCACAAGTGACTCAAACCAATGAGGGGGAAAAAAAGTTACATTTGACAAAAAGAAAAAAACTAAATGTGTTTGGCCAATTTTTTTTCTTTAATAATACCAATTGGTGTTGTATTATAAGCCCATTTAGTCACGTTTACAATAACATATAGATTGTAAGTATTGTGCTTCTGTGGAATAAGAAACACAGCTGAACATGTGGGTTGTGCCGAAGGGTGGGAAAAAAAATCGATTCACATAAATTTCACGATTCACATAAATTTCACGATTTTATGTTTCACGATTTTTAAAAACAATTTTTTTTGCTAAAAAGAGATTTATTTATTTATTTATATTTTATTTGAGCAATTTTCAAATAAGAGATTTATAAAAAAAAAAGTGAATTTTTTTTTTTGAAAATTAGTATTTCTTTAAAATAAAAAACTCTGGCATTATAGCAAGCAGAGTGATGGTTTGGTTGCTGTGTGGTGTTTTCCTAACTTAGATGCATTTCAGCTGGCAAATCGCTGCTGTTAATAAATCTTAAAGTGGGGGGTTACATGCAAAATTGACTTTTTTTTAGCCATTAAATATGTTATCATGTCATTCCCTCCCCAAAAACATGCCCCGCAGGTTGTTTTCACTCATTCATGCATATTTGAAAAATCCCGTGTGGAAGCCACCGAGGGGAGCGAAAACGGCTGCTACTTCATAGCACCTCCTATTCTGCAAAGCTCCTCCCCCTCCATTGCCGAGCTCAGCTCCAGCAGAGCACTCCTGACTCCCCCCCGTCCCCCCCATTCCCCTCTCAGCTGCAGGAATGTGCTGAAGGGGGCGTGTCAGAAAGGGTCGGAGAATCTCAAAGATACAGAGGCAAATTTTCAAGGCTTCATATACAGACACGTTGCAAGTTGAATTTCTTTTGAGTTATTTTTTCTATATACAGCATTTTCAAAACAACTGAAGGTAACACAGTTATTTGATAGAGCTAAAAAAGGGTTGTTTGTGCCTGAAAATGACATGATACCCCCCTTTATAAACTGACTCACATGTGATGTGCTTTTTTTTGGGGGGGGGGGGGGGGGGGGGGTATGGCTCCATATATAGTCTGTAGACATTTTCATAATTATATTTTTCACATGGTTTTCACTCTTGTTTTAAGTTACTTTGTGGATTGGATGATTGCTTCCCCAGTAATGAGAGAAAACGACACATGTTGGCCATTTTTACACTTTAATCATTTTTCACTGCCAGCATCCAAATGTAAAAGCATCCAAAAAAATGTAGGTTGGGACAAAATAAATAACTTGTTGGAACAATGCATTTTTCACCTCAAGGTTTCCTAACCATCATCCCTGTCATGGCTGAATGCCAAAGAGAACTATTTCCCTTTATTGTTGTACTTCTTCAAAATTCAATGTTCTTTCGTGCCTTCTTTCTCCAGCAGCCTTGAGAAAGTTTTTCTTTTAAACAAACAACGCCTTAAGGAAAATTTCTCTTTGAGGCAAGACGAGAATACAAATGTGTGTTATTCTGTCTTGTGGATAATATACCACATCTGTCTGTAGTACCCTTTCACCCTCTCTGATGTCTACGTAGTTTCCACTTTAGGGAAATCTACTCTGATTTCTAAATGTGGGAGTCATGCTGTGTGTAATCACTATCAATGAGAAGGGGCTTTATTATGGAGTTACTGGGCAATTTTATTGAGTTTCTCAGGAAATATCAGTTGCTAAATGTCAGTAATCCTGCTCTGGCATTTGGTAAATTGAAATGGATTTTCTCTGGTCGATATTTTTTGCTGCAGCCAGATTCCCACCACCTTTCCATTTAAGAAACAAGAACCTGACGGATTGTGTGCTGTTCTGCTATAATGTTATTCCCAGCAAATCAGAGCAGGATGTGCAGATCTGCTCTCTAATTCATTATTGTTTTAGCATTAACTGGTTGCAGCCCAGACTTGTAGTCTTAAGTTGTAACATCTGTGGCAGATGGAGATCAGCGGATGCTTGCAGTTCAGTAGCTTTGTCTGTGGCCAGCAGTCTGGTCTCTCCTGCCTGTTGCCGAGCAAGAGTCAGACTTTCAAAACTCCAATGTTACACAACAACAAGGCTAAAAGAGTCTTTTTCATAAGAGAGCAGCGGAGGTCATTTTCCATGACTGACTGAATGCCTCGAGACATTCTGTTCTGACATCCAACTCAAAGGGCCATTTAATCGGTGCAACTCCAACTGTCTTCAGGTCAGATTTGCATTAATAAGAATATAATTCTCTCTATTATGTGATAAAACACACCTTGTGAGTATTTGCTGCAGGTTTCCTCTGTAATTTGACAGTTATTTAAAGATCATATCAGCTGTTACAGTATAAATGTTAAAATACAAACATTGAGCAGAAACAGACTTTGGATGAGGACCCTCGAGGTCTAACAAAACTGCTTTTGCCCATTTTTTGGCCTCCAGAAACAAATCGTGTCACATATTAAACTTATCTTAGCACCTCAAAGACAGACTTTTGGAGCCATATACAAAATTAAAATGGAAGTGCTTTGATAAATAATTTATGAAGATGATTTATATTCTGATGCAAAAGTCTTGAGCCATGCTTCCTTTCTTTATATTTTGCTTCTAGGCTTTCTCATGATCTTTTAAAGTGGTCTTGAGCAATAATTCCTTAGGCTTTCTTAAGATCTTGCAAGGTTTTGCTTTGGACATTGGCTATTTTTTTGGACTGATCTTTACTGTCTGGATAGATCTCAGAGTACAGGTAGGATGCAAGATGTATGCTGAATTCGCTGTGGTAAGGGGTCATGTCACTGAGAAAATATTCCAAAGTTCCATAGTGCGACAGTGGGATCATCTTAAAAGACAGTCGACCATCAAAGAAGAGCTTTGAAATGTGCTTCAAGAAGCTTGGAGAGCTATTCCTGAAGACTTCTTAAAGAAATTACAAGGAAGCAGGTTAGATCATACCCTCACTTCAACACACATGACCCCCCTTGATACTTCATATTGCCCATGTTGCAGAAATCTTCTCCATTGGAATGAACCTGGGACACCTTTAATGTTTGTAACAGAGGATGTTTTTCCATGGAGAAAGTTATTTCAGGTGGTATGGGGAAGAAGTTCACATTACTTTGCAGTCAAGTGTGACATCTCAGTGTTTGTCTTTGGCAGGTAGATACATCCTATTCACACACATTCCAGTTTTCAGCTTCTCGTCGTGTCGCAGAGAGCAGCTTTTCCATCTTTTCACATCACAAATTTCTTCACTTTCTCAGGCGAGAGAGCATCAGCCTACGCAGCAGAGCATAGAGCATCACCAAACTGCCTCTATGAACATATGGTGCTTTTTTTCCCCTTTCTTTTTTCTTCCTCCATTCCTAAAACTTTGCTGGCTCCAGATGGGTCAGTGAATGTTGTAGAGAGTTTAATCCTTTATACTTGTGGGAATTATCTTTAATTTGAAACCCGATATGCATTAGTCAGATTGAGTTTGACTACATCCTGTCACAGCCGCACATAGACGTACTTAACAGATTCTCATGTTCACTCACACACATTGCAGGATTTCTGTATTTCTGTCTATAGACAACATGTTTCATCCTTATTTTTTTTCCAAGGATCAATGAGAAATCTCATCTACATGAAATCAAACAGCTTCCTTTCTGGTCCCAGATTAATATTCTCGGTGATGCTCTGTACTATAATGATCCTCTTTCATGCCAGCAGAGCAGATTAATGTTCATTTGACCTGGATTGAAGGATTTGCTTTTCATATGTCATGGCTGATAAGGGTGATGAGGTATAGGGGAAGAGCGTCAGGACATATTGGTGGTAGAAGGGGGGGGGGATGTTAGATGACATCTGGACTGGAATTATAAAACACACATTAAGGCCTACCACTGAGATTTATATTCAAAGCAATCCTTTTTCCCCCTGTAACTCCTTTAATGACTTTACTGCATATTATCAGCTGGGCTCTAGCCATTAGATCTCTTTGATGCACATGGGCAGATGGTCTTGGATTTAGCAGGTTGTTAAATGATCTCATTAATATTATGATGTATTCTGTTATGTTTCACACATTCTGGTAAATTCTAAACTTCCAGCACCCCCCCAGTAGCCCTGGTTCTGCTCACTGAAACCTTTAGGAGTTTGGATGTTGTTAAGATTGCTGTTGTTTCATAAAATTAGAGTAGCACATAGGCTCTGCATTCTCCACAGGACACTTTAGGAAACACAGACTTCCAATATATGACAAAAAGCTGCTACATTTATGACAATATAGCGATACAACTACCATATTCTTTCTGTTAAAAGGTAGATCTTGCTTAATATTCAGATTGAGAGGAAATTTAATTTTGATCTCAAAGATCATCTTTATGATTGTCTTTCTTTCCTTTTGCCTATCAGCATGGTTTGCCAAAGCATAGAAGTCAATAAAATTGAGTTTATTCTGGGTAATCAATTTGTTGTTTCTCAGTAGTTTTACTTCTGCAAAAACCCGTGTTCAAAGGGCCAGTAGTCAGTTTATTTTTCCACCTAACCACAGACATTTGTCTCCCACTTTATTGTCTATGGCTCAGCTAGTTGCAGCACTTATTCACTCTGGATTTGATGCCATTGTTGTGTCTTGCTCTACGAGTGAAACAGAGGACACTTCAAAACTGGTTTGGGCAACCTGAGCCTCTCGGCTGTGAGGCATCTCTAAAAGATCCAATCAGTATAAAAGTTCAGATCAACTCTAACTGTTGTACTTTTTTTCTTTTCTTTCGCACTCTCTGTCTTTAAAAACTTTTATTTCTAATATCAATGGACTTAGTAAAATGCCTTAAATATAAAAACATACTTAAATGTTGACCATGAGACACTGGGCAACACTTTGCAAAATAAAGATAGATGAGAATGAGATGGATTGTTTGTCCAGAATAACATTATGTGACTGTTCTGTGGAAGTTCAATCAGATAATTAACTTTAACTAAACTCATGAATGTTTAAGGAAGTTTCTCCAAGCCATAGGCTCAGTGAGAGGAGCTCCACAGATTCAAGGTTGCTGCCAAATGGCCGCTAAATGACAGCTGTGTGAGGGGACTGCCCCCTCTGCTGGCCATCGCCGGGATCTGCAGGCTTAAAAACTCCAGATGAGCAGTGAGATTGTCTCCTGCAGGTTTGATCTTAATGCTGCAGTTTCAAAATGAAAACTAAATGTGAATGTGCTCATTGGCTTTCATTAGTTCAGCTTTACTTCCATTCATGAAAGAGTTTAATCAAAGAGCTGGATGGCGTAGAACATATTTATGTGTTCAATGTACATTTCCAAAAGGACGTTTACAGCTCATGAGAAGGCTTTCTGATGTAATTTGATGACAATATGTTGAGAAGGTCAATTGATTTGAATGAGGTGGATTGAAGCATTGACCCTGCTGAGACACACAAGGGCAGTCGGTCCTGAGGGCAAAGATTTCAGATAGCTTTACTTTGGGTCAGGGGTGTTCAAAGTTGGTCCCTGAGGGCCACTTGTCATGCAGGTTTTGGATGGTTGCTACTGCAGCACACCTGAATTAGATTGATGGCTCAACAAACTGTTGATGAGAGCCATTTAATGTGAATCAGGTGTGTTGGCTCAGGGAGACATCTAAAAACCTGCAGGACTGGAGCTGCACACCCCTACTTTGGGTCATTTTAATCATCTTAGAATAGGGATGTCAAACTGTGGTCCTGGAGGGTTGCCATCCTGCAGCTTGTACTTTTTCCCTGCTTTAACACACCTGATTCAAATCAAACGTCTCCAACAGTTTGTTAACAGGTTTTGCACAAGGACCCACTCATTTGAGTCAGCTGTGTTGAAACAGTGAAACATCTAAAACCTGCAGGACACGGACTGGAGTTTAACACTTTTGTCTTAGAGCCTTTCTAAGTGAATAAAAATTTTTAAGAAGCAGCTCTTTAAACGGCCTTCTGAGTGCTGTTCTGTGACTCTGTATCCCAGCGGGCTGACATGGACAGTACCAGTCTTTGTAAGCACATGACCTTCATCATCTTAATTAGATTGATTGTCTTCACCTGTGAAAATGTGGTTGAAGGGCATGTGTGCTGAGACTTGTGGTGATTACCACTAATTTGCTGCTGCTCAGTATAGCAGTGTTAGTTTAGTGTGAATTGTTTTTCACGCCAACTAAAAACTCCTTATTTTTCCGAACTCCAGTGTCCGTTTTAGCTTGTGTCCAATAAAACAGCTCAGAAGATTAACCGGTTACTTCTAAAAGACTATTTTTGAAGAGCAGTATTGCTGCAGTGTGAATGTTTTGATAGCTGAAATTGAAGAAATGAATAAATGTAAATTTGTAATGAGCAAAAACCCAAAGGACTAGTACAAGTAATTCATGAATGGAATTAATCATATAGTCACGAACCTAATCTGAATGCAGTTACACCTGCAAATTGTATTAATGCTCGTTCACCGTTCCCGAGGCAGTCACAGCTCCCGGGGGTGAAATTTGGAAGGCAACTTGTGCATAACTGTGTTACTGAAAGCAAAGACTCAGCTTCCTCCTCTTCCTCTTCTGGGAAAACAATGGTTTATCTTGTACTTGGATGGCTTTCGAAGCGAAACGTTTGCTGGAAATATGACACCAATAAAGTTGTGCTTAGAGTCACTTTCAAATCTCATAAGGAGCCATTTGCTTATTCTTCAGTCTTATTTCCTTGGAGAGCGACATTAAGGCTGGAAAACAAAGAAAGAGGAGAAGAAAGAGGGAAAGACACGGTAAATATATTTTCTCAAACACCTTAATTGAAATTGGATTTTAAATGCTCGCTGGACCGTGGGGGCAAGAATCAGGTGCCAGGGAGGCGGCGTCTTTGCATTGCAAATGTAATTTCTTATTCATTCTTCTTCTTTTTTTTCCTTTTCCTTCCCACCACCCAGGAGAGTCTAAGAAATGGCTGGTAGATATGTTTTTTCATGAGCCATTTTATTCAGGTTGAACCTTTCATTATTCCAATACCCATCGCTATTAACTTTTTGAATCGAACTACAATGTGGTCCTGTTGTTTACTGAGCTGGAGGACTAATCCTTGAGGGAAATGACACTCTCTTCATGCCCGGATAGAGCCTGATGGAGGTGAAATTTTGATTGCACAATATGTATGAGGAAATAAACGGCTAATTTGCCTTGAATTTTCATTCATCACACAAGTGAATTGCAGACCACCTGTTGATAGTTCTGCAATTTTAGAAATTCATTGCCTGTTTAGTGTATATTATTGGAAAATGGCCGTGGTAAATGATACAGATAGTTATGTCTGGAAAGGGTGTTCACATCTTTTTCTTTAGTAAAAGTGGTAGATATGCAAGATATTTAATTAGAACAAAAAAACTATGGGAAATTGAAGCAAACCTGGCTTAATAGATTATTTATTGTTCATTTAATTACAATATAGTAGAGCTACAGTTAATTTAAATGATAAAAGCTGCAGATGATGGAGTCATTCATTTGTCCGCACACTTTAGACTGAGTTATCATTTTTTTAGTTTTGTGTAAGGTCAATAAATAATGAACACCTGAAATATATTCCAGAGAGATTGTAGGTTTATATAAATCCACAAGCCCATTTCTTTAAAACTCATCCATTTTCTATACATGCTTCATTAAAGTCAGGGTCGCATCGTCTCTCAAAAGTGCCGTGGAGCAGAACTACAGTATGAAGAAACATGAAGTGGATATACTTATGTTCAGCTTTGCTACTTTGATGCTGTTCATATTTAAATGCTCACTGTGTTGCATATTTCTCAGTTTTGTCTGTGCAGTGCAGTTAGATCAGTGCCACAAATATCTTTGCACCTTCTTCACTTGTATGTAATTTGATCAGAGACTCACCACAGTAAAGATTAGAGGAAAATTATGGCTCTCCTGAGTCCAAGGTCCCAGTGATCTCACACAATCTGGGCACTGAAATCAATAGTCCATCAGAGTATAGGCTTTAGCACCTTCAAAAATAGCCCTTCAAAGCTTTCGTCGAGGCACATTAAATAAAACATCCCCGGGCCACAACTGTAAATAGCACCGCAGTTAATAGCCATCATTGGCTGATCTGATGGTGGCAAACAAGGTCGTTGAAGCCACATATGGAGTCATATTCTTCCATCAAAATGTTTGAACACTGACCAAAAGCTTTAATGTTCAAACTTTACAGCCTCCCGCTGCCTCTCCTTTTTCTCTCACTGAACTACTTCCTCAACACCGAGCCTTTCAATTTCTGTCACACGGCTCAACAGGCTGAGTTAAGATCGCCCTGATGTATGAGAGGCAGTGGAGAGGAATTTCGAGTTTCTCAGCCAGTGGAGGTTCAGTGCCCCGCAACGCCTACGCCGAGGCCCCTGGTCGCCTCCAGGTTTTGACACATCATTTCCCCTGTGATTTGTGGCCAGGTTGAGGTTGAAGGAGACGAGGAAATTCTCTTTCTCCATGAGAACAGATGGATGTTTCATCTCTGCAGTCGGAGCCGAGGGTAGTTTTTTTTTTCCTGCCCTTCTTAAAGAACTCTTCTGCTTTTTGAAGAATTGGTTTCATGGTCCATAATGGAGTCTTGATGACTGGCTATTACAGCACATTTTCAGACAATGACCTCACTTTTTTGAAAAGAAAAGAAAGCAATAGGATGGCTTATTATACTCTCGGTGAATATGTTATTTTGTAAGATAATTAAAGTAGGGAATGGAAAGAGAAAATTTCTCCTTCTGTGGTGTTTTGTACAAGATTAAAGTTGAGGCCTCTCTGTTTGTGATCAAAGATGGGCAGTGTGCCATGAAATGGTGTCTGATGTAACACACATGCAACTGGTGAAATGTGATAGGCTTGTCAGGGCAGCAAATGGTCACCTCCTGTTTCAACTCCACCCCCACCGCACAGCAACTGTTTGATCTCATCTCCACCGAGCAAAGCCTCCAGCGCCTCCCTTGGGATGTTTGATGTTGGAGCTCAGAGCTTGCAGACTCGCTGGTGATGGGGGGTTTCACCATTAACACGCGCCACATCCAATCTTCTCACCATCAGATAACTTCAAAGAGTTCGCATAACACCAACTTCCTCAAAAAAACAACAAAAAAAAAAAAAAACTAGAGTTTTGCCCCGGTGTTGTCTGTCAGATTAGCTACATGTCATTGAAGTTTGCATGAAAGAAAAAAAAAACTGTGTGTGTGTGTGTGTGTGTGTGTGTGGGGGGGGGGGGGTTGTATGCATGTAACATCTCTCTGCTGAAATCTACCATCGCCCTCGAGCTCAGATGTTGAAGCATGCTGATATTTTTCACCGTGGTCTGATTCCTTCCTTCTAACTCCTATGCATTGATCTGTCTTACCAATACCTTTTTCTGCTGGGCTACAATACCGATTACCTCTACATTCTACTGTGTGTGGAACAATGCCGCCCAGCTGTTGCTTTATTGGTAGAAACGCTGAAAGAGAAAAGCAGATTATGCAGAGTGAACAGGGTCCCTAATCCGCTGACAAAACAAGTAGAAAGCCATTCCAGCAGCAGTGTGAAGCTGTTCAAAGGATGTATTTAGATAGTTTTAGCCAGTGTTGCAGCCAATTTGTCCCTATGGTTTCAACACACCATCAAAGGCAAATAGTTTGTTTTAGCTCTTTATGTTATGACTGTTAAGTATGTACACCCACTAGACTCTGTATTAGGTCCACCTTGTTAGTACCAGGTTGGAGCCCTTCTTTCTTCAGACCTGCTTTAATTCTTTATGTTAAAGATTCAACAATGTGTTGAAAACATTCCTCAGAGCTTTTGCTCCATATTGACATGATAGCATCACACAATTGCTGCACATCCATGATGAGAATCTCCCGTTCCACCACATCCTAAAGGTGACATATTGGATTGAGATCTGGTGACTGTGTAGGTCATAGGAGTACAGAGAACTCATTGTCATGTTGGAGATGATTTAAGCTTTGTGACATGGAGGATTATTCTGCTGGAAGTAGCCATCAGTACACTGTGGTTGTAAAGGGATGGACATGGTCAGCAACAATACTTAGGGTAGACTGTGGGGTTTAAAGTGATGCTCAGTTGGTACTAAGGAGCCCAGAAAGTGCCAAGAAAATATCCTCCACACCGTTACACCACCAGCAGCCTGAAATGTTGATACAAGGCAGGATGGATCCATGCTCTCATATTGATTACACCAAATCTTGAGCCTAGCATCTGAATGTGGAGCTGAAATGGAGACTCATCAGACCAGGAAACGTTACTCCATCTTCTATTGTCCAGTTCTGGTGAGTCTGTGTGAATTGTAGCCTCAGTTTCCTGTTCTTGGCTGCTGTAGCCCGTCTGTTTCAAGGTTTTGACGTGTTGTGTGTTCCGAGATGATATTCTGCATACCTTGGATGTAACCAGTGGTTAATTGACTTCCTGTTGCCTTTCTATCATCTCCAACCAGTCCATTCTCCTCTGACCTTTGAAAGCAAGACATTTTGGTCCAGACAATTGCTGCTCACTGGATACTTTTCTCTTTTTCTGATCATTCTCTGTAAACCCTAAAGATGATTGTGTGTGAAAATCCCAGTAGATCAGCAGTTTCTTTACGTTCAAATTCACTTTAATCCGCTTTCGTCCTCATTCTGATGCTCAGTTTGTCGCGAACTTCACATGCCTACATGACTGAATGGACTGAGTTGCTGCCATGTGATTGGCTGATTAGATATTCTCGTTTACAAGAAATTGAACAGGTGTATCTAATAAAGTGGTTGTGAGTGTAATGTAAGTTTTATTAGATTAAGCTTTATTTAAGCATATAAAACCCAGTGAGATCGTGATCCCTTTCACAAGAATGACCTGGCACCCCGAACCATAATAATTTCTAATTCGAACCAAGTGACGTTACAGCCTAAATCCAACTAGGAAATAACAAAGTCTCTTGGTAACAAGTAATTTTTTGGCAGCCAATAAAATGATGTCCAAGAAGGTGACAGGGCTGTAACGGTCATGTTGTAAAGAAGTTTCCATCTCACATTAGACAGAACCCCGTTGTTGAATATGCTGTGCTTAACTCCTTAAATTTCTTGGCAATTCATCAAATAGTTGAACCACAGAAGTTGATTTTTAAAATGATCACTCATTTATGGAGGGTCTCTCTTCCTATGGCTTTTTAGTGTTTGCAAATTCCACAGGAATTCTTTGAAATGTGTTTGTGGAATTTCAGTCTTGACCAAACTACGGCTTCAAACTACTGGCCAACATCAGCCCGTACAACCGAGCCAGTTATTGAAAATGAATGGCAAGTTTTCAAGAGTCTGCTCGGCTTTTTTCAAAGTGTGTTGGCTTTTTAGACTTTAGAAGAAGTGAAACCATGTGTGTCAATGAGCAAAGATTAAGTGTTAATCTCAGCAAATTGACTATGAGGAGAAGGAGGATTTCAGAGAGATCTCTCATACGTGATGCATCTGAAGTGAGGATGAGATGTTGCAGCGACTCATCAGTTTTCAAATGAAAACATAATCGATTGAATTAAATTATTTATTCAAAGTCACTCTGCTGTTTCAGAAATA
This sequence comes from Leptatherina wallacei, assembly GCA_028567055.1. Taxonomy (NCBI): domain Eukaryota; kingdom Metazoa; phylum Chordata; class Actinopteri; order Atheriniformes; family Atherinidae; genus Leptatherina; species Leptatherina wallacei. Next base: position 23,219,267 of record JAOXYM010000008.1, on the reverse strand, counting down.
TCTTCCTTTTTTAACATTTATAGGGCTCATATCTCCCTCAGACATCATTAAAGTGAATCTTTTAA
>JAOXYM010000008.1:23192033-23206852 GCA_028567055.1 Leptatherina wallacei | reverse complement strand
ACAGGGCTCGAGCATTATTGCGGTTCTTGGCTATGATGTCAGAAAAGAACGATTGTCTTGCATTTCTCAGCTCCAGGTTATAAATCCTTAGTCTCTCTTTATCTCTCTGTTATAGGTGTCATACATATAATATGTTTTTAAGATTGTGCTCTAATTTCTTAGTTCTCCTTGCCTTCTGCCCCATACTCCTGCATTTGGGTCCTTCCTCCTCCTTTCAAGTTCTACCATAAATTGTGACATTAATATGAATAGTGACAGTAATTTACTTTTATCTAAACAAGAATTTAAAATCTATTCAAACGTTTATATTCAATAATATCTCTACTACAAGATTAGCCATGTAGGGCTCTCCAGGTTGATATTTTTCATGTGAGATTTCATATTGAATGTCTTTTTTATTTTGCTGGTTCCTGTCCTGTATGATGTCATGTTTTAAAAATGGTTTTATTATATTTATTTGGTTCGATTAGTTGTTTTGTTTCCCAGCTTGTTTTATTTCATTTAACCACTTGGCTTTGTTTTTCCTGGTGAGATGTGGCTGATGTTAGACGGATAGCCCAAACACCCATTCTGCGCTTTCAGCTTTTCACTTGTACAGAATCGGCAGCATTGTTCTCAGGCTATAAAAGCAAGAGATAAGACCATGTAGAATATCCCCTTCCTTTTGGGCCTTGGCTCTAATTACCTTCTTTCCCTTTCCTGTTCCCTGATTGGCCGTATTGTGTGAAATGTTGGACAGCTTCTGCAATATGAGACACTGATGGATGTTTTTGGTTTCGTATTGACTATTTCACTAAACGTTAGACTTTAAAATAAACGAGTGAAATCAAAAATAACAAAAGCTGTTGTAAAGTTTTATGTCCAGAAAGGTTTGAGATTTTTTTTCATCGCCGGAAAAACTTTAAAAAGATAACACAGATTGTCTATATCGAAATTTTCTTTTTGTTTTTATTCTTTTAGCATTCAGACCTGAACCTTGATTTTTAGATGAACTGTGACTTTTTGTTCAAATTTACTCTTGAAACTTGATCATAATTTCATCATTCATATAATTTAATATTTGATCAGTTCCCTGACAATCAAGTCAGACTTGAGACTCTCATTTGCTCCTTTTAAATCAATCATATAAAAAATGTAGTTTCTGTAGAAACAGAAATAGTCTTTATACTAGGAAAATGAGTATCGGGTGCGATGGTTGTGAATTTTGACCCTACAAACCTTTAAAGTTTGTAAACAATTAAAGAAATACTACATCAAATTCTTCATCTGCCATTAACACACTGGTTTAACTTGGGAGAGTTCTTAACAATTGATTTGAATTAATAAACCAGACAAATCTTTTTTTTTCTTCAGTGTGCTACTTCCTTTCAGACTGAACTTGGACTAAAGATATGAAGATAAAGACATGAAACTGTCTTTAAGGTTAAACTTGACTTGAACTTATTTCTTTTTATTTGAGGCTTACTCTGAAATAATTGAGCCTTAGCTCTGACTTTTCTCAGATAACTGGAGCTCTGGCTTTTCGTCAGTTTTTCAAGAGTTAGCTTGCCCTACTAGACCTTAAACAAATCTCCAGCTTTAACAGTCTAATATTTATGTGAGGGGGTTGCTGGATGCTGCTCTCTGTAGCTTACCCTGATCTCTAACCCCTTTGTACAGAGCAGACAATAAGAATAAAAACATTTCTCATCATAATGGAGCTGCTTTTTCTCCTCCAGCCCCTGAAGCTGCACTGTGAGCTGTGCAGCATCGTTTCCAGCTCCGGGCAGATGTTGGGTCAGGCTGCCGGCCCACAGATTGACCGCTCTCCCTGCATCTGGCGGATGAACAATGCTCCAACGAGGGGATTCGAGCAAGACGTCGGCCGACGAACCACTCTCCGGGTGGTCTCCCACACCAGCGTCCCTCTGCTGCTGCAGAAGCCCCAGTACTTCTTCGGTCAGGCCAACGATACCGTCTACGTTGTGTGGGGACCGCTACGAAACATGAGGAAGGACGGGAAGGGCATCGTCTACAATATGCTGCAACAGGCTCTGGAGAACTACCCCCATGCTCGAATCTACGTCACCACAGAGGAGAGGATGAACTACTGTGACATGGTTTTCAAGAAGGAGACAGGAAAAGACAGGTGAGCCAAACTAGTCTCTGTTTTTTGTATTTATCTCTGTTTTTGGCACAGCATCACCAAATCCCACCGCAGGCCTCCTGAGTGGCAGATTTTCCACTCAGTTCTTTGCCATCCACACTTCTGTTCGTTCAGTATTGATCTTATCGATGCAGATGGTGTGCTCAATGCGCCGTGCCTTTCTTCTCACAAATCCTTCCTTTCATGTGCCTCAATCAAAGTGAGTGACTTAACTTTGCCCCTAAAGAGGTTTAACATGGCACTAGAGGCCTTTTTTTTAATGAGCTTTTAAGAGGAGCCTTAGAGGGATAGACAGCAGCCAAACGCTGGTCTGGGGGAAATCTAGTTAATGAGGTAACAGGATTCTGGCAGTCTTTCCAAACATGCTCAATCCGGCCACTTTCACAACTTCTCTGACAGTGTCTTGGCACATTGTGCGTTTCCGAAAACCAGTCAAACGATTTAAGCCATAGATCGATGAAAGTGTTGTTTTTGTGCACACTTTATCTCAAAGACCGACCCACCTCGTTCTCCATTTTTAATCAGTTCTCCAGTGAGAAATGCAGGTTAATGACTATGAGGAGGAGGCTGCAGGCGGGCTATTGTTTAGGGCAATCCTCATTTTTCAGGCTGGTTTCTGCTCATTTCTGCAAAGCTCTGGACTCTTGCCTCCTCCACATGTCATCAGGACCTCTCTTAACTTCTTAAGAGGATTAACATGTTCTGTAATAGACGTAGCATCCATTCCATTTCAGCTCCATTGTCTGGCTCTTATTCAGGATGGCGGGGATAACAGTGAATTTCATGTTGAGCGTCCATGTTCGGTTCGGCTCAGCTTGTTGGGAAAGGCCCACGAAGCGCAGATCGAGGCGTGGGATTAGGGAGGGAGAGGAATCTCATTAAGGGACATAATGCTTCTGGGTGAGATGCAGCGCTTCAATCATTGCTGATTGGTAACACAGACCGTACTCGAGCTGTAACGATGAATCACATCAAATGAATATGCGATGAGCCCTGAGAAGTTAGTTTCCTCTGGTTTTCTCAAACTTGGCTGCGGAATATTTCAGGACCGAGGCAGAGTGGATATCCATGGAAACAGCTTTTAAATTAGCTTGAACACAGCATATTTTAGTGTAATCGGAGGGAGAAGGGCACAACTGTTGTCATTATGTTCAGCTAATACAGTGTGATATGACCCTGGAGCTCTTTGTTAGCGGCTTAACCGCACCAGCCTCCAACATTAAGCTCTTCGCTGAGACAACAGCATCATAAAATGCTCAAAAAACACTTTCACAGCAGAAGTTCGTCTGCATTTGCCCTGTAATATGAGTGTGTGTGTGTGCCTCACTGGTTCACTGTCAGCGCCTGCTGCATGGCGCAGGGATAATCATCAGCTTGGAGAAGATGGAACAGTGATCGAACACAACTCTAATTATCCAGATTGCCGCCAGCAGCTGAGAAGAGGCAACATCTCAGCTTCCACTTGCTTGCTTGATCAAGGGGAACGCAGCGTCAGTGCTGACTGATTCTCTAGCCAACCGTGTAACCGGCTCTGCCTAAGATTCAAACGGTCTGTCAGGAAACTCGGCCGTTTCTGGACAGAGCTGAGGAAATGAAAGCGTAAGAGAATTAGAAGAGGGGTTATCGCGCTCAAAAGGTGACTACAGCAAAGGCCGGCAGCACAGACCAGATGATTTAATTCAGCTTAAAAAGAGGGAAAGAACACATTTAAACCAGAAACTATCTTTTAAAACACCGTAAAAGGCCCTTTTTTTGTGGTATAGTCATATTGACCAGTGAAGCTCTGACAATTTTGGTATAGAGCTCTTCTTCAGGGAGACTTTGGTCCTTTGAGTTCCACCAGTAACAATCCAATCAGTTGTACTCTTTCCATGGAAATATCAAATAAATGGCTGCATGATTAGAAGTATTCATCTATATTACATGTATTGTGGGTCGGCCATGTTTTTTCTTTTACTGGAAAAGATGTCAGGTTAAAAAAAGAAAAGTTAGGCTTTTTGGATTTATAAATTACAAGCTGCAACATTTCTAAGTTAAAAAGAGGACTTGCATTTCTTTATCACATACATTTTTTTTTTAACTATTTTTGTTATGATAGTACTTTTAAAACACTATTGAGGACCAAAAATGACACACTTTCCTGTCTAATTTGATATTCTTCGTCAATTTATTTTATATTTCTACGGAAGTGGTACATACGATGGAAAATTTCATTACAGGTGGAGGAGTCTTATCGGTAGACTTCCACTTCCATTAAGGGCTTCCATTAAACTGCCATTATGTTCACTGCGTTCTGTCGCTGCACCAGCAAATTGTGACATCAACACAGCGCCTTATTCATTTCTATTGCCGCTTCGGGCACCCTGGACCCACTGCAGTTGTCTTTCAAAACAATAAGCATCCAGATTATAACAAATGACACAGCAACACAGCATTCTCAGCATCTGTTTTGTTTTAAAGTGTTTTTTGATGGATTTGTAACGTTTCCAACACTTGCAGCTTGTTGGGTCTTGACGGATTGTACGACGTATATTTAAAGCAAATTAGAATGGATGATGGTGACGACATAACACCTTCAGTTACAACTTAGAAAACAACAAACAGATGCATAAAAGTTTTGGGGTGATATTCTTTTTATATGTATGAAAATTGAAAGAAATCTGCAAGAATATCTTTTAAATCTCATCCAGTTATTCACACAACACACTGAGAATTATGTCACATCAAGAGTTTTTACAGTGCAAATTTGTTCGCTTGCAGAGAAAATGTTTGAGCTTATTTTCAGAAGGAGAACAAAGTGTCCATTGATGGCTCATGTGTTACATCACGGTGATGTCTTGGTTCAGATCCTGATGTGTGGTTGTCCTCATTTCTCCAACTACAAGCTGACGATAAGAATGATCTAAAAGCAATAAAAGAGATATTCGCTTGATTCATTGTCTTTCCGGAGCCATAATAATGTAAAGTTCTGGATTTGAATGCATTTGACAACCACTTAAAGCTGTGATTCATGTAATTGCGCAATGCGGCTGGAAATTGTACGAGCTGAGCCTCTCTGTTATCAGCTCTGCCTTCCGAGCTGCAGTCTCTGGTTGTCGGAGCGTATCGGCATGGCCCTGTTAGTAGCGGTAGATAACAGACCTTAAGACGACATAGGACTTAAATCACGCTGTCACTTTACAGCACTGCCACCAGGGCCTGTGTGACTCGGGTGCTTGCCTCCCAGCCAGCAGCTCTGTCATACTAATAGCACGTGTTCATGCTCAGGTTTATGTGTTTCTGTCTGCATGAGGATGCACAGCTTCCTTTATTCCTGCGGCTTCTTTTAATGTAAAGCTGTATTTGAACAACATTGCTCTGAAGTTTTCTCAGCTTCAGAATGAAGATCAGGCTCATTTTAGCTTTTGACTTTAGTTTTTGTAACCACTTTGTGACTCATTTCAAGCTACGGATTTGTAGCAGATGGTTCAGATGGGCTGCAGCCTGACTTCTAATAAGTTGCAACAGTTCGACTTCAGTTAAAAACATATTTATCGCTTATCAGGCTCCACATAGTGAAATCACAGCTGAGACTGTTTTCCTCATGAGAATAAACTTAAAGCCTAATTTTTTTTATAATCATCCTCCTTTTCTCCTATTCCCCCTATTGAACCAGTTTCTACTGATACGTAATGACTCGTCCTACACCAGGGGGTGTTTACTGTTTACATCCAATGAAATGATTTTATTTTAAAAAGTTCAAACAAAAACATACATTTTTCATTGTGATTCAGGAAATAACAGATAATTAAGAAATAATTGAACTGCATAGGATATCTTTGGAGTTGGAAGGTGCTGCATGAGATGGTTTTTTAGTTCCGACATGAGCAAAGTAAAGTGGAGACACAGTACAAAGGAACACAAAGTGTCAAAAACCCTCCATGAGAATGATCAGAGCAAGAAAGCAATAAAAAAAAATATTCTGATGTCACTCTTGAGCTGGTATTGACTAGATACAAGATGTAAACCTGCTACAAAAGAAAACATATGTGTATTTAGGTCAGGTAAGAAAAAAAAAAGGTTTTATTGAACTTCAGAGAGACGTTGAACAAACGCTTATAGGAAACGTGTGATTACAGTAGAAACAAGTTTCAATGTTATTCATAATTATACATGTTTCACATTCTTCTCATCATTCTGCAACAAATATGGCATGATATTAGATCCGAATGTCCTCTCATATTTGCAGCTGCAATCTCCAAACAGGCTTGTCGTTTCATGTCTGAGCTCATGAAGATGAGGTACACGTCCTCAATTCTTATTTCCTGCAGAACATCAAAACAATGCAGCAACACAAACACACACACAACAACTGTGGTCAAAAACACCACATCTGACATCATTTTCATGAGAACACAGATGTCATTTAGTCATCGCTCATTTATTTTGGTGTAATAAAAATCACTCCACAAAGCAGACAGCATGAAATTACACTTCTTGCTTTACATACTTTATTTTATAGCATCCAATTTGGCTCCAATTTAACTCAAGCTGAGATGTCATAATAAAAAGGAGACATGGTTTGGGTAGTAAAAACGCAGGTGACACTGATTTTTGTTTTGCTTTATTCTTTTTTTCCCCTCCTAACAGACTTTGTTATATTTTCTTTGAGATGAGAGTAAACTGTGTTTACAGTAAAGCTTGTTTTAGCAAAAATAGTTTGAGGAAATTACTTGAATTGAAGGGGAAAAAAACAGGGACAGGTTGACAGAAAGTAAGGGGAGAACATTCTTTTAATGGCTCTGATTAAGTAACAGATTAAAGATGCAAAAATGGATGGTTCATCTGCATCTGCAATTCATTATCAGGGATGATTCACTTAGTATTAGATGCTGCACTCTCACACTCTCACAGGCCTCTGAATGTGTGGTAAAAATGTATCTTAACCCATTTTTAGTAGCGTGAATGTCATGGCTGTGTAATCACGCTTCATAATCTCCAGCTGTCCACTTCATAAGAGCGTAAGCACCTCTGGCAGTGAGCGCTTACTCATCCTCAAATAGCTTCAAATGAAACACCATTCAGCGCAACAGCTTCTCATCTGTGTTATAATCGCAGTGTGAAGCGTTCTGTTCGATATTTTACGACCCAGCTTTTTATCAACTGCATGCTTTTGGTTGTTTTCGTCAGTACAATCCTCCTCTTTAATTTGTCCTTCTTTTTTTTAATTTATTGTTTCTGAAGGAGCCGAATATGTTCATCATCTTGTAGCTCACCAAGTTTTGGCTCAAGTCTCTGACTTTGACTTAGTTGCAGCTCTTAAAGCGACAGTGCAGAGATCTTTGGTAGATTTCTTGCATCACCCAGTCGTATGTTGACTCTTGCTCTGTCACTTTCTCTCTGTCCTTTCCTCGCTTCCTCCTATAATGTCCTCTCGCATTTCTTTGCAGAATCAGCCATGGTGCACTTTTAACATGGTCAATGTGTTGATATCCAGTTGCTGGTGTGTGATGCAATGCTGTAAAGGGTGGTTCGAGAAAAGAGTTCCTGTGCGGTGGAAAACATCTTGTCTTGTTCCAGTGCCTGAGGCTACGTTCACACCGCAGGTCTCAATGCTAAAATCCGATTTTTTTTTAAAATCCAATTTTTTTGTGTGGTCGTTCACCTTATCATTTCAAAATTGACCTGCATCACGCTGAAGTGTGAACGGCATGCGGCCCTGAAGTGACATGCATGCGCAGAGGTCACGTATGGGGTCACGCACTGCGTAGTGTTTACTGATGTAAATACGGATGCTTCACACGTGTGTTTATCAATTTGTAAGTACTTCCACACTTGGAACCGACAAAATTCTGCCCAATTGATGAATGAACAAAGGAGACTGAGAAAAAGCAGAGCACACATGCTAACAATGGCCTTTTGTGCAGTAGTGGCTGCTTAGGTGTAGAGGCACTGCAGACGAATTCATCTGTGCAGAGTTCTGCACGGCTCCAATTTTACCGACCTGACGATGTATAACTCGCGACCTGAGCTGCACATTTACACATGAAGTAGCTTATTGTAAATAGACCCCTGTCCCTCCCTTCATTGTATTACTTTGTTCATTCATATATTCAATTATTTATTTTTACAATTAAAAAAGGAAAATATATCAACACAGTAAATATATTTGAAGGTTTATTTTGAGCTGAACTTGCCCTAAACACGATTATATTTCCAGAATTGTGATGTTTGTCTCACTTCTATGACGTCAAAGTCGGATGACTTCTCTCTTCGTACAAAGGATCAGCTGCTTATTCAAAGTTCGACATTTCAAATTGAATTTTGGTAACTTTCTGCTGGGGCACTTTTGGAAAATGAAATCTTAAACATCTTTTTCTTATTCATTTCAAATATGTTACAAATCAAACAGTCTTGAAGAAGAAAATGAAAATGCAGTTTGGATTATTTATTATTAATTTTAGTTATGAGTCAAAAAAATGCAGCTATATTTTGAAAATGAAAAAACATTCCTGTTAATGCAATTTAATTTTGGTTATGGAACACAATGGCTTCCGTATTCAGGAGCCATTACAGTTTGCATTTCGTAGTGGACAGCGACTTAAAGAGACTGAAGAAACTGATGAAGAAGGCTTGGTTCTGTGGTTGGGGTAACTCTGTAGCTGCTGGAGCTGATTGTCCAGAAAAGAATGCTGCAAAAGCTGCTGAACATAATGTAAAATTCTTCACATCCTCGACACAACACAGTGAGGAAACAACAAAGCGTGTTCGTGAGAGACATCTTCAAGTCCAATGCAAGAAAGAAACGTACCAGAGATCATTCTTACAAGCAGCCATCACCCTCCGGAGCAAGGACTTCTCTTCCAAATAAGTGTCATTCTTTTTATTTTTTTCTAAAAACATCTACTACAACATTGTAATTTCCCTTTGGGATAAATTGAATATTTTTCATTTTCATACATTCATTGTATTTTTTTTATTTCTCAGCCTTGGTGTACTACAGGGCACTGGCAGCTCCACCAATGTATAAAGAATGTCCCTGTGCCATCAACATGAGTCAGAAAACACAGAATTTGAAGGTTGGAAACTCGTGTAGCATTGCTTTAAGGGGGTGATGCTGGAAGGAAAACAGAAATAATTATTTATGTTACGGGAATTTGCTGACATTTGCCAGGTAGTGCAGCAGCAGCAGCTTCCATCCATCGTCTATACCTGCTTAATTCTTGTCAGGGTCGCAGACATGGTGAGATATTTGCATCATTCCCCTTACAACGTGTTTCAATAAAACTTTCATACAACCTGCGCTCTCCTGCTGAATGATTTAAAAACTTTTTCTTTTTTTTTTTACTTTCAATGTCAGGCAGATCATTACGGGGAAAATCAATTGCACTGTATAGACAGTTCGAGTTTCACACAACAGAAATGTGTTTCTCCTCCTAGCGCTCTGCCTCACTTCATTGTGCTTTCATTAAAAAATGTTTGCGCTGTAGCTTTGAACCTTGTCAGACAAAGAAGTCTTGCAAAAGCCCTGATATGTTCCAACTCAAAACGAAGGAATGTGATTGAAAACAATCGCTGAACCTTGTTGATTCAATCTGCGTCCTGGTGTGTTTTGCGAGCAGCCACTAGATTCATTGTCAAATAACTCTGGCAGTGCACGGTCTTGTGCGTGGTATGTGACTGTGTCTGTAATTGCTTTGTGGTTTCTATGTCAAGAGAAGAAACAGCAGATAGCAGGGTTGCGGCTGTCAGGTCATGTAGGAGATGAAGCACAGCCCTCACAGCATCACCACATAACTGTAATTTCATGCTTATCACAACGACCCATTTAAAAAGAAAAGAGAGCAGGAGGATTCATTGTGTTCTTTTCCACATAAAGCTGTGATTTCCTCTGTATATGGCCATAAAATGCAGCGCTGTGTGTGTGTTGCGCTTTATCCAGACCAAGAATTTGTCACCGAGCAAGCGTGTAATGACATTACATCTCTATGTTGAAAGCTTGTAATTGGTGTGAAATTATCTTATTAAATGAAGCCACTGGAAACTGTGAGGAGCAAATAACCCGGCGTTCTGGGTGGTGCTTTGGCAGGTCAAAAACACTCAATTCAGAGCAAGTGGAAAGTCAGCACACTGTCCTCTCCCAAAGCAAGAGGAGATTATCATTTTCTGTGTTCATGTAATCCCATCACAGAAAGAAATGAGGCGTTTTGTAGGAGGGAGAAAAGCAACCTGTCAGCTAAAGGCAAAGTGCAAAGTTTCCCCAAAGCCATCAGCATTTATCCCCTAATGATGCTTCTGTGATGCCAGGAAAACTATTAGCTGAGAGCGTGACACTGAGTTGGTCAACAGACTTCAGCACGGTGTGTCAAAACCACAGAAATTGTTTTTACACTCCCTCTGGGATTGGACTCAGGCTTTCTCTGTATTTATCATTTTAAAAACCAAAATGTTTCTTTTAACTTGAGTAGCTTTGGAAATGTAGAGAAAGTCATTTACTGGCAGTATCCTTCAGTCAGTGCTGCAAGTTACATCTTCCTCCTCTTTGATAAGTATTATCTTCTTATTTACTCTCCAAGGGCAAACGTGTGAACTCTTCTATGCTATAAAGAAAAATGAAAAGAGTTCAGTTTTATTATTAGATTAAATTCAATCCTGAAATTATTAAGCACAGCCACCAAGAGCTTCCTGTGAAACCTGAATGATGTTCAAGAGTAGCATTCAGTTTTACTCTGGGACCAGAGTTAGTAATATTTCTGCCTGGTGCAAATTCCTTTTTTTTTTTTTTTTTCATTCAATAATGCCAGAAAAAGATGTTTTCAGAATGACTGCCAAGCTGCATTATTCTTAAACCCTTTTCGCATGAGCCTACACATTGCTGCATGTATGAAAGTAAAGATGCAGCATGGGCGATCACCACTGAGGAGTATTTGAGCCAGCAATGGATGTAGTAACAGAGGCGAGAGGCCCGCCTTGTGTGTGCTTGCACACATCAACCAGCCATCGTAGAGCTCGCTACTCTAACTAACGTCGTCATCGCTCAGCCGAATCCATGATTCTGGCTTCATTTTATGCAAACACACATTGATGCAAGGCTGATCCGCCTCTGTTTGGCATGTGTGAATTACTGAGGAACAGCAGTGGGTTGATGACATCTTCTTTCCACCTATGAGGCTTAGCTGGTATGTGAAATGGTTGTAAGATTTCCTACTAGTTACGCAACACTTGCTACACTAAAAACATTTGGCTGCTCTACATCTGATCTTCCTTTTTATTAAGGAACATCCGTGTAAAGTTACCAAATGGTTGCAAAGACTCACTTCCAGCTTTATTGTCATTCATTATATGGAGTAATAGCTGTGTGCACTGGTTAAGATTTTCCTCGTTACTTTTATTTGGCTAATCTTGTCTGTTTTACCATATAACAGCTGGTTGTACAGTGCTGTGTTTGCATTGGTTAGAGAGTGATTCCACACAAGGAAACAGACATTTTATGTGCCTTTCTTTAATGAAGCATTTAGTGAGCTTCAAGCTGTTGGTAAATTCCCACAGTCGAAGTGTATATTTGTACATTTGAACTGTAATTACCTGTGGCACATATTCATTCTGTGGGAAATGAGGCTAAGCTTCAGATACAGGAGAATATAAATGTGTGTTATTATTAGAAGCATGCACACATTACTTCTACGCCATTAAAGCTGATGTAGCCATGTGAAGAGAACGGGAACTGAATAATTAAAATATGACAAGAACTATTTCATCAGCACTCGGCAAACCTTCACTTTACCATGCCATTCACTTCAGCACATTAGATAAAAGAAAGGGAAATAGGTTGACTGTACAGCACTTAGGTTATTGTTGGTAATGAAAGTAATTGTAGATGGAACATGTGTGCTGCTGCTGTAATATGATAATGTAAATGCAATCACTGATGTCAAGCTAATTCAATCCTTTTGTGTAGTTATGTATTGCCATTAACTTCTTGCATAAGCTACACAGCTGAGATGAGGTCAGGTCTCTCTGCTTTCAGCCTTCCTCAACACTAAAAAAAAACACTTCTATAAGGGTCTGGCTTTGTATGGGCTTTTATGGACACAGATGTTTACTTTTTCCCCCCTTTCTTCTCACATTTTATGTCTGATTCGATTTTGTGTGCTTGGGAGAGAAAAAAAACGACGGATGACTTTTACTTTCATGTCACCAATAATTCCCTTTCCCAAAATTACACACATTTGTCATACCCGCTTCTGTTTAAACCTCTCTGCTTTTTGAATAAAAATCTCTCTGCAGTGGAGGCTAACACAATCACGTCTGGCTTGCACAAATCAGTTATTCTATCAGCTGGGCAGTGACGCAGGTAGGCAAGATGGCTCGCCTGCAGCCTCAAAAGCTGTAAATGCATTTTCTGCTCTGCTCTGCTGCGCCCAAACAAGCTCCACCAGGCGAAATCTCTCAAACACACACCTGCATCACCAGCCATGTAGCAGGCCAGCCTCATCTAATAAGCCTTATTATATCAAATGCATGTGTGGCCTCAGAAAATAACAACCTGAAGAGATAAAACGGCCTTATGACACAACGCTCCACAATGTTTTGGTTTGTATTAAAGATGTTACCAGCACAGATTTTTGCATATTTACTATGTGGTACACCTTTATGAAGCCTTTTATTTTTCTTTTAAACCATTGTTACGTAGTCCTGGTCCTCTAAACCAACTGCATTACATGTTTTCGATGTTTTCTAATTCTAATTAATTTATTTCCGAAGCAACTTGTTGTCAAGTTCTTCACAAGCCTGCTTATGAGCCAAGTGTGTGGAAACAGATACGGAGGAAACATTCAGGGCAGTAAGGTCCTAGGCACCAGGAGTATGGTCAAATAGTTAAAATAAGCAACTATTTCCTTTTATCTTTTCATCAGCTATTTTCTCAGAAATAGTTGGAAAACAGTGACGTAAGTCTACAACACCTAATAAACAGCTTTTATAGATATTCTACAAAATGCTTTGGAGTATATATCATATTATTACAATAAGATATGATAGAGAATATTATCATATAATCAAGGTTCCCAATTAAGAAAGGAAAAAAGAGGCACAAAAGTAAAACATGTTATTGCATTCGGCTCATACTCACCTCACTGTCCCCCATATTTAATGACAGTTAATCAATCAATCGATCAGTTCTTTTAGAATTACAACATAAAGTTAATACAACTGGATAAACATTTATAATAATAGCGTAGTAGGTTTTCAGGTGTGAGAAATCATGGAATGGAAAAATATCCTTTCTTTCACCAAGGTTGCTCCAGTGTTTCATAGCTTAAAGTAGTACTACATAAAATTCTGACCTTAAAACTCTTTGCCTCCGATCTGTTTTGATAGTACACAAACATTCATTATACACATTCTTGGAGCCTTTGTTGCCCTGAAGCATCCCTGACTGAGAACCCACATTTCTCAACTGTGTTCCAGCCCAGAGCGCCACGTGACAGCTGCGTTTTGCTTTGCATCATCGAGTCACACACCAACAATTGGATATGTACAAACTGTCCATTTTTGACACCCAACATGACGGATTCAGCAAAGAAACCAAAAAGGAAGGCCGAGGTAGCCTTCATTAGGGAGCTTGCCAAAGATCATTAGTGCTGCTTTAAGGATATAATAAAGGAAACGTATTAGCTCAGTCTAGAACCTTCCTAAGCAGAAAAGGCCATTCAAATGGACCCCAGGATTGGTTAATGCTGATTTAAATCGTTTTATTGTCCGTAATAAAGTATATGAGAATAAGATAAGACTTTATTGGTCCCAGTTGAGAAATTCTACAGCTGTATCAGCTAAAAGAAGTAAGGGAAAAAAAGGAAAGAAGAAATTGCAGTAGAATATAAAGAAGCGCATTGAGGGCACTGATAACAATATGAACAGTAGCTTGAACGTAATATTATTGACAATAAAATTAATAAAGCTTTGTTGTAACTGGGTAAAGGCTATTATAAAATAATCGTTAAAAGACAAGTGACACACTCTTAAAAAGATGATGGCATGGATGCAAATGAATGCTTGCAGTATATAATAAATGAGAGCAGTAATGTGTATTTCTAGCGATGCTAATGGTTTACAAATATCTTGTGCCCTCACATTAATCAGTGCCTCAGAGGAGCGTGCACATAAAGGGTTGCAGTTTTGTCCGGATCATTGCAGCAAAAAAGCAATTAACTGTGTCTGGTTCCTGCTGCTTTTGTGTGTAGAAGCAGGACGTCAAATGTGATAAGTTATGTATACCGTGCTGTAAATTTTTACCACTTGCCCTCCTCCTGCTGTTGGCTCTCCACTTTTTCTTTTCCCAGGTCAGTGTTTGACATTTTAACTGCAGCAGGTGCAGAATTCTAAGTCAGAGCAGATAACTACGTGTCTCTGAGGTCCTTAAACTCTGTTGAACTTAAACAAGCTGCACTCTGATGTTAGGGTGGGTTGTGTTTTTACACTCTGTACCGGCAAGTAATCTGCAGAACAGGCCGAAACATAGAATGCTAGACGCGCTGCCTGCTGCATAATTTGAAACAACACTCACTCTGTGATGTCAAGTAATTCGCTTACAGTCGAGTTCCGGACGAAGATGGATCTCTATGGGCTCAATATAAAGTCATAAAGATTTTGCAGTTGTTAATAAATGTTTGCAAATAATTTTGAGTTTGCATTG
>JAOXYM010000008.1:23150143-23160661 GCA_028567055.1 Leptatherina wallacei | reverse complement strand
TTCCCACCCACCCCCCCCGAAACTTTTTCCTAGTGTTGGATGTTTGATCAACAGACCCATTCATCTAAAGATTATTCAGCAACAATAATTGTTAGATGCGGTGCTTTTTTTCTCTTTGAATATTAGAATAAATGAAGGTTTTTTAGCAGATTTACCAGAAGATCCTGCAGTCCTTCATTCTGTACCACACTTTGGTGAAACTCCTGATGATTCCCTTGCTGTGTTTTGGGTTGCTGAGTGACCTCCGGGAGTTCTTGGCCCTCCGACTGACTGGGCCTCCAGGTGCACACTTCAGACGTTACACATCAGATTTCTGTAAAACTTGTATAACGATGCCCCTCAGCGGTGCTCTGTGTCGGAAAATGATCAAAGCTTCCGTGTCTTAACTTTGAACAGCCATAACTCAAACACTGACAGTCTGATGCTGATCAAAAGATTATGCACGTTCATATTGATCTGCCCACCAGGTGCTTGCATATATCAGTCAACTGCTGGTGTTAAACTTGGCGAGTCATGGGGATGAATTACAAGTTTACAAATTTGGTTGAATATATGATGGCTGTTTTCCTGCCTTGTTGACATATTCACATTTGAGTTGAGGATTAGACCCATAGCAACCTACAAGAAGAGCATTTTAGAATAATTACAATTCCCAGATTAGCTGCACACAAGGGCAAAGAGCACGGAAGGTCAGAGAAACAGCATCCGCTGATGTTTTACTTCAATGCAAATTATCCTTAAGATATTGATGCAGTTGAATGTTGCACTATAAGTTTTGTCTTTTTGTGTGTTGGCAGGATCCAATCTGGCTCCTACCTGAGCACCGGGTGGTTCACGCTCATCCTCGCCATGGACATGTGCAAAGAGATCCATATCTACGGCATGATAAATGACACTTACTGCAAGTAAGACACCAACAATCACACAGCCCACACTTCTTCACCTCTGCGTTCGGGTGAAAAATGCTCATCTTCCCACGAAACTAGGAAAAATAGATTCACATTCACTGCAAGGCCATGCAACGGTTGCCTTAACTGCGGTCTACCTGGTTATATTTCCAATGCCTCAGTTTGGATTTAATGTCTGGATTTCTTTGCTGAAATCCATACTGGGCTCTCTGTGCTCTGAATCCCAATATGTCTTCCTGCCTGGAATACCCAGCAGGCTGCTATATCTCTGCTGAAGACCCAAGTTGCTCCTCTGCTTCAACTTAAACATGTATATGAGCTTGTCCTCTTCTCTCCGACTCCTCGGCGAGTGATTGCTGTCAGGCTGTGAAGCTGTTAGGATGACAAACAGTGCTGTGGCTCTGGGTTTGGCTGCTCAGTCTCAAGCCATCCCACCCCTGATGAACTTCTCCTCCAGTTTTATCTGAGCTTCCTCTATCCCCTGAATCAAACACTTTTACCTAATGCATGCTGAAAATCCTGCCTTTTATCCTCTTTCTGTTCCACTGTGCACAGCAGGAGCTGAAATAAGAGCCACAGACACATGGCAGAGAGGAGGGATAACTCAACCAGCATAGAGGATTTTATGATTCAACGAGGCAGTTAAGGGGCCATTTTCTTATTCTGCCTTTCTCTCATTTATTTCCATCCATCCTGCATGAGACAGGAGGAGATTATTTTTGCACTGTGTTCCTGAATTGAAATTTTTGTGGTGCGCAAATTACTTTTGGCAGCAACAAAAGAAGCAGCGAGGGTTTTTTTTGTGTGTGTGGTCAGATTCAATCCTGCAGTCAGAATTGACCTCAGTGGTTATGTGGAACAAGCTCCAACAGGTGCAGCAGAGAGGGTGAAATTGAATTTATTTGTTAACACTGGTGCGTGGCGCTGTGTGACACAGAGCAGGAGCAGTGATTGGACTGTGCATTACAGTAAGCTGGCAGACAGCCACGGTTGCTCTCTCACTGTGGACCTGCTGGATGCTGTGATGGCTGTTTCTCTTCTGTCTGTGTTCATTCTCCCAATACAATTGTTACACAAGCCATCCTCTCATAAAGCTGTCACTCGCCATTTTAAACCTGCAGCAGCGTGCACAATGAACCTGATCCACTGCTCTGTGCTTCCCTCTGTTTTTATTGATTCCACATTCTTTTTAATGTGAACTGTAAACAGAGCGACTCCGTTGGAAATTCGGGTCAGAATTAGACTTTCCAGCCGCATGGTCCAGAGTTGGCTGAGTGTTTGCAAATTTACCCTGGCTCAGAGTCTAAATGATTACTGTCATTATATTTTACAGATAAATGCTGTTTGGATAAAAATATAAATTTCATATTTTTGCTGCCATCAGCTCCTTTTCCAAATAAGGGAAACCTGCTGAGTGGTGAACTTTGCTTTGCAGCCAAATTAGCTTAAATCAAAGAACGCTGCCCTGAAGAAACCTCAGCTCAGTGGTTTAATAATTTAGTTGATCTGTTTTTTCATGAATTAGGTTGATGTGTGTTTGCTTTAAAGCCAATAAAAACCAAGGGCATATGTGTATGTCCAATGTAAGACAATCAGATTGGCTCAAACTGATTGTCTGGGAAGTGCCCTGAGATGACACTGTCATGAATTGGCGATATAGAAATAAAGCTGAATTGAATTGAATTGTAAGCTATTCAGCAGAAAAGATATTGAAGCAATGAAGAAAGGCCTTACCTTACATTTAAGGGTGCCTTTTTTCTGAACATATCCTGAAAATTGTGTGTGTCTATATTAGATCTATATCATGCACACGTAGGAAAGGTCGTTTCAGAATAACTTCCAGTCAGAAACGTCACAGATATTCATCACAGCACATGCGATCAAATCATCATCAGTGTGTTGTTCTCTAGGGAAACAAGGCTGAAATAGAAACATGCAGGGTTGAAACATTAATCTGTTGCTGCTATATCAGCCGCCTTTTTTCTGGGAAGCTTTTCTACAAGATTTGAAACCTGACTGCGGGGATTTGTCCCGCACTCAGTCTGAACAGCATTAATAAGGAGCTGGCCGATAAAGCCTGGCTCTGAGCTGCAGTTCATCTCCGAGGGGCTGGATGGGGAGACCTGATTCACCAGATGGTTTCTTACACACACCCATCTGGGTGGTTGTTGTGGGAGAGTGTTTGCAAAGGAGAAAGTGCTTTAAGAAAAATACTTGGCAGGACCATTTGATTAACCATTTTTTAGTTCAACATACGGTAAATTCAAGCAGTCAGCTCAACTGAGTGGATCAATACTCTGCTGAAGCCTGTCATGAGAAGAATCAGGAAAAAGACTTCAGTGGATGTTTTTGTTTGTTTGTTTGTTTGTTTGTTTGGTTTTTCATTGAAGTGATTCTTTGCTGTTCTGATGGAACAAAATTACAAGAATAAACTAAGCTCCTTTTCGGAAAATTAGTTGCTTATAGATTCAGAAATAATTTCATGCAGGAGCATTTGTGCACCACTGCTCCAAATCAGGATCTCTGTGACTTCAGCATCTAACGGAACCTCGGCTATCAGAGCCTTTCTACGAGTCCACTGTGTCACATTTAGAGCAGTGGGTTGGTTTTCAAGCAGATCATCCCTGCTGTCATGATCTATGGTTTTTGTAAAGTTTGGTTGAAGACTAGTTCTGTTAGTCTTTATTTTCCTGCTCTTCTGTGCTATTCCAACCCTCTAAAGTTTGAGGAAAAAGAAAAAAGAAAAAATGTTTTATTGCATTTTTTCTTTTCCTTTGGACAATATTTATAAGAATCAATGTTTATTACAAACGGTTGAAATGACACTAGGAACAAAAGTGAAATTTGACACAGTAATGGGACAACAAACATTTACTTTTGCTATGACATTCCCAAACCAAGTGGTAGAGACGGCTTCGGCTGGTCACTGCTCTACCAAACAGCAGAGCAGGCTGTTAAAAGGTCAAAGCCCCTTGTTTATGTTCTGTAATCCAGTTGTGTTTTTTGTGAAATTAGTTTATCTTGATCAGCTTTAATTTCTCATTTTGTTTTCCAGGACTTTATTCTTTTTCTTTTACTTCAGGATTTACATTAATAGTGTTGAGTTAGTTTTTACTTTACCCTGTGTATATTTACACCCAGCTTCCAATCACTCATTTTAAAGATGCACAACAGAACATTTGCAGATTTTCTCAATGATGCGCCTCCTACAGACGGCAAATTCAGCGTTCACCTTGCATCCTACCTGTACTCTGAGCTCTCTCCAGCCAGTAAAAGACCGTCTTCTCTTGGCTTTTGTCTTATCTCTTGCTCTGTCTCTTTATTTATTTCTTTTCCTCTCTTCCTCCAATAATGTCCCCTTGCATTTTTTTGCTGAATCAGCCACGGTGCACATTTAAAAAGCCGGTGTGATTATATCCACGTGCCAGTGAGTCACGCGGTGTATAAAGAGAAACTTAGCTGCAACGTCCTGGGAGAGAAAGTTGTTTAGTGCGGTTTTTCAGCCTTGGGACGCTGCTCAGCAGCGACGGCGACAGAAATGTATATATTTAGAATTTCACTGTGCCATCAAACAAGTTCGGAGTGCCGGAATATGGCGTTTTAAGGTCAGAAAATTACATAAGGCTTCTTTAAGATGATCCTTCTCCACATGTTTGTGTTACACTGCTTGATACCTTCTTGCTCTACTCTGGTTTGGTCCATGTTTAATTTATTTGTTTTGTGGCTGGCTTATAATTATCCTGCCTACGGCTTATCATTTTAAGACCTTCAGTTTGATTAATCCTGATACATGACTATGTTTCCATTTCTATAGCGAATCTGAGGATGCAGCAATTAATACAATGAAAACAATTAATTGTACTTTTAAAATCACTTTATCTTCAAATGAGCTCAAATGGTTTCATACAAACTGATGTTGTTTCTAGTCCGAAACCTTTTACATGAAAAAAATAATAATTTGGGTAAAATAAAAATATATACATTTGTTTGTAACAAGTTAATCAGTTACCAACTCAGTGACTTTTCAGTGCCTAATTCAAATATATTGTCAGTTTCAGGGCCAAGTCAATGCAACACAAGCAGGACAAGTCGGATAAACATCCGCCTCTGTCAGAGGTTGATGTTATCCTACTTGCCAATAGGCCGATTGCAGCCAACAAGCCAAACATCAGCCAGCACTGATATTAGGCTGATAAGTCTGTGCATTCCTCGTAGAATGGTGTAAAAGCAAGAATTGTTGTCTTTTTCTTAGCTTGGAATATTGGAATCTTACCGAAACATGCTCCTGGCTCTCCTCTTCCTCCACATTCTTACATTCATATGTTATCAGTAGTCCCCAATAGGTCAACAGGGGACCTTTCACATTTTGCAACAATTGTATTTTTTCTAAAATGTTTTTCTTGCAAGGATGGAAAGCTTGAGGTTAGAAATATTTGGCTGCAATATTAATTTTTTCTCTACATCTTCCTCACTGGATCTTTATTTTCTGTGCAGCAGGCCGTTAAAAAGCAAGGCCAAGGAGTAAAAAAAACAAATTCTACACCAAAGCATACAGAGCCAATATCCCAAATTCACCTGGACCTGTCAGTAAGAGATGCTGACTGGTCCAAAATAATGCTGTCTTGGCTTTAAAGTGCACGCTAAAGGCTCCGGAGTTGCCACAGCAACTTATTATGTGCACGTTTGGCCCAATCACTTGTTTTGGGGGTTTTTCATAGATTAGATTGCTTGTTTCTGTCACAAGATCTGGCAACACCAGCTCCCACAGGGTTCAGTGCAGAACTGGAAAGGTATGGTAAAAAGAAGATGCATTGTTAGGGCGAGGAGAAATCCCAAATAGGCTAAAGCTCTCTGTTTTAAGGGATATAAATAAGACTTTGGATCGGTGCAAACATCCCAGTGCCCTTTGGGGACATGAAGGGGACATAAGTCATGAATGTGACTGCTTTGTCACGTGTTAACAGGAACTTGAATTTCCCCGCAAAGAACTGCACATCACATGTGAGTCAGTTTTTAAGATTTATTCAGCAGGAATATATTTCAACCAGCTGAAAATAAAGCATTTTATTTTGGAGAAAGCCACATAGTAACCAGACCATCATTCTGCTGCTATAATGCCTGACAAGACAAGTAAAAGATTTAAAAAAAAAATTTTTTTTTTTACATTTTGCATTTTTTTCTCCCACCCCTAATGTAAATGTTCTCCTGGAATAATTCATCTTGTTTCTCTCCTTCCTCTCAGGACGGAGGGTTACAGAAAGGTTCCCTACCACTACTATGAGGCAGGCAGCCGGGACGAGTGTGCAGAGTACCTCCTTCATGAGAGCGCTCCCTACGGTGGACACCGCTTCATTACAGAGAAGTCTGTTTTCACCAAGTGGGCCAAGACTCATGCTATCAAGTTCTTCAACCCACCATGGCAGCTGTCGTGACCCTGGTTGAACCAGCCTGGAAATATTATCCACATCCTCTTCATCGCCATCCAGAGACAAAACAAATCTCTGCACTGTCACTAACAAAGACAAGCATCCATTCTGACACAAATTTCACCCCATATCTCTTATTTAATCCAGTCCTGGTTGATCCCAGGTTGAACCTCCAGAAACAGGCAACTGAGTCAGACAAATGTCCAACCTGGACAGCAATGCCATATCTCATTTCTTGAATTGTAAGACTCCTTTTCCTGAACTTTACAGCTGAAGAATGTGCACGGCTCACTGCTCTGCACTGATTAATCTGTCCTTTCGCTGCTCTGTGAGTCTAGCAAAGGATGGCTTGAACTTTAAAAAGAAAAAGACACAGCATCCGGAAGCTTGCAGGTGACTCGGGGCCCAGTATCTGTTTCATTTTCCGACTGTAGCCGAAGAGAAGGTTCTGCCTTTGCAGAGTCGAGTCACGTCAGCCTCGACGTCTGACAAGCTTGTCTGCTGTTTCCTCTGCGTGTCTGTCTTCTGTCAGGCTGTAATTAATCTATAACGAGTATCATTCAGGCCTTCATCTCTGGCCGAGGGAGCGCTGAAGGCAGATGCTCTGTCGGTTTCAATTTACTTCGATCCTCTCGAAGATTCTTAGCGCGCAAGGTCATTTGAAAACGAGAGCTCAAGCGAGCAAAAAAACAGATTGAAGGCAAACTTGCAGGTAAACCACAGGAGTAAATCAGTTGTGCTGTGAGTTGATTCCCACAGCTTCATAATGTCAGCTCTCTCTCTCTCTTCTTTTATGACGCTGTGAAATAGAATTATAAGAGACACGATGTGGCTTCGGCTTGATGTCTGGATGGCTTACTAATTTATTCTGCAGTGGCCACACTTTTAAGAGTGTGCCACTGACAATGTGAGCATCACAGCACATAGAGCAATGTGCAATTACAAACTCCATCTCTCTGGAAGGGGTTTAGTCATTTGTGACCCTGCAGAGGGAGAGATTTATGCGTGCAGTGAAACCATTTGAAGTTAATTGTATTCTATTGTCATTTTGTGCCTGCAATATACTCTGCTGTTCATTGTATAGCACAGAGGAAGATTCAGTCGTTCTCTTCCCCTCCGATTCTCATCCAGCTTTGTGCCTCTTTGTGTAAAGTATCACTGTTTCAACACATTGTCTCATTTGTCTCTGGATGCAGCGCGTGCATCTCCTAGTCCACAACTGTACATTTGGATGCATCTGTTCCGGGACAGTGAAGAACAATTCGTGATGTGCTTAGGCACGTGTGTGTGTGTGTGTTGGCTGGCAGCTGGGACCTCGAGACTAGTGTCCTGCTCTGAGTCGTGGGCCAGGAAATAGGACTGGAGGGAGTCAGAGACTTCTTATTTAGGTGACTTGATGCACGGTGTCCCTTACTACCTGAATATACTGCCGCTGAGTTTCACACCTGCTGCGGAGGATCGTTTACGAGCACACAGAGCAGCTCAGGTGTCTCAGTGATGTTGGGATTTGCAGGTCAACAGTAGTTCCCCAAGAAAAACTGGCCAAAATTTGATTACACAAAAATGTCTTTTTAAATATCCATTTGTGGCTTTTTCCAGAGCTTTCAAGTGAGAAAAAAACAAAAACAAGACAAGCACAGCAATATTCTGACTATTTAACTCCATCTAAATGAGACAGTATTATTAATGTTGCATATTAGATATCACATTCATATCCCTGTTTACTTGTTATAGAACATAGCCTGGGTAATGACTCATGTCTACATTACATTCCCTGATCCCTCTGTGATATTTATGCCCATCTAAAGCATTTATTAAACATAAAGATTTAGCCTTCTCAGGTATTTCCAGAGCATTAAAAGTGCAACTTTCTTTTACGACAACCTTCCAGATCTGCAGTGAACCCCGCTTCAGTTGGTGTTACTGCATAAATTAACCAGATTTATGAAAGCAATTTAAAAAAAAGTGACCCTGTTCTCAAATAAAAAAGCAGGCCAAGCAAATACGGAGCCGAGAGCAGCAATGTATGTCACAAAGCTTTGGTCAGAACTTTGCTAGTTTTTGATAACTCAATTAAAGTGTATATACATCTATGATCCTAAGATCAGAAAATTTCACATAGTTTGATATTACTTTCCAAATTTGATCAAATTCAGGTTAAAGCTGCAGCATATGACAAAGTCAAAAGTCAACGCCAGAAGAATTTCATACATCATTAAAAACTGTGTTTCTATTGGTATCTAATGGCTTTTCTAATGTACCTGTTATGTTTTGAGCCATTTGTTTCGAATTCCTGTAAGTCCACATACATGGCAGCTGCCATATTTGTGCCATAATTTTTACTACTGTGTCTCTGAATGGACAAACAACTCTGTGTGTAAAGATATTTTTAAAACTGCAGTACCTGCTTTGTTTGATAGGTGAAAAACCTCCGTTTGGGATAACTAACGCCTTAAAAGGACCATAGAAGAACACAGTACACATGCACAATTTTGAAGTAGTTACCTGTAGTGCAGTCATCGCTGCACCTGAGGCCACTGGATCCACTCACAGATGAAAACATGTTATGTCTGGAAGAATTTTGGCCACTGACGGCCACCGTCCATTCTCAACTGTTTGGCATTTAAAGTTATTTCCATGCCCGTCTTTACCACCAGATGTCCATAATTCTTACACACTATACCTTTAAGGCGATCAGAAATGGCCCATTTATCCAGATTAAGGTCTTACTGGGGTTAATCTCGGACTATTGCTGTGCAGGTGAACACAGCCGTAACCACAATTCAGTGTAAACTTTACAAAATAGTGTTTTTTTTAAATCCTGTTTAAACATTTATTGTAGTTATTTTTATATTTATTTTTAGATTCAAAGACTTTTACTCAAAACATGGATCAACAACTGGAGATCCATTCATGGTCTGACAGGGGGTGTAAACATGATTCCTGAGCTTGATGACATAATCTGATGGCTCTGGAATGATTGAGGTTGTGTTAAATGTCAGTAAAACTTTGAGGCAGCTCCAGCTTTTCCACATTTATTGACACAGTAAGAAGTCTTCGATGTGATGTGTAGCCGTGTCAGGCGTCATTTTGTTGGGATCTTAACATGTCCACAAATCAGTCGTGTTGGTTTTGTACAAGCTAATATTTTCAGTTTTCCACCTCACTTACTCCCTGGGAATGCCTCTACTTATTCATGCTCCCTGAACCAATGTGCTGTACTGCAAACGCATTGGACTTGTCAATGAACTGCAGCAGGGTGATTTGTGCAGTGGAGAGTTCTTTTGACAAATATTACATTTATTGTAAAGATTCTCATGCACTTCGCATGCAAGGAGTCCATTTCTTTGGGGAAAGAATCTCGCTTTGACAGATCAGGTTGTACGAGAGCTCAGCATTGAGACTGTGTGATCTGATCGAAGGTTCGGGAAAAAGCTCTAATGTGGACTTCATTGTTAGTTTCTGGTTAGATGTTTATCAATTTTGACCTGCAAATCAAGCAAATTACACTTTTTTTGGGGGGGGGGGGGGGTGGGCGGATTCTTGTGTATCAGGTGCAGAAAAATCCGATTTATCTTTGCTTATCAGATGCATTTCCGTTCTCAAACCTGTTGTCACCTTGTCGCTCATTGTAAGTCTGCCCTGCTGACCGGAGCATCAGCAAAATGTAAAAACGTCCTGTTTTAAATTCCTCCCAGCGCAGCTCAGCGGCTATGAGGCAGACGTGACACAGTCGGGGTCAGCGGGCACCTTCTCCTCCGGGACGCCGTGTTCCAGAGGCGTGCGTTGTCCGAGCCCTGCAGGCAGGAATCACACAATCCCCCACACGATAAGGTGTGGAAGTGCGAGAGACTGAAGATGAGATGAGGGCCGGAGGAGGACTTTTTTTTGTTCCTGTGAGAAAACAGACACCGATGCTGTGCATGTCACACGATTAATGAACATTTATTTCCCCTCGGCCTGTGATTGTGCAGTCATCTGGCAGCTCTCCACCGGTTCACTCTTACCTTACCTGCAGTCGTGGATTCACCACACACTGTAAACACGACATGTGATTTGTTCGTTTTTTTTGTCGTCTTTTAATGAATCAAGTAAAGTTTTTTTTTCCAATTGTTTACTCACAAGAGAAGAAGAGTGTTGTGTTCTCTCTGTCGTCTCTCTTTCAGTCACATGTTTTTTTAATT
>JAOXYM010000008.1:23132458-23144303 GCA_028567055.1 Leptatherina wallacei | reverse complement strand
TGTGAGAGCATTTCAGTATAGTGTGTGAGAGTATTTCAGTATAGTGTGTGAGAGTATTTCAGTATAGTGTGTGAGAGTATTTCAGTATAGTGTGTGAGAACATTTCAGTATAGTGTGTGAGAGCATTTCAGTATAGTGTGTGAGAGCATTTCAGTATAGTGTGTGAGAGTATTTCAGTATAGTGTGTGAGAGGTAATTTCACTATAGTGTGTGAGAGTATTTCAGTATAGTGTGTGAGAGGTTTCACCACAGTAAAACCTGAATGATTTTACTATGATGTATGAGAGGTTTTAGTATTGTGTGTGAATGACTTAAGTTTCATATGTGTCTATGAGAGGGTAATTCTGAATAATGTCCCAAACGGCCCCTCAAAGTTTTAGTTTGTGTTCTCAGTGCCTTGTAATGCAGCATCAATCCATTACTCGGGGATCGATTGTTGACCTGCGCATGCTGACTAGAGGATTCCACTGGGTTTCCTCATTCTAGTAAATCCCATCAGGAGGAAGCACCGCCTGGTCTCTCTGGTGTTATATTTCTTTCTTTTATCAGTCACCCTTATTCAGGGGTGCAACATCTGGCTGGTCGGGGAATGAGCTAAAACATCTGCCAGAGCAATAAAGAATCATCTTCAACCACAAGAAGAACAAAAAGTGCTGCAGCAGATGGTTTGGTCCCCACAGAGCCCTGATCTTATCTTATTGTCAACATCATGAAGTCTGTTTGGGATTATATGAAACAACAGATGACACTGAGACGGCCTAAATCCAAAGAAGAGCTCTGGAAACATCTCCAAGATGCTTGGCTCAACCTTCCAGCTTTGAATGGCTGTGCACAAGTGTAGCAATAAGAGCTGGTGCAATTTTTTTTAAAAAGAAAAAGCTTTACTTTCTCCTCAGACAGCCTTGAAACAACACAATCCATCTGTTCAGCTGTGCTCTCTCACAGAACATGGCAGTCATATCTTATGAGCTTATAAACCAAGGTGTCGGGCATCCACATACTGAGCTGACCACATCATATCAGCAGCCTCTTCAGTCTTTTTTATTTCAGAAAGTACAATGACTTGGCTAATGTATTTACTAATAACTAAATGGCTCAGGAGCCCATTAATTTCTCTGAAGTGCAGGGTGGAGCTGTATACTGAGGTACACTGGAGTAATGGACATGATGTAATTTACAACAACAGGGAAACTAATGAGCTGTTGGATAAGTGTAGAGAATAACTTTTTCAATCTGCCTTACCTTGATAAGAGAGAGAGGAACAATCTGCCATTTTCACTTCAGTTACCTTGGCTGCAACAAAACTCAATTAAATACAGTCTGACCCCATTTTTATTTGACTTTTTCCTGCCTTTGTTTTATTTGTTTATATTTTTGGACAGAGGGCGTTTATTTGTGTTTTCTATGATGAATACAGCTAAGCTGTGCAAGGTCAATGAGACAACCAAAATTTCTTCCATTTTATGTTTGTAAAAATTTGTTCCTGCTGGGTGTTTGACCTTTGGACAATGTGCTCTCCAGGGCCAGATGGTTTTCACAGAACAGGCCATTAGTGCCGCTCAGGGACACTCACATAAGAAAGAAACAAAAGAGGGAGGAAGAACAAAATAGAAAGTTCTCTGCACTGCCAATGAAAATGTCTGTACAAACATAATTTACCCCTTTTTTTTAAAAAAAAAAGTTCAAGGTTTAAATTTGAATGAATGCACCAGTTGTAGCCCCGTCCCATAATATGTACTTGTATATTTCCTCCTTTGGAAAAAAAGGTGCCAATAAACAGCAAAATTCAGTTCAAAGCAAACCATTAAACGTAGCAGTTTAAAAACGGAATAATAAATGAATAGAAAACAAATCAGTGTGACAGTGAGGGTCCTGTCACTATGCCTCTGGTTGATGATGTGCCCTGGCTATTTGGCCACAGGAATATTCCTTTGACTGACTGGTCAGCATGCATGATTGTAACCTGGGAGGTTGTGGGTTCATTTCCAGCCTGGGCCTTCCTACATCCTGCCACATCAGGTAATAGTTGAATGTAGGGATGAAATGGTACAGTAAAGACACCTTTTTAGTTCAATTTTTTTTAAAACTCAATCGACCAATAATGTCATATATATATATATTTCTTATACTTTCTAAAGTGCACATGTAATTTTGCTGTTATGTTTCTTAAGCATATGATGCAGAGATCTTACTTGAGCCATTTTTTTCTCCAAGGTTTTTCTTGCTGGCCATTTAAAGTTGCCGTGGTTGCAGATGTGCAATCTTAAATATTCTGCCATGGTTTTTTTCCTCAATTTTTATTGAATGAAAAATTTCAATACAAAATATAGCAATTCATGACAATGAATATATGATAATAAAGCAATTGTAGAACAATTTCATCCAACGATGTAATCACAAGATGACTTTTTATACATATACAAAACGCTACGGGATGGAAGAAAAGGAGTAAAGGGAAAGTGTCATTCTTTTTCCACATATTTACCTTGTCAAAAGCTGAAAAAGCTTTAATAGCTTTCGGATTCTTAGAGTCTTTAATTGAGTGAATGTACTACCTGAATTCCTGGATAAATGCAAGAAAAGATGGCTGCCTTCTTGTATATTTGCATTGGTGAATATGAAACTTTGCCCATAATATAATAAAGTTGATTATATATCTGTAGTATTCACACGTTTTTAGTCATTTTGAATTACAAATAATATGTTTTTTCCAAAATAGTACAAGACTGTCAACAATATTTTCTGCAATAACAATACACAGATTTTGCCAAAAAGTTTGAACATCGGGGCAATATCAAAACAAATGTACTACAGATTGTTGATGTGTCTTACAAAAAACTACAGGTCACATCAATGTCTATCTTAAATTTGTCTTTAAGATAGT
The DNA here is from genome assembly GCA_028567055.1 of Leptatherina wallacei. Classification (NCBI taxonomy): domain Eukaryota; kingdom Metazoa; phylum Chordata; class Actinopteri; order Atheriniformes; family Atherinidae; genus Leptatherina; species Leptatherina wallacei. Next base: position 23,141,419 of record JAOXYM010000008.1, on the reverse strand, counting down.
TTTTGGCTGGATAAATTCTATGAAAGAGTTTAAAAGAAAATTTTTTTTTCATGTTGTTGGTGATTAGATATAAAAAAGGTAGGTTATGTGATCATTTTTTTCTGAATTAAGGATCTAATAGACAAGATCTTTTAGAATACCCAGAAAAACATATTTTACCAATGGGAGTGTGTAATGGAGAAAACAAGGACAAATGTTGGGTATGAACTCTTGACTGATACCTAAATAACAATATTCTGCCATGTCAAAAGCTACTCAGACTCTGGAAAAATTTCTCCTCGGTTCACCTGTTTCAATATACTTTTCCATCGCAGGGTGATGCAGCATCAGACACTCAGAGAAAAAAAGAGGCCCTTACAGATGATTTTTAATCATCCCTGCTCATGCTCTGCTTTTGGGCAAATCCTTGAATTTAAAGTGCACCAATATTTTTGACCAAGGAACCAAACACATCCTAAATGAGGGGGGCCAGTGAGAAGCATCTTATTTCCGCTGTAATGCTGGCTTTAGAGAAACGCCATCAGAATCAGATGGAATATCTTTTCCACATTATACGTGCAAATAACGTATTTCTCATTTTCTCAGACTGTCCTCCTCAAAATGTATTAATGTGCAAAGAATGCATTTTTAGTCCTAATCATGACCCTTTTCTAACCCAAACCAGTGATGTTGGAGCCTAAATCCAGCAGGGAAATTATATGGTTTTAACACATGTTGGACTTACATGTAACAGGTCACACTGGAAGCTCCTGTCATCTCAGCTGAGAGGGCAATCAAAAGCTCATGAGTCCAGACTGCAGCAGTGCATCTCTGCCCAGCACAGAAACATGATGTTTCTGCACTAGATTGTTTGCCTGATGGTCAAGTACCGAAACGTTACAAATAAATCTTTTTTTGCTAGTTAGACAGCGTGCAAGAGTTTGTTCTGCTACTTTGAATTCTTTGATCCATCTCTTACTCACATTTTTTCAAGAATTAAATGTGCAAAATAATTGGATTTGTTTTTGATCTGTATGCTTTTCCATGTGAAGCCAGTCATAAAGTGTAACACATATTCAACCTGATCTGGTACCAAATCAAAGCATGCCTAGACTGAAAGAATATTACACCTCTGAGTCACTTATTTACACTATACATGATGTACCTTATTTAATTAACCTCAAGAAACCTTCAAAAGAGTTTTAAAGTTAAAGTTGTAAAGCTGTTTTGTTCAAGACTAACAGATAAAGAAATAAAAGTAGAGACATGAAAGCTTTGAACACATCTGTACATTGAGTGGAGCTTCACTAATGACCATTTGAACTCATGGCATGCATGCTGTCTCATTCAGCATCTCCTGTTTTCAACAAATCATCTAAACGTGCTTTTAGTCTGTCACAGTTTAATAAAAAAAGAATGGAAAATATAAACTTTTTCTTGGATGGAAGGTAGTTGGCTCCTTCACTGAGCTGTTCTCTGTTAAACTTGATATTCAGATCATTTACAGCCTACTAGTTGAAATATTCACATGTTTATCAATTTGCATTACATGAATTTTGTAAATGATCCTTGTTTCTGACATTTAATTGAAACCAGCCCTGCTTTAAATAACTGCTCTCATGACATCATGTTTTGCTGATCTGTTGCACTAATGACCATCGTGTTGCTTTGTTGACAGATGCAGCCAATTAGTCAGGTGTGTGTGGGGAACATCAAGTCAAAACGTACCATAAACCATCACTTTCCTCGGATCTCCAGCTGTGCATAGCTCATGCTGCTTGTACTGGTTTGTTTCTGTGTGCCATTAGATGTTTGCATCTCTGACTCGGCTCATTTGCATGTTTCACCAGGAATGAAATGAGAGCCAGACTCTGTTATGTCCACTTGGATTTGCTCTTGGATTTTTGTCCAGCCAGATCATATTAATTGGTGGATTTCGCCGCTTTTAATGCAGCAAACAAGTCCAGAAACTGTGACCATTTACAGAAACAAATGTGAAAACCCATGTGGGAGTGAACAGTCAGTTCAGTTTTTCCTCTCTGTCAGCCAACATTTCACATCATTTTTAAAACTAAAAAGTGTGTATTATGTTTTAATTCATTCCATTCAGGTTTGATAAAGGTGATATATCCCTGGAGCTGTTCTGGCAATTCAGTAATGACTTTGCATGAAGCAGACATCACTTTGGTGGCCACATTTTTACGCCTACTTCCCTAAAGAAATATGAGCGCTCCACTAATTACCTCATGTTTATATTGATTACACCCACCTCCTCCAACTACTGTCTTCACTGTCACTGAGCACATCGAGCCTGTCAGGAATCAGGAGGCTCGAAGGATAAAGTATACGAGCTGGCACTAAATGTCAACGATTTTCAGATTATCTGAGGCAACAGAAAACATTCGGCTGTGACTAATTGCAGCTGTAGCTCTAACAAAATAAATCTCTGTGTTGTCATGCATGGCTTCATTCTTTCAGTCTGTGTTGACCTTTTTTGAATGTTTTCAGCAATTATTAAACCACTTAAATAGCAGATGTATTGCATCGACTTGTTCAGATTGTGTTAAGCTAAATAATGCTTTCGTTAATGTCTCTCTCTACAATCATCTCCGCCCATCCTTTCGTCAACCTTGGCGTAATCAAACTTTATATCTTCCTACATTTTCTGCAGGGCCTGGGTATAATTGAATTGTTTTAGAAGGTCTCGTCTTTGGAAAGTCTCCCCTCGCTCATCTCAATCAATCACTCCCCTCTGAGGCTTATTTATATTCCCCCAAATACACCAGCTGTGGATTTTCTTTTTGCATTTTCCATACATCTACAGTTTTATGCTGACGACGTCCTGGTGTGAGTGACAGGAGAAAGACATGATTGACTGCTCTCTGCAGGGAGGTGTGAGTTGCTTTCAAGGTGTATGAGGATCATGGGCAGCTCTCAGTGACTGGAAGCATTTCTTAGAAGTAAATGCCTCTCTTCACAGCAGCCTGCACCACTTCCCATAATTTGTTAATATTCACATAACTAGGTCTATTTTCTTCTAATCAGTAGGAAATAGTGAGTTTAGTTTTTCACTCAGCCACCAATGCAAGCTGAGCGCAGCCATGCTTATGTCATGGTTTATGGCTTGAATCAGGTGTTTTGGAGCAAGGATACAATGATAACCTTTAGGGTTGTAGCCCTCATGGGACTGAATTGAATAGCCCTGCACTAGTGAACTATTCTGCTCATTTTCCTGGAAAATACTTTCATGAACTCATAGAAAGACCTCTTTGTTTTATAGCAGTTTTTTTTTAATTGTCTGTTATCTTGTGAAATTTTTTTTTTACCTCAAGATAGCAGGATAGTTTACTCATCTTGAGATAATGACATTTAAACAATATTTTAAAACATGGCTGCTCTCAGCTTTCATAGTTATCTCAACAGTAGCAGGAAGTCATTTTACGGACTGTTTTGTTCTCTAAAAAAAAGAAAAAGATGCTTTTAATATGCTGTGGTTACACTCTCCTTGGTAAAGAGATTTTTAAAAACCCATTAGATTAAATCAAATATAGTAAATTGGACTAAGTTGGATCAGATAGTGAGAGCTGTTCAAATGCCATCTTTCTGTTCACAATGACTGTGCAAAAATGAGTAGCTTGGGATGAAATTGCAAAGGATTTGCAGCTCATAAGTGAGAAGCAATCAAATGAGTAAAAACTATAGTAAAGTGTGCAGGCATTTTTCAGTCTGTCAGCTCATAAAAAAACTACTTTATGTTGGCATGGATTTTAGAATCTATGTTCCTCTTGACAGTTGCGAAGCAGTCCATATGGTCATCATCATCATCATACTTGATGTAGCTTCGTGTACACCTGACACCAAAAATGGCTAAAATTGCAGTATTTTGCTTCTTTAAAGAACTTTGTAAAGGGTACACTACGGAAGGATTTTTTAAATGTAATATAAATATCATTAAAGGTGCAAAAATCAAATGTCAAGACAGAAAAATGTAATTAATATAATAAGTTATATTCAATTAACTGTGTTTATGTTATCTAATTGCTTTAAAGAAAAGTTATGTCTTAATTTTTTTTGCTGTGGTCTATGGCAGCTGCTGTTTTTGTGCAACAATTTTTACTGAATGGACATATAACTCTATGCGTGAAGTGAGAACAATCTGAGCTTTAAAACCGCATTACCGACTTTGATAAATGCTAATACCTTAAAGTGCCACATAGAAGAAGACAGTACACATTTACACAATTTTGAAGTAGTTACCTGAAAACCAAAAATAAATGGACACTAGTTGGTCATTTTTCCATTTTGTTTTGTTTGCTGATGACACTGGTTTTGTGATCCTGGTAATGAGGCTTTCTTGTATGTGGTAGGTGCAACGAAAGACTGCATTTCAAGTCTTGAGCTTTTCCAGCTCTATGTTACATGAACAACTGTGTTCATGAATACAAATGAATGTATTTGGCCAGCCAACTGTGTGCACATTTCCAGCAGGAACATGAACTACTACAACATAGACATCTATTGAAGGTTCTTTATAATTAGAGTTGCTCATTTCACACTGTGGGCAAGGAGCCTCACAAAAATCCACTAACATTTGACTTTGGTATTCAGTGGAAAAAGGCCCAACTGGAATTAATTCCTGGGTTCCACTCCTAAGTTGTCATGGTTATTTATCGGCTTCAGCTCTGATCAGCAAATTTTTGGCAACGTGAGCTGCTTGTGGACACGCCACTTTTTGTTCCCCTTCTATGAATGAAGAACTAAGCACTATAACATTGGTATTCACCTCCATGTTGCTTTCAAATGTTTGCAGATACAATTTTCTGTCGTGACACTGAATGTAACACCAGGACTAGACAAATACTGGCAACGTGAGTTTTTTTTCTAGCAGGTCTAATCTTCTCTATAAATGGGTTCATTTGCATGAATTTACAGGTTTATATTTTCCTGTTTGTTCTTAGATGACTGTGTTGGAACAGTTTCGCATTTAAAAATGCATTTTCACTTTACATCACAAAAGGAAGAGATTTCAGAAGCATTTAGCTCAGATTTAATTAAAAATATCTGCAGAGTACAAACCGCTAAATGTGCGTGAGGGAACAATTTTTTTTCTAATCCGAGTGGACAGACTCTTAAAGATTCCCTGGAAGGAAAATATAGAAACACTATCAGCCCTAAACACAAACTGATTTCCCCCCTAACGGGGAAACGTAGCGAACAAAGTTAGTTTCATTACTTACTGAAGAATCGTGAGCAGGAAAAGGAATTTTCCAAGATGAGAGTTGAACTGTTTACTCAGGTTGAATGCGTGCAAGGAATTACCAAAATTGCAGAAGCCGAAAGCTTATTTAAGAAGATTTAAGATTTCCAAAATGCTGGATGGCACATCCGAGCTAAAAGCACCTGCAAGAGAAACTGCTGTTTAAAAAGCAGGTCTATCTAAGTCTGCACAAATGCACAGAGTTATAAATGATTTTGGTCTACATGTTTTTCAGTTTTTACTCCTGACCTCTGATATTTCCCTCATCAATAAGGAGCCCTTTCCCAACATCTGGCCTGCTTCCTTTCCCCCTCATGAGAGCGAGCATGTCGAAGCAGACGAGTGTGCCTCCCCGCGGGCCCTGATGATGAGACGGTGGATTTACATTAGCCTGGTGATGCAGGAGCAGTGGCGCGCTGCCAGCTCGGAAGCTCACAGCTCACAGCCAGAGCATCTGGTGCGTTTGTGCTCACGTCAGGAGCAGCCAGGCCGCCTTCAGACACACTCACCAATAACACAGAGACAAACTGGCACACGGTCAGATCACAAAGTCAGATAAACAATAATATTCAGGAAGTTAATCAGACATTACTCATTCAGCCAAATCAGTCATCAGCCAAAAAAGGGAGGCAGACTCCTGGCCTGAACTTCATCCAGTTATTACCAGGGAGTGGAAGCAAAAAGGAGAGAGGATGGCTTCATTTATAGGGGGTGGCCTTAGTCTTTTGGCAGTCTCTTGTAGATATCAATGTGTTCTATTCACAGCAAGGAAGTGGTTTGTGGAAATGGATTTTTACAGAATAACCTCCCTCCTTATGCCAATCACCAAATTGGAATTTTCTTTGGGCTTCATCATGATTTTCTGTAAAGATTCAAATGGAAAGGGTTAAGAATGGGACATTAGCTGCACTCTAAGAGGGGCTCTGAATGTGAATATCCATCAGCTGTAATGGTGGATGGATGCATTAATGGCAGGAAGTGCAGCAACATTTTGAGAAGGGTTGCATCTGTCCAACTGCTGCTCTTTAGCTGAGCTGAATTAAAAATGGTTATGAAGTCCAGCTGAAATAAGCAGTAAAAGTGACAACAATAGATATTTATTACACCAAGCAAAGCTCCCCGAACAACAAAATGCTGGAAAATATCCAGGGCAGTACAGAATGGGGAAAAGGTTTTAGTTGATGTCAGGTAATAATTTCCATTTTTTGTGTCTTGACACTTTCTAACAGGTTAGTCCTTTTTGTCCTTCTCAGAATGGTTCCTTTGATGGATGAATCCATTCACATTACCATAAATGCATTTCTGCAAATGCAACAGCTTCAGTAATATTACATATCATCTCTTAAAATTGGCCACCATACAAAAGCAAAGATTACATTTTCCAAAAGCACCATATTAAACTTTCTGCGGGCATCACACATTAGAAACTGCATTATGTATAAGAAAAAATCTTATCACATAACAGTATTAAAGAGCTTCTCAAATCAGCTCATTTAAACATTAGGTATTCTGCATTTTTGAAGGAACTACAAATGTATAAATTAGTGCAATGCAGCACAGAATGGTAAGGAATAACTTAATAATATATGTGTCATAGATGTATGTAAATAAGGAAAGATTAATGAAAAAGATGTAAAAAGAAAATGATGTGCAAAATTCATAATTGAAACTGATTTGTTTGGTGATTCAGTTCAAATTTTTAATCTTGGTGAACCCACACTCTCTCCGAGGTCTGGATGCAGGTAGGGGATGAGCTGCTTTGGTACCAGGAGGAGGGGGAGATGAGGAAGAGGCAGTAGAATGACAGAACTGACAGTTTTAGAAAACAATGATGAGACTGACTGGCTCAAAAAGTAGCAGACAGGAAGAAGATTGGACCAGAGTTTTGTTAATAACACAATTAAGAATGAAGTGAGGCTGGTGAAACTGAAGAGACTCAGTGGAAGTGACAAACCACAGCAAGATAAAAAACCCACAGGTCAGATATAGATATAACTCATCAATCACTTGCAAACACAAAGTTATGCAACTTTGGTTTGATGTCTCAATTATAAAAGCCTGAGTGAATTTGCCCATCTTTTCTTTGCCAGCAGCAGATATATAGAAAAATAACCAAAGAAATGTGCCTGAATTACTCCATTCCTCATGTTTCAGGAAAACTCCTTGATCTGAAACAGATTTGAAAGATAGTCAGGCTCAAATTCAAATCAGAAGAAAATTATTGAAAGATTTAAAGCTGATCTGTGTTAAAGTCCCCAGGGTTCCCATCAGCTCCTCCTAAACCAAATATGGGCTTGTTTACTGGTTGATGCAGCTCCCGCTTGTGCATGTAAACTGAGATATCCTGAAGTGTTGAGATTATACAAATATATCCTCTAGCTTGCTTTGAATTGCACTTTGAATTGTCTTGAACCTGAAAATGTGCTATACAAATAAACTTGCCTTGCTTCTAAAAACATGACAAATAGAAATTAATTTGATATTTTTCCTTTTTATATTTTCTTCCCTCATTTTTTAAAAATTCATTATGACTAATTGCTTATTTGATTGCAAACCAAAATTCCAAAAGACCATGAAACATACACTCTAAATACACTAAAAATACATCGATCTGGCATTTAGAATCCTTAACATGGAGGGATGACCCTGATCCATCAACATGTACCTGCCTTCCCATTTGGTGGAGTCAGACTCTGAGTGCTGGCTCTCTGTGCTGAATGCTTGTCTCGCCTCCAGCAAAGACACAACAAAGCCAGGCCTTCACAAAGCACCAGGCTCCCTCTTCACCTGTGGCCCAGTCACCCCTGAAACTAGATTCCCTCTTCCATCATGCTTGAAGAAGCAATTTAATTAAAGGCCAGCTCAGAGCAAAGGATACCCATCATCCTATTCTTGATGCGTCCACAGTCAACTACCACAGAAAAAAACAAATAAATCCCATAGTGGACAATGTGCTGGCCCAACACACTAACTGTAAATACACTCCAAGTGGACAGATTGTAGTGTAATGATCACAATTTACTCAGTAAATGGATTAGATTAAACATTGTTTGGGCTTTATTTTCATAGAATGGACCTGATGATTGGCACCGTTTAATTGAGTTCAGCCTTGGAAATCTGTTTTCTAATTTACCTGCAGACCAACATAAATGAACTTCATATTTTTGTCCCATCTGGTAATGCAGTCCATTCATTCCCCGTCTTAATGGCCTGTCAGCTGTTATTATCATGTTAACAATGTGTAGATCACAAACAGAGCCAACCCCACTTTTCTGTAGAGACGAATGAGGGCAAGCTGTCACTGCGCATTTCAGTTTTAACAGGAATAACTCAGAGTTAAAAGATCAAAGTCAATCTTTTGCACTTTTTAAGCCAGAAAATGAGACAGTAAGCAGAATGTTAATGTGTTAAATGCCAAACTTGTTGCATAACTTTGATCATGATGCTCAAAGTTATGCAACACTGTACATAGTATACACTATATAGACATTGACTTAATACTGTGTGGTAAAATAGTAAAACGTACTGTATTCATTCATTCTTGACTTTGATTGACCCAAACGGAAGCAAAAGGACATCTGCCCTACTTGGTCTTCCATGTTTCCTTGCAGAAGATATCTCGGGCATCATCAAGATGTGTGATTTAAGTCTCAACTCAACTCAACTTTATTTATAAAGCGCTTTAAAACAACCTCAGTTGACACAAAGTGCTGTACAAAGTCAAC
>JAOXYM010000008.1:23096966-23117841 GCA_028567055.1 Leptatherina wallacei | reverse complement strand
AAAAAAAAAGATTCAACTGATTTTCTTTTAAACTTTTATTGTGTTCTCTGGTATGTGGCACTTCATGTAAATTACTTTACAAATGTGCTCCTGAACGCATCTGAGCATTAGAATGCATACAAGTAAAGATCCCTAAAAGTCTGACATCTTGCCAATGTCATTAACATGGCTTGGCCCTTAAATATGTTAAGAGCAGTTTTTCCAGTAAATGTGCATGAATCACAGCAGGTGGAGAATGGGGGGGTTGGAAAGCCAAACCAGCTGAGAATGATGATGATGTTTGTGCCCAGAGAGTGGTCGTCTTTTCATCCTCTACGAAGCCCAATAGGTGCAACCAAAACTCGGTTCAGTGCAACAGGGCTAACTTGTCAACATCTGCTTGTGTCTTTGTGTCAGCGCCATGGGGTAGCCGTGCTTCTCGTGCTTCTCCTGTGCGCCAGCTTGTTCCTCGTGTACAACGGGAGCTTCAACAGTCCTTCCAGGGACACTAATGACACACGCATCCGACAGCATGAGCAGCTGCAGCGACCAACTGAAGCCTCCGTCAGTGTGGCCAAGCCTCACCCGCCGGCCCTCCAGGGATACAGCGGCATCATCGACCATAAGGTAAGCAAATGTGGCAGAGCGTCTCCCCTATTATTCAGGCAACAGGCAGAGGAAAAGCTTCAAATGTGCATCTAATGCACTGTAAAGCAGCCACCAAAGATTTAGAAAGGGCGGCCACTTTTAAATTCTTTCATCTGAAAGCCAGTTCTGCACCGCTTCCTCACTTTTTCCAGCTGAAACACATGAACAAACACACACCTTTCTTCCTGTACAGCAGTCATCAGTTGGTACTGCTCTTTAGAGGGAGAGAGAGAGCCTCCCGTTTGTCATTTATCACAATTTTCTCCAACAGTGTTGCGCCACACTCAATACCCACCTGTCGTTACTAATAACAGCTTAGTCTACAAATGAAATCCTTGGCTGCAGACTTGCACTGTAATTGATAAGCCCAGGAGACCTGCAGCGAGGTGAACCTTGACGTCATGGTAGAGGTGTATTGACTTCCATCTGTTTACGAAGCCAGGAGAAAACAATCAATGTGAGTACTAAGGCTCTGCTAGAAAAGCACACCTAATCGCCATGTTGAAGGCTTTTTAAGGCAACACTCAGGCCGCCGATGAACTGTTTGTGAAGATGTTTCCTTTATCTCATGATGATTCGTAGATCTTCCCTGAAATAATCTTCCATCCCTCTTCCGTCCCTCAATTGTTTTACCTGTATGATTATCTTTGTCGTCCTGTCAGAGGCCGTTCTCCATCTTCAACTGTCATTTTACATCTATTTCGTTGTCATTCTGGATCTTTTTTTCATTCTTTTTTTAACTTTTTGTATGTGCATGTCTAGCATTTTAACCTTCTTTAAAAGCCATTTTGGATTTTTCTCCTCTCTTCATGGTCATTTAACACCTGTCTGGGCCATTTTGCATCTCTCTTTCTTTAGTATGTTTTTACTTCCCTGTGGTCAGTTTTCATCTCAGTGCGTCCCTCTGCGACTGTTTTTTTCTTACTTTCTGACCTATAGTCCTTTTGTATCTGTATTTTTCCATTGTGCATCCTTCATTGGCTTTCTTTGTATCTCTTTAGTTATTTTTTCTCCTAGCTCTAATCAGTTTTCGTCTCTGTCATTCTGTTGTCATTGTGCAAGCCTCTGTAATAATGTTATGTCTTTGTATTCATTTGTGTCTTTATATTCATTTTGCATCCATCCATTGTGACTTTGCATCCCCATAGTCATTTAGCATCTCTGTAATAGTTTATTTTTTTATATAGCCATAGTTATTTTGCATGTCTCTGTAATCATTTGCATTCCTTTTGGATATGCCTTTTAATTAGTCTCAGTAGTCACCTCATTTTGTTTTGTAGTCATCTTATGTCTGCATAATAAATCTTTATGTCTCTTGTCTTTTCTCATCTGTTGTTTCTCCAGTTCTATTTCTTTAAAGTCTTTTTTTTTGCTTCCTTCCATTATCATCTGGCATTTCTGTTGTTATTTGACTGACATATAAGCAACGTCACTGCTCAGACCCTTAAGTTCTTCGGCCCCTGGTCTTGTTCCCAATTGGCTCATTCAGTAATCCAGCAGAGCTAGAAACACCACGCGTGACCAATTCATGCTGCCATCTCTGTCTCAAAGAAAGTATGTGTTGGCTTCTGGGAATCATATAAGTCATCAGTTCATGTCATTTGCATGTATGTAATTGGACAGCATGCTGGCTGGTTTGGCTGGGAGGATGTTGCTGTGCAGATTAGACAAATAAGCAGCACTAACATGTATTAACTGGGCAGATTTAGGTGTCAACACATTGTTCCTGAAAGACAGATAAGGGGACTTAACTGGTATATGGCCATCCTCTAAATTAAACTTCTCTTTACCTTGTGACAATATAACAGAGGCTGGTGGTGGAAGATAGAATTATTTTCCAATAAAAGTCAATCTTATTGGTGCAGAAATCAACTAGAGTAGAAAGCTTTAGTTCTGGGGAGTTAGCTGCAAAGTTCAGCAGACAGTGTTCTCTGAAGAAATGTTGCTAATCTATCCGAGTTGCTCAGCTCTGCCATAAATGTTGATAACCATTTCTATGTATTCACTGAATTACAAACTGTGGATGGGCTTCAAGTTTATGTGAGCAGATTGATACTAACATGTATCAGGGAGAGAAATCTTTTCTCAGCCTCATTGGAAGCAAAATTCACTGGAAACAGGAGCTGTTTCTTTAGTAGAAAATAATTCCAGTGTACAATTTTATTTTTTGGAAGAATTGTTGCAGCAGACAATACACGCAAAATTTCTGTTTTATTAACTCTGAGATTTTGGGTAATTTTGTTATTTGACATATTCAGTCTGAAAATGGATGGAAAATGGATCTTTATGTACATGTTTGTCTAACTATCATGGTGGTAGCTATTAATTGAAATTTTTAAGAGTAAATAGCAGGCTTTTGTAAAAATGTGGGACATTTTTCAATCCATGTCTCTTTTCCAAAAGATTTTTCAGCCTTGTACTTTGAACCAGAAATCTACACTTCTTTATTTCACACATTCAGCTCCAGCTTTAATCCTGTCTATATTCGGGGCGGTTTGATAGAGCGCTTTGTTCAAATATCATTCACAGACTAATTTATTTTCCTAAGAGTGCGACAACTTATTTTCTGTCTGTTGCCAAAACAACCAGTAACTGAAAAGAGGAGCATCCTTGCAGCTCATTTACTTTCAGTGACGGTAAAAGCATAAAACAGTTTTAGCCCAAATACGACAACACGTCTTCGACAGCTTCAAACTTGACACTGCACATCTTCTGAAAGATTTAACACAGAACAGCTGTCCTGTCCATGCACAGATGTGGTTATCCAGATAACTTGAAAAATACCTGAATATTTGGATTGCTATTGATGAAAGATGTACATTTGGTTTTGTTACATTTTAGTCAGATTCATTTTAAAATCCTTTTTTAAATCTAAGATATTCCAATCTGAGTTTTACCCCTTGACTTTGAAGGCTTTTTTTTTTAAAGAAATTCATAATATTTGTAGTATCTTGGCTCATTCAGTATCCATCTCTTGTTCTTATTCTCTGTGAACACAGAAGCTTCTCAGTTCTCCAAAGGGCTGTATGATGGTTAAAGGTATACTGTGTAACTTTTGGCCACTAGGGGGCTAAACCTGGAAATTCCCGCAGGCTACACGACACTGTTGCAAGATTAAACAGTCTTTCTCTTTTTGGGCTCCTCAGACACCGTGTTCACCTTCTTACTTTGTTCAGATTTGACAAACTTTCAAGTAAAAAGCAAAGTGCCCCAGGTCACATGATCCCATGCGAGACGGATCTGCTCATGCAAAGTTACAATGTCTGGTTTCTGAAGAGGGTAGCTCCCTCAGAGCATCGGCAAGTGTCAAACACTGTATTGACCCCAGTAATCATCAATTAATACTCACATTAGTCTAATATTTGAGTCAAAAGTTTAATTTTGGGAGAAATTAGATGTTTAGGACCTCTGACCTAGTGGCCAAAAGTTACACAGTATCCCTTTAAGAGGTCCAGATTTCAGTCTTCATTAGGTTAATTGAGTGCAATCCATGCAGCTGTAGAACATTTGTGAACGCGCCGCTTTTTTGGGTTAATTTTCAAACCGAAACAGCATGTGCTCTGCTGATCCATGTCCACATCTCACTGCAACATATTTCTGGGGGGGTCGTCTCTTAGTGCTGTTTTATGTATTACTTTGTGTTTGGACTCAAGACCTGGTTTGATTGAATCATTAACAGATCCAGTTATTTTCTGCTCCAGTGGTCTGAGGGTGTTCAACTATTTGTCTCTGAATCTGATTTTTTTTCATTGCTACACAACTGCAACTTGGTGCACAAATAAATCTGAAATGAGTCACCGCTGTCATGTTTGAGGGCAGCACTTTTGACTCTGCCTGATAAGCCAATATTCAGTGACCGTGTGTGTTTTGATTTGATGAGAATTCGTCTGTGATGCATGAATGAACCCAGCTTTGGATGAGAATTGATTTTCCCAGAGTGAACTGGAGCAGCCAAGTATCATAAGTAAACCACCACTTTATTTATTTTTTCTTTTGGCAATAAGCTTATTGACATTGGGGCGACGGGGGGACATGAATTAGGGTCAAGGCTCCTCTGGACATCATTTATGTTTCTTCAAATCTTCCAGTTTGTCACCCTTTAAATTCCCTCACCACAAGCTGCAATCAATACTTATATAATATGAATACACTCTGCTAGTCTAGTATGTGTTTGTGCCTTATATAGTGCAGCCGTCAGACACTTCACACTGCTCTCAGGACTAAAAGTTGTTGCCTTCGTCGAACATTTGTTCCTCTGCAGTGCTGAATGATCTGTGTTTGGAAAAATACTCTGACTAGACAATTTGTCTCCATCATTTTTTGCTTGTTGACTTCTCCACCATATTGATCTTTTCAAAACATCACCTGGCTGGCACGCAGGGCACGGTGCCAGTCATTCTTTAACTGCCTCATCTTATCTTCTCCAAGAATATTAAAATCCTCACAACCCAGAAACCCTCCGAAAGGCTGCAAGGTTTGTTTTTTTAAAGTAGTTTGACCAGAATGTTACCCGCACACTTTAACCCTTACATATTGTGCGGGTCAAATTTGTCCTGTTTTGCCATTTGACAGCAGTAAAATTACTCTAAAAATTATTATTTTTTTGGCTGAAATTTGATGACTTTTCATCAAACATACAAATGAAATTTTTTCATTATTGTTGTCAAATTTGACCCAAATCTATTTAGATGGGTTTTAGAGGTGCCAGTGTGGGTCATATCAAGAAAAATTAAGTTCTTGGAGAATCTTGAAACTGTGAAAACACTACAAGTCATGTAATTGTGTATTGTTTAATGGGTCAGTGGTGGCAAGAGTTCGAGGGGGACCTGGACACTCACAAGAACGTCCATGTGCACACAGAGGCAGACCTGTTGGTTTTTCAAGGGACATGGTGCTTATCTGGAAATAGTAAAATAGTGAAACAGCATATAGGAGTGATCATATATGCGGCACTGTGGGATAAGAGATTTTGAATAAGTTTGGGTTGGGAGGATGATGGTGGGGGGTGCATAACATTATAAAGGTATATGAGCTGTTATTTCTGTAATTGATATCATGGCAACATGACATAATGTGCAATGAACCCTTGGTCTGATCTTCCAAGATAAGGTTGATAGTGATTTGGAGGATCTTCATCAGCCCCTCTGATGAAGATGACGGATGGTGAGGAGCAGGCAGCAAAGCAGATGTTTATATAAAGAAAAAACAGCACTATCTGTTGGTCTTCAGACAAAAAGTCAACACAATGTGACCGAAGAGAAGATGTAACTTCTGTTATTCAAAACCTGCAAAACTGCAGAGACTAGTTTATAATAAGAATTTTGTTATTTGTTTTGTATTCTAAGTGATACATTTTGAATTGATATTGATAACTGAGAGGTGGTGTTAAGCTCAACTGGTTGATCAGTGCTTCAATTAGTGCTTTACAATAAACCGAATCAGGCTACCTTTTTTAGAGAGCATGGAGAATTTAGTTTTTAGGTCTTATAATGTGACAAGGGCTATTTAGACATTCTAAATAGATCTGCAGTTTAAAGTTTGATATTGACACTCACTCTAAGGTAATTCTTTGTCACCATACTATGAAGGCAGCAATTATGAACAGTATGTAAGGGTTAAAGAAGTGTTTCTATGTGATCTTTAGCACAATCTTTGTCAGAGTATGAATTAAAAAAAAAACATTTTTTGCACAGTTCAGACTTAACTGTTGCTTCTCAAGTCAGTCTTCATAGTATGTTTGATTTAGTTTAGATGAAGGGAAATTTATTTCCAGTTATGTGGCTGTCGCTGGTTAGCCAGGAGAGTGAAGAGATAAGGTGGCAAACTTAGGCTTGAGATGAAAAGGGGAAGGAGCTCTTGTAGAGAAAGGGCAAAGAGAATGTGAGAAGAGGACAAAACTGGAGAAGGGTAAGGAAGGAGAGGATGATAAAAGAGAATACAGGAGCCAGGAAAGGTTCAGCCTGAGAGAATGAGACAAGAGTGCAAAGGAGGAGGTAGAAACCAACACACGAGTAAAAGATAGAGAGAGAAATCCCAAAGGGGCTTCCTTTCTTCCAGCACTACCCTGCCTTATTTTCTCAGTGAGGAGGAGGAGGAGGAGGAGGAAACCGCTCTTGCATGTCTCTCAGTGGAGATGGAGAGACGAGACAGCGCAGCCGCCTTCCTCTGATTGGCTTTGTGACACCGGAATCATGCAGATTCCCGAGTGATAAGTCAGGTGGAGTGGAAGTAATGGAGGAGTCTTGTCAAATAGGAGGGGCACCTTGATGTGATGCTGCAGACGATTGAACCTGACTGTTCCTGCCTCACCATGATGTTTTTCATGTGATTAAAAGTTAAATCTTCAAGTTGTTGAATGTTTGACTTGCAATGTTAATCTTTTTTGTTCCATGCATAAATAAAAACCAAGGTCCCATTTGTGTGGGCATTTCTATCAATAAATTACCCTGCAAAACGCAGACATGGTCTTTAGAGTAATTGCCATGGTACAAAACCATCACAGGGTACACACAAAGGATAAATACTTTTACTGTTAATAACCTTGAGGTAAAGACAAATAGATAACTAAAAAAATCTATTTTTCTGATGCTGGGATTTATTGAAAGTAGTTTTTCCAGGTAAACCGACTTCCTCCCACAGTTTGAAAAAATAAAAGGTATAATAGGTTAGCTGCTGATTCCAACTTGATTGTGAGTGTAAGAGCAAATGTGCACGGTAGTTTGTTTCTGTTTGCTCTGTGATGGACAAGCAACCTGTCCAGGATGTACCGCACCCTGGACATGCCCACATACATCTATAGGCATGATCCACAGGATGAAGTGTGCATAGAGAAAGTATTGATGAAAAAGTAGTGTATGATTGTGATTTCCAAACACAAGGGATATTTTTGATGTTTTGAAGCGGGGTTGTGTTTATGAGGACTCATTTAGCTTCAGTAGACAGCTGTCAGAGCTCTCTCAGTTTGATGAATTAGAAATAAATCCTTGTGGGTAAGCCAAGCTAAAAGCTTGGAAGCCATTTAAACTTAAAAAATGTAATAGTTGTTCAAGCAAAAGCTATATTGTGGATTTCAGCATGTCACTTTTGCATCAGTTCTTTATTGCTGCATGATCTCAATAGCAGAACATCTGTGTTGTAACAGCCCTTTACAACACAATCTAGGTTGCAACAACATGCAGCAAAATAGATGGACCCCAGTTCGTGATGCAGTGGGAAAAATCCCTAAAATAACACGCACTTGAACTGCTGTGATATTTTTCAGGTTTAATTTTGTTGGTAAGAAAATTAACTCTTCTCATGATTGCCTTCTGAGTAGCTTTTAAGTTCAGAACCGGATTCTTGAAATTCTCCGACCACTGACTGCTGGCAGTATAACACTATACTCAGAAGTACTTAACACAATCCCATTTCAAAAGAAATGAGATATCCCATTAAAGCCCGTACAATGTACATTTTGTCACTGGTGGAGGGGTTTTACCTTTTTTCCCTACTGGGACGATAAAGCATGTATAGCTTTTTGGGAACATTCTTGTGTATTTTTTTCTTAGCATGTTTCAAAACATGGCTCTTATATTGCATACAATACAGCTCAATTCCTGACAAGCTGGAGATGCATATGTGTTTTCGGTACGCCAAAGTGACCATTTTAGCTTCAAGCAGAATAAAGCTCACCTCTCTTCCCCCACATCACTTTTTTATCACCCCTTTTTAAACTATAGCTGCACCCTGTGATGGACTGGCAGCTGTGATAGGCTCCAGTAACCCTCAACATCCCCACCATCCACTACCTCACCCTTTTGCAAGCCTGAATTGGATAAAGCAGGAATAAAAACTGGTATAAACGGCTTTTCTCCTTAAACAGACTTTCAGTCGTGACACAAAACTGCAAGGAGAGATTTTTTTTTCATGCCTGCAAACCAATTGCCAGATTTAATGGGAGTCTAGACTAAAGTGAAAAGGCAGACAGCCATGGTTTGCAGGGACATTATTTGGAAAAAGAAAATACCTGGGTAAAAAAGTGCTGGGTACTCCTGGTTAAAAATGCAGCATAATTTCAGCCTCCAGTCTGAAATAGAAAATCTATCTAATATGCAACGAAGTGTGGAGCCACAAAAAGCTTTCAAATAAGACACATCAAATCTGTAGTGTTCCCCTTGGAAAATAGTTATTATTTAGCATGGTGGCATACATATGTTTTGCTAGTACATGTTCAAAAGCCTTTTATAGCTTGGTAGCATGTTAGCATTTCTGGTTGGTACATAGAATGGGCGAAATATCGTTGAAATAGACAAGAATATTGGTAGTTTTGCAGATAAATGGTCAGAATAAAAAAAATAGCTCTTGATGTGAACAGTTTTTTTAAAAAAGTGGTAGAATTTTGGTGTTTAGCTAATACATGTTCAAAAGCTTAGTTTAGATTGAGTGTGTGCTAGTATTTGCTGATCACATAGAGAGTGAAAAATTGTACTTAGACTGGAATAGTGGTAGTTTTGTAGATGACTAATAAAAAAATGAAAATATCTTGCTCTTGATATTAGGGTGACCTAGTGTCCTGTTTTGAGAACAAATAAAATGCATCTGGCCGGACTATTAAAATTGTCTGGGATTTTGCTCTATTTCAACCTCAAATATGTTTACATTGGATTTTCATTGCGTTTCACTTTCTGCACTCGTTTATTATTATCCACTTACTCACAGCTGGTGTGTATAACTCGTGTTTGTGCAAAACTGGAGAAAGTGTGGGTGGCTCTCTCTCCTCATAATCTGGGATGGGCTTTGCTCCTGTGGATGATGTGAAGCCCATCAATCTTTTCTCAGTGAGAGGGTTCAACACCCACACTTTCTCTACAGTTTTGCACAAACACCATAATAAGACAAAGTGAAAGCAAGGAACATGTTTTGGACAGATGGCTTTAACGACTTGCGGGAAGAAGCTGTTCAGGAGTCTTTTGATTTGAGATCTGATTGTCTCGTATCTAGTAAAGCTAGAAAATGCTGAAACGTAAATGTAAATAAGGAGGGATGAAAGAAAAAATACACGTTTTCTTCTTAGTCGTTTGCATGGGAAGCTCACACTTGGATCTGAAAGCTCACATCAGTTCTGCTTGAAGACATAGGTTTCTCTTTTTTTGTGTGTTTAAATCTATTCATCATTATTGCTTTGTAAAGGGACAAACATTGAACAGAAAGAATTAACGCTTGGACAAAAGCTACAGAACATTAAAGCACCACACTGAAAGTGGACTGAATGCAACAGGAACATTTTTTTCGCACTCATTTGTGGCCCAAAAAAAGAGAAAGAAATAAGAAGAGTTGGTTTGTGTAGGTAATATAGATTCAGTAAAAAATGTTCAAAGGTTTAGTGCAAAGTAGGTCAATTGGTCACAATGTTGTTAAAAGTAAATGAAGCTGATTAAAATACGTCCATAGCCATGAGTGTGGAGACATTTGTGTGTATCCGTCTACACCCCCGCTACTAAAGTGTCCTCTTTTCCAACAACTCCAATGTGGTCAACCTATTGATGTGAACAAATTTTCTTTGTCATGGTAGCGGTTTGATATTTAGCTAGCACATGTTCAAAGTCCTATAGCTTGGTAGCATAGTAGCATATGCTGATTGATGGGAAAAAATGCAAAACATAGCTGAGATAGATGGTAATATTTACTCAGCTGCATAATTACAAAGGTTGATTAGCCTTTCAATGCTTTTTTGACTGCTAAAACAAAATGAAATAGGCGCAGCATTACTGTAAGTTTCCGAAGATATGTCTCTAAAGGGACAATAGTACTCTTTATTGTTTTGCTTTGGGGGAAAAAAACAAGTGATCACCAAAGTCTGTATGTTTTATCCTCTGGGAACAGTGAACCAAATCTTATGTTAATCCATCTGTTAGAGACATACTTCTAGCCTGGCTTTAAAAAAAAAAAATCCTAGAGATTGTTGTGCAGCTGCAGAAAATCCCACAGAGATGAAACCAGAAATTTCACAAAGCAGATTCTTCAGTATAAGCCCTGGCCAGAGTCGGTTTTAGACATATCAGGGCTACAGATTCTCTCTGACTTGGTACTCTTTGCTTGAAGGCGTAAGCACAAATCCATCTGTGTCAAAGAGACATGACAATCCTGCAAACCACAGCTACGGTGACAGCTGGAGAACTAAAATCTTTAATATTTTATCTTAGACACCCCTATCTTCTATGATTTCTTCTGAGGCCGTGAAGCCATTTTTCACTCTTCATTAGGGTTTTACTATGCATCCTGCCAGCTGGATGGTAAGACAAAAAAAAACCAACCCTCAATTAGGCTTTTATGGCTGAGGACGCTGTCGTGAACTAACAGTGAAGCCTGCCGTGATGTGTGTGTGTGTAGCAATGTGTGCATATCTGTGTGTGGTCTGCCTTTGTGCTTTGTACCATTTTTAAAATACAGCACAAACTGAGTGCAACGTAAGTGACAGACAACTGCTATTTTCATGCTAAAGATGCTCAGTTTCAACCGAACTGAGGAGAATATCATTTGGTTATGCCACACTGGCCACAATCAGAGCACAGTCTTGGATTTCCACTTATCCCTGGTGCATTCTGCTCCCGCCAAACACAACACAGCTTCAGGCTTTTTCCCTGCGGAAGCCTGGAAAGCAATTACGGGTGATGGGTGGGAGAGGAGACGCATGCCTCACGATAAGCATTCCCTACACACTGTGCTTTTTTTTGGCATTCTATGATTGGCGAATCACCAGAGAAGTTATACAACATAAAGGAAATGTGGGGGTCTCGAGGCTTGTGTCATGAACTGAATGGTGATTCAAGCTCCTTGATGTTTTAACCTTTGGTACTAATATTTCTGTGGATTGCCCTCCTTATTTGAGACATGTGAAGGATACGAAAAGGTTAAGCTTTGATAAAATGAGTATACCTTTTGGCCCATCAAGTGATTGTCGGTTTCCATTCTCACAACTGAGAGCAAACATAAAATAATGGTTAATGAGAAGCCTAACAATAAAAACCCAGACTCTTTGCTTTTCCATTCTCTGGCTCTGCAGACACACCAGACCCGATACATTAGTCAGCTCCTTAGGTATGATTAATGAGTATGCCCTCCACAGTGGGAGAAAAGAATGATCAAACTGTTATTTGTATTTTGCTGTAATCTCCTTCTGCGCTCTGGGAGCAATTCCACTCCAGATTAGAAACATATCGAATGCCAAGTTTATCTATTATGGAGACATAAGTTTTACCGTAACTGTATGCTTCTTGCCGAAAAGTAAAGGAGTAGGATTGTGTTTTTTATGAAGCAAGAGATGACAAAGCAGAAAGTTTTAGAGGAAGCTTTAAATCTAAGTGCCATGAGGACAGACGCTGCATTGTGGAGCGTGGTAGCGTTTTGCTGAAGAGACGTTGCCTGCCTTCAGGCCAAGCTCTCCCAATTACGGAAACGACTTTGATCGCCACCTCCCACTGAAGAAACAGTGCCATGGCTGTTTGTCGAAAGCTCTTTGGTCTCGATTTCATTGACGAGTTCACTGATTACACTTCCAGAGGTGCTGAGGAGTAAGCATTTTTCTTGAGCGCACAGAACTGCTTCAGCCCTTCCTTTTTTTTCCCCTCTAATGGAGGTACTCCACATTCACATATCTTATGTCTGCATCTCTTATGAAAGCCAGAATCTTTGTTGTGCAGCAAAGCTAATGCAGATAGTCCAAAGCTGCAAAGGCTGAATTGTAATAAAATATAGGAAAAGGAGTCTGATGCAACAGAATTTAAGAAAACAAACACAATTTTGTTTTCCTATTTTTTGTACCGCAAGTAATTCAAGTAAAATTGAGTTCATGGTGGTATGTGCCATTGTCTTCCCAGGGCATCAAATACTGGCATTTTGTGAAAGCCTGAGGATACACAGTGGCTGAATTGTTGACCCAGAAGCAAAAATATTAGATGCCAACAACATACACTTGAACAGCATTCTGAAATGTTCAGGTCCACTGGGTGAAAATACCAGTATCTGGACATGGAAATGAACCATGTTTTGAATGAAGGCAGCTGCATGTTCAGCTCTGAGACTGAAAACTTCAGATCATTGTCACAATAATCTGTTCGGAACAGAGCTGAGCCCTCTGATCCTGAGTAAGGGATTGTTCCTGACAGTAAAGTAACAGGGTGATTGAAGGCCATGTATAATGGTAATAAGCTAGGGTTAGGCAGAGAGGTGAAGATGGGCTGTAAGACACTTGTTGGTTGGTTGTGAAGCATCATATGTGTTCAAATGCAGGACAATGCCAGGATGTAGGAAGTGGTGAGACTCGGGAAGTCTGGCATTTCTTCTAAGGACAAATACTGGATCTTTTTCAGCTAAAAAGCCAACAGTAGATAAATCTTCTGTAGTGTCTGAAAATGTTGACGTGTAGTCCAGGTTGTCTTCCTTTATGTAATAACATCACAATTTATAGTGTGGCCCAAAAAGAAAGTAAAATAAAGAACTAGCTGCACCTACTTGTTGTTGATTAGTCAAATTAGATTAGGCATGGCAAGTTTATTTATATAGCATATTTCATGTACAGGACAATTCAAGAATATTAGAAGCATTACAGCAGGGTGTGGAAGAAGCATTAAAAAGTATTACTTAAAAAGAATAGATTAGACCCATTAGAAAGCAAAAGTTTATAAGCAAAAGCAATTATGGAACAGAAGGTAACAAGAGATATTTTGCGTTTAATTATAGCATGGCATATTTAATAAAACTTCAAAATGTAATTATCAACCTCCAAATCAGCCAAACAGCTTGATGCTCCCCCAAACGTGTTCTGTTCTTGTTAAAAAGTTGGTTATATAATAATAACACACCATGTCTTCACATTGGAGGCAAGAACATTTCTTGCCATTGTACTGCAGTGCAAACAGTACAGAAACAAGTAAAATAGGTAGTGATCTCTGTGTACATACGAGTTCAACTCAATAGAGAAGATAAACTAAATACTATAATAAGTAGTGGAAAAGTTAATAAAAACAGGTAAAATGGTGTTGACAGTGTTTTTAAGTATTTTTGTTGTTGACAGGGACAAGTTTGTGGGGACTAAAATGTAATATACAGTATGTCTTAATAGCAACTTGTTTCTCATTTACTTGACTGTGGTGGTTGAGAACCTTTTTAAAAATTAATAAGCCAGAGATTTTAAAGTTCTGACATATCAGAGACCACCTGAAAATAAAAACCAGTTTACATGATGTGTTGTGGATGTGGAGGAACAGCCCTTGGTGCTTAGAAATCATTTTTGCTGTCATTTCACAGATAGCACTATGACTTCATCGCTGGCAAGGCCGTGGTCTGAGTGCAGCTCTGCTATGAACTTGAACAGGAAAGGAAGTGGTAATTTGAGGTGTGTGGAGCTTGTCTTCACACTACTTGACAATCACGGGGGAAAACGGATGTGACTGTCAGTTTGTTTGTTCCATCAGAGGAAAAATTGAAGCATTTCTCTTCATAAAGCTATCCAAACATCCGCTGTGAAGTTCTGCAGCCTGTAGACACAGCAACCTGCAGAGCACTCCAAAGTCAGGATGATTTGAGCTGTTGATTTCGGATAAGCTTCAAAAGTGGCAACTGGGTCACACTGAACTGACATGAAGGTCAACACCGGGAGATTCCATCTTTGTTTGTGTGGCTAAATTGATTTGGGTTTGGGGAGGGTAAAGATGATATGGTCTTACCGTCACAGCATTAACAAAACCTCTTAAAAAAAATTATGTAGCTGCGATATCCTGCCTCAAGATATCATGAAACATGTTAAGACATTTTAAAATAGCAAAATTAAGGTTGAACTGAAATTAATTCCTTCTGAATACTTAATAGTATCAGAGGACACACCCAAAAATGAGGAAAAGCACAGCTCAAGCTGACCGTCTTCAACAAGTAAAGCTGCACATAGCAGGTAAGTTTTGCCTATATGGTGCTCTTCTACGCGGATAAATGAACAATCACATAATTTCACAGCTTACTACATTGATTGGCTGGATTCTTCTCCATAAACCCCATTTATTTTTAGCTTCATATCATTCTGGAATGAATAAAGCATTTTCTTATTTTATCTAATTTCATAAATATTAGAAAATTAGGAATGAAAATGGATCTGTGTTTGTTGTGAACCAGCCGAAAGGTTACCTTTGTTATTATATAACCAGTTAGACATTGTTTGCTGGTTACATGAATACATACACAAACTAAAATTGTTTTCTCAAACATTCAGGATGGCACACGGAAACTTGAGCCTCGTCTCACACTGCAGATTATTTGTAATGAGATGAGCAAAGTGCAATCAAATAGTTTATTAAGCTGGGTTGACACAGGAGCAAAAGTGCTCCCTAAATGCTCATATTTCCTTCACAATCATGTTACAGACGTCTTAAAAAGTTTCAACCTTCAGAGCTGAGCTCAGAGGAAAGTTGTGGAACAGAGAAACATCTGATTTTAACACCTGATTATCATTTGGGACCTGAAAAAAAAGAATGAAATAAAGCCAGCTGGCTGCAGCTAATAAACTTAGCAGATGCAGAGGCTCATTTTGGCGAGGCAAATGGTATCTATTTATGAGCTGAAGATGACTCCATTTCCTCTGCTCGTAATCACAGTTTTAATTCCTCCTTCCATCATCATCTCATCAATAATGCAACAAAAGTCTTGATGATGATGACAGCATCAGATGCTCAGCAAATAACCAAGAGGAAAATTATCGACCTAAAGTGCATCAATATTGATGATAATGTTGCCGCAACTACGTTCAGAGGTACCAACTTCAGCCACATAGCAGACAGCTGAGTAATTCCCAAATACTTTTTTTTTCTTCATCACGTCCCATGTTAACATGAAAAGATGAAACATTACAGAATTTTCTTATTTTCATCTACCTCTTTGGTTAGAGAGACAACCATATTTTGGGAACCACCAAGTGATAACAGCTGGATATAAATAGCAAAATGCTAAATGAGTCTAAAATGATCAAATTTAATCAACATCTGCTATTTTTTTCTGGAAAAAAACTTCTGAATATTTTGCATAGCTGCATTGAGTAAAAGCTTTTGAAAACTTTCTTTGGTGCTGGAGCTCTGTAACGCTCACCTCTTCTTCAGCAGCTGATCAGGCCTCATTAAGGGATAAAATGCCGGGGGAGCATCCTCCCGACTGAAATCTGTTAGCATGCGCCTGGCCATTGTTTGTGTCTTCATGAATTCCTGCTAAGCTGAATACACTCAGGATTAGACTAATGAGCCCGCTGTTTGTGGGGGGAGGCTCGTCACCCTGGTTAAGAAAGCAGGATAAAAGAACAACAGTTTTTTACTGATGTGAATCTGTTCCAGAGTCGCTGCCAGGAATCATTACTTTCATTGGAAAGATCAACGATGAGTGAACGGATCTCATTTCTAATCACCAGGTTGGCTATTTATGCATTTTAGATGTGAATCCATTAAGTAAATGAAAAGGCATTACCTTGGTAATAAACAGGAGCGTCGAGATTCATTTCATTAGTGTTTTCCTATTAAAAGTGTGTCTATGGGAACACAAACAAGCTCTCCTTTCAGATCCATGTGGCCACACTGGATTATTAATATCACTAAAATGTACAATTTTCATATGGTATGAGTGGTGGATGAGGCTCTTAAACTCCTTACTTACTGTAAGAAAAATGGCCCAAAAAACTCAGTTTTTAATTTAGAAACTAAGAAGTGCTTGTTCAGCAAAAAATAACACTCCAAGTTATCCACATTAATTATAATACATTAAAACACTGATGGGAGATGCAAAACAGCTTTTCACTGTTTGGTTTAGTCTAGTGGTTCCCACACTGGACATCATTGCCCATCCAAAGATCACAAGGTAAACTCAGAGGGGAGTTGGTTGTTTACTATCAATTAATTAGTTTAGAGATATTCAAAAAAAAGACTTGAGCAGCTTTGAGGAAATCCTTCTTTGCTCTGAAGTTTGTATCCACATTAGCAAACTGTGAATTCCAACACAACTTCAGGAGAAGGAAGTGAGAATTAAAGTACCACGCTGCTGTAATTTCCATATCATGTGCATCAAGAGAAACAGATGGTGGTGCTAATTTAACACTGGGGGTCTATGAAATCTCAAAGACTGATGCTGAATGCAAAATCAAAAGTAATTTCTGTTTGTCAATTAATTTTAGGAATGTTTTCTAATCAGTTCACAGAAATCTGATGTTTATATTATGAATTATTTTATAAGTCTGTTTCCACAGCACTTCTGTTGTGACTTTTCACTTCAACTTTGAACAATGCCTGGCATTTCTATTTAGAAAAATGCATAAAAACTGGAGCTGGAAAGTGAAAGTTGATGGTATTGGGGCAGAATTTAGCTCAACTAGTTGACCAGCTACCCCATACAAAGGTTGCAGCCAAGTCAGGTTCGAATCCCCACCTGGGGCCTTGGCTGCCCTGTGGATCTAACCCCCTTTTCTTTTTGAGTTCCTGTTGAAAGTTGTACAGCAGGGGTTCTGAACTAGCTGCAGGTGTGCAAGTAAGGGCTGACTTGCTTCATAACAGAAGGAATTGCAGTAATCCAGCTGTGATGAAATAAAAAGCTCCAACTGCTACCTCAAAAGAAAAAGTTTAACCTTTGCCAGTTTCCTTAAACCAAGATTTACCACTTTCAATAATTTCCCTCTAAGAGGGATAAATAAAGTATTTTTCATTTCATTCATTTCATTTACAGTTGTGGGCCTAACATAGATGGCTAGGGGACCTAACTCAACAGGAGGGGTCTCACATGAGCCACTAGTTCCAAACGCAATGACTTCTGTTTTCTTTTCATTAAAGTTTAAAAAGTTTAAGACCATCAATGCTTTATTTTCCTCAAGACAAGCCAAATGAGGTCTAATTGACCAAGTATCTCATAGCCTTAATGTAAATCTGGCAGTCATCTACATAACAATGGAAATAGATTCCATGTTTTCTGAGAATTTAACCTAGCAGAAGAAGATAGAGAGAAAAAAAGCAATGGTCCTTAAATTGAGCCCTGGGGGACCCCACATGACAGAGAAGGGCAGGATTCATACCCAGCTATTTTTACAGAAAATGTTCTACCAGCTAGGTAGGACTAAACCACTCCAAAACAGTGCCACAATTGTCTACAACTATGTTATGTCACTATATCTGGTTGGATGTGCAGTGGCATATCATCCTACGAAACGTAGCAGCATCTCACAACAAAGTATTAAAAGTAGTACAGTTGTACTCAGTCAGCAGCTGTAGTTGAGCGAAAGCATTAGATACATACGTGCACAAGTAGACAGCACAGCTGTCACATGCAGTACTGTCATGTGATGGAGTAATGCAGCACTGAAAGTGCATCTTCCAGTACTACAGAAGTACCTCCAGATTGCACTCAGAGGAAATGTAACAGACATAAACATGCACAGATACACTGAAGGATATGTTCACGTGTTTTTTCTGCCAGTTTGAAATTTGTCACCTCTCAGGAGATTTTTTTTTTCCTTTTTGACAAGTGTTGTCACTGGCAGCTGCTGTTTTATATACACACACAAACATGCACACACACACACTTTTTGGTTACCGTCTCTCATTATCTTCTCTTCCAGCCCATAATGGACACACTCCAAAGAGAACATTTAGCATTGAAAATGTTTTCAGAGGGAAGCCGAGCTTCTCCCCGCACAGCGGCTGTAGTGTAGCCGATGTATTATTGATATCTTCTTTTTGTTTTTCTTGAGCTTGTTGTTATATTTCAATAATACTAATTGCTTCACTGGGAATAAGCTATTTATTTTTCTTTTTTTCTGGAGTCCAATATTTAACAACTACATAGAATGCTGTCATCTCAAGTTTGATGGTTAACAGTTTGCCTCCCAGAGTGCCTCCCATCGTCCCTGCACATACATATTTTCAACTGCACAGTAAGATTGTGCATCTTTTATCTTTCAGTTTCATTTTCATCTCACTGTATCTAGTGTAGGACTTTTGCAGCGGAGGGGTGGACGTGATGTGAAAATGGAACAGTGGCACACACCTTACGCACAGACGTCTCCAATTCGTTCTCAGCAGATTTCTATTAACAAGATCATCATCTTGTTATTGATTCAGCCCATTGTTTATCACATGGTGCAGGGCAATAACCACGCCGATCCCTCCCCGACAAATGATCTGAGAGGATTACTGGAACAAAATCAGCCCATAGCATGAATAAAATGGTTATGTGTGTTATGTATGTGGAACTCACTTTGCAAATGCAGAATTAACATCAGGTAAGTGCATGCACTCAGGAAGGGAAGTCCTCCAGATGTTTTGATGATGTTTTTTGAGGCTGGTGCTTTGCACTTGCATAATGACCTCATCAGATATTATAATTTTGAGGAGCTGTGAAGTAAATTAGTGTGCATTTCTAACTTTTTACTCATCAAAGAATGCCCCTGAAATCCCTCTGTGTCTCTGTTGCCCTACATTTCTCGGTCTCCAAAGTGCTTCTGTCTCTGACAGCCACTCCTTTTTCATGCTAGTCTTTTTCATCTATCAGATTGCCTTTCATTCTCTCCCCCTTTTCATCCCGCCTCCATCTGTAAGGGCTCCCTTTTTCTTTCTTTCTTTGTCTTTCTTCTATCTTTTCACCTCTTTCTCCCCCTAATGTCCCTCTGTCTTTTCCTCATGGCTTTTCTTCCTCTATCTTCTCTGCCTGTCACCTGCTGCTGCAATTTTAGAGGAAAAAAGGGAGAGAGGAAGAGACTGTGACCTGGTAAATTGCACCTCATCTTTTGTATTCATGCCAAGGCAATCATTCCTTCAGGGGTGTGTCTGTGTGGTCTTCACAGCAGCATCTCTCTCCTCTTCTCTCTGGGTGGAGGGTATAGGGACAAGCTGTGGCTGCATCATTGTACAGTCTTCACCAGCAGCTAGCTGGCTGATGTAGAGTCAATTAAGGCAGAGCAGTGTGTGTGTGTGTGTGTGTGTGTTGCACCAAGGCTCCACACTCCAACTGGTTGCCATGGTCCTTTCTTTCCAGCAGTTCATAGTAATATAAACCCACGGTAGGAGGACACATTTGTTTGCTTTTGGGTCACCCGTATGGGATGGGGTGAGGAAGAGTACAGGGTTCATGTTTTATCTGGAAGGGAAAAAAAGAGGGACAAAAACAAGGTGGTGTAGCCTTGTTCTTTTCCCCTTTCTGTCAGGTGGTGAGGAGTTAGGTTTAATGACACACAGTCTTGCCTTCAGGGCAGAGTCCAGACACACATGAGCTGCAGAAGTGTTTCAGATGCAAAAGCATTTCAGAGTAAGGGAAGGGAATAGAGTGGGTGGCAAAATGATTTTTAAAAAAAACTGTCCATCTGCTGCAACACACATTATAGCGTTCATGATCCAACTTAGTGATCAGTTCAATCAATTAGGGGTCATTGGTTTGATTAATTTTCTCAAACCAACAGTTAACACACATACATACGTTTACTGTCACCATTCTCTGCAGCTAAATACAGTTACATTATTAAGAGGCTGCATTTTGTATCCTTTCATCACATTTTGTTTTAAAGACACTGATGTGGAGTGTCAGCTGGAAACAGTCTCCAGTCGCCCACACAAAGTAAGCAGAGCATAAATGAAGACAAAAGAAACCTCTCATCATTCAGTTCTCAATGACTTTTGCAAATATCACACAGGGTTGCAAAATAAAGAAACAAACAAAGAAAACCTTCAGCCTGGTGGCAAACGTACAACAGCAAAAAGAAACACTTATTTTTGTTCTGTCTTTGAACATCAAGTTAGAGGAAAAACAAACCTCACGGCCCTTAAAATATCTTTGCAGTGTTGTGAAATCTGATAATCCTTCAAACTAATGGATCTATTTTTTCTGGTCAAGTTGTTTTTCATTACACACCCTCAATGATGCTGTGTTGGTTTAAGAAAATTGTCTGCAAGGCTTCACATTAAACAGGTTTCAAGTTTTATTGTACATGCAGTAACATTGAAACATTATTTGTAGCAATGAAATTCTTGGACTAAGAGCCCCTTCAATATTCCATGTAGAAACAAACAGAAGTAACTCTAAGAAAAATATAGACTAAAGTAAAGCAAAATAGAATATAAAACTACTTACCGGGTGTTCAAATTGTCATGCAGACTGCTGTATGTGACACGTCCTGAGCAAACTCTCGGGTATTTTAGTGGTTCAGAATCCTGATGGCTTGCGGAGGCCTGAGTTGGTCCAGCAATTTCTTCATGCTTAGCAATGT
>JAOXYM010000008.1:23083673-23095378 GCA_028567055.1 Leptatherina wallacei | reverse complement strand
GTATTTTAGTGGTTCAGAATCCTGATGGCTTGCGGAGGCCTGAGTTGGTCCAGCA
The DNA here is from genome assembly GCA_028567055.1 of Leptatherina wallacei. Lineage (NCBI taxonomy): Eukaryota > Metazoa > Chordata > Actinopteri > Atheriniformes > Atherinidae > Leptatherina > Leptatherina wallacei. Next base: position 23,095,323 of record JAOXYM010000008.1, on the reverse strand, counting down.
ATTTCTTCATGCTTAGCAATGTGTTACTTTTGTTTTATTGAATCCCTCTTAACTTTCTCTTTTATTTGTTGGTAGGGCTCACTTCAATAAATAAAGACAGATTGCAGGGGGATTGTAAGACTGTGTAGCAAAATTGCAGGGATTAACCTGAATGACCTCTTAGCCCTGTATCAACCCAGAGTCCTAATCAAGGTCTGTTCAATCCTTACGGATCAGAGCCCCCCCTTGGCTCGTGAGTTCCTGCTGTTTCCATCAGGGCACAAGCACATCATGCCATAATGCAGGACTAACAGATACAAGGACTCTTTTCTACTTGCTGCCGTTCCTCTGTTAAACATGTCGCTCTATTTTCTGTTTTTCTGTTTGTCCTTTTGCTGTTTATTGTTGTTTCTGTGTAATTGTTGCACCGACTGATTGTTTTACTGCATAGCAAATGACCCCACAGGGATAAAAAAGACTCCATGAACCTCATATATCTCTATGGTGTGCGTCCAAAACGGCTGGTGTGATGATATCCACTTGCTAGCATGTGATGTGGTGAATAAGGCAAAACTGTCAGGAACGCAAAGTTTTAATGTTGGAAAGTTAAATAGTGCAACTTTAAATCATGCACCACATGTCAAGTTTGTAAGCTATAGTAACTGTGAGCATCCACTTAAAACAACATCCAAATATAGTTATGGCTAGGTTGACATGAAAAAATAGAAAATAAATAAATCAGTAACAAAACAGTGTTTATAGGAGCACACAACAAAAATGAACACATACCAGTTTCCAGAAATAACTAAATCCTTAGTCAAACAACTATAGCAATGAGTTGCCATTGACTTGACTGTACATTTGTGAGCCCACATTGTGCAACAAATTGAGAATAAATCACTGTGTGACTCCTCCAAATTGTTCATGTTCACTTAGAAAAAGAAAACTTGATGTGAAAGACATGTTTTGTATCAATGTTTTCTCCAGGATGAAATTGTAAACAGTGCTGCACCATGCTGCTCACAAAACAACATCACCTGGTAAACTGTTTCAGCTTGTATCCTGTTCATTTGACCAAACCAGGTAACTGTCAATTTGTCCACTGTGTTTGTATGAGCTGTCTCTGAAAGCTGCATTCCATCATGTTCAAGCTTCAATTAAAATCAGTGTTTTTTCTGTCATTCATTCTACAACACTGCTTTGTTATCTGCCTTTTTACTAATTAAAAACAGCATGAGCTGCTGGTTTCCACTTGTTGGACTACTGAAACACTGCTTGTATTTGTGAGTCGAAGGACAGAGCACAGTTAATGTATAAACGTGTTGCAGATGTGTGTTACAGCTGTTTACGCGTAACTCAGTTTGGGGTCCTCTAAGCTGTTGCTTTCCTCTCCATTGTGTACTTTAATTGTGCACAAAGGTGCACATTAAAAATCTATTCTATAGCACAGATTTTTTTCCCAATTGTCCTAAGAGACACACTTGCACTAAAGCACTCCCTTTACACTAGTGCATGCTTTGAAGATCAGAGCCCTGCCGCCAGTGTCTCCGCTTCTATAAACACTTGGGATGAGTTTTTATATTAACCATTGCCTCTAACAAGATCACCCGCCAAATCACTTATCCAAAAACACTCTCAGCTTTCATCAGTGAGTTTTCATTAGTCTCCTTTTAAGTCAGATGTAGTTTTTTTTCTTTTTTTTCTGAAGTAGATAATTGCCCTTCATCAAAGACGTCTGCCTCTAAGATCCTCACAGAAAACTCTGCCCTAATTAAGACCAGACCATCAGAGCAGCAGGAGCTGTCAACCTGGAGTATGACTGCTGACCACTGGATTCCCTAATTGCCTCTGTTTCGATATTCACTCCCACCTCCTCTTTCTCCTCCTCTCTTCGTCTTCATTAGCTCTCGGCTTACTTCCCACCTCGGTTCTCCCTAATGACTGGTCAAACGTACATGCCAGACAAACAGCTCCAAACAAGCCCTGCTCCATCGACTCTGCCCTGCAGCGCTCAACCTGCTGGAGTGTCTCAGTGTGTGTGCGTGCTTGTCTCTACATAGTAACAGTCTTGGTTCTCCTCTAAATGCAGCGCCTTTTTCCTTCAGAAGTGGATTTTCCATTGTCTTTTCTGCTTTCGCCTGCAGATGTTGAGACTCACTCTAATTGGTTACTGCAGCTGAACCATCCTTCATGTCTACTCGTCGACTGCTGCTAATTTGCGCTTGGTTTCTCCAATTGTAAATCCTCGATTTATTCACTTGCACTTTTCCTATAAAATTCAGCTCATTAGCCCTGCATTTATCCTTTGATACTGTATCTGTATCTAATATAATAACATGCTTCAAATGACTAGACTTTTCTTTTGTTCATATGCAGTGGTTAGCATCACCAACCATGCTGGTGCACTGCCTCTGGAGATGGCAATGTTGTTTAAATATATATTTAAGCTAGTCCCTTATATTGTATATTATTTCAACAGCTGTCATTTTGGGGGGGATTGTGTATTTTTTCCTGTAGTATCATCATTAGGACACTTTTTGTTTATATGATCAAATATCGTTCATCTGCTTCAGCTGTGCTTTAGTTGGTTGCTGCTAATTGGTAATGCTAAAAATGCTAATTAGCTGACCAAATGCTCTCTAAACATCAGAGTGCTAACATAGTCAGTATAGGTTGGAGCAAGCTTTAGTAGTCTTCTCACCATGTTTAAGTCTTGCAGGCTTCTCTGACAGCTCAACTCTTTTGTACATATATTTGTTTGTAACATAGACGTAATAGAGGCTCCTATTGTTTCATGTAAGGAACAATTGGAACTAATCATTTTTGTTTGTTTGTTTTACATAGCTGCTAGGGAGGCGGATTTAACACCTTCTTCTTGTTAGTTTCATAGAAAATTTTGGTGACCAAAAGCAGGACCAGTAATTGATGGTTGGAAAGCAGGAAACAGTCCACAGTCAGTCATCTTTGTTGCTTACTGATGAATTTCCATTGAATATGGGATGGCTGTAGTTTTGTTGATTGAGTGGTTATCTTCTAATCAGTGGATCGGTGGTTTGTTTTCTAGCCCCTGCATGTGTCAAAGTGTCCCCGCAACGCTGAACCCGTAATTGCCCCTAAAGTGCTCATGCATAGTGGTGAGGCTGTAACAACGAGGAGTTTGCTATAAGTTATGGTGGATAAATGATGAAGGGGTCTGAATTTTTGATACTCAAAATAAGACAGAAACTCAATGTTCAGAGGAAAGATTTTTATCTTGAGGAAACGATTGCTGCAGAAGACATCAACTCAGTCCTTTTTTTTAATAATCAAATCTCTAACAAAACCCTAATACACACATGCAGTAAGTGAAGTTAATCTGTGCAAAGGATTTATTGTCTACACCAGATAACTCAAATAAACAAAAGCAGTACCTTGCTTTCTCCCAGCAGTATAACACCTGTTAGTAAAATGAGCAGCTGTATGAACAGCTGATGAATACAAGTCATACAGGTTTTTTTGATCATGAGTGCAATGAAAGCAAAGGACAAAGACAGTCTGAGACAGCTGGTTGTGCATTTACTGACTTTGCTATGCCTTCCTTAACACCTTCAGTGTTTTTAGACTGCAACTATTACAGGCAGTTTTGTTCTCTCCCATTATGATGCTGTAAAATATGACCCATCAGTCCTTAATGAGCCGTGGAGGACAAAAACTGCATTCACAACCTATATTAGCAGAGTGACATTGAATGAAATATAGCTACATGTATATCAAGGTAAAAATTCCCTCCTCTTTTATTCTTTTTAGAGACTTTCATAAAGACTTTTGCCTCAAGGTGGCATTAAGGTGAGTATGGTAAAAGCTTTTTCACCTGAGGAGACTAAACAAAGGCATCACTGACGAGCCAAAAGGTCAGCCCTGAGGAGGCTGAAAATACTCTTCTCTGTTCTTGCATCTTTGGGTGATACCAGACAGCTAGACAGCATCCTGCTGGGCTGGATGATTCCTGCCTCTAAATGCTTACATTTACAGGCTGTATCTTCTATCTTGCATCCTTGAAGACCCAGCATCTTCTATAAGCCTCCGCTTGATCCCCCTTCCTGCAGTATTCACACACATAAAATCAATAACAAGACTTGAATGCTATTTCTCTGCTCTGAGGAGCTATGAAACATGTCAACCATAATGTTTTGTTGCAGTCTAAGTATGTCTTTTTCCTCAAGGGACCCAGCTGAGATGGGGAAAGGGAGGAAGGGGACTCTGGTGTGGAATTAAGGTTGATTCTCTCTCTCTAAAGACCTACGTGAATTTTTAACCACCAATTATTTCCTGTGTTATCCATGGGCAGTGAATTCTGTGAGCCCTGACCACGAAGCCAATCAGAGCGGCTTTGCTGCACACTCTTTTTTTTTTTAATCCACAATCACAAAGTAATAATATGTGATTATAGAAATCCTCTATGGATTTTATGCCTCCATGTTGTTTAATTACACACGCTTGTACACAGCCTCTAAATGTCACTGAATAATATGACCAGCCATCTGACTCACAATCAGCCCTGATATGTCTTAAGAACATAAAAAAAAGAAGAGAAACCACACATGTTGAATGCTTAGCTTCATGTTTATTCTATTCTTCAATAACAGCAGAATCCTGTCTCATCACCCGCCGCCTCGGTTTGGTCTAGAAACACCCACCAGCTTGTCTCCCTTTGCTCTCAAGGATATCGCTTCCCCAGGTGGTCTGGGACTGAGTTTCATCGCCTCCACTGTCTTGCAAGGTTAATCCACCCAGCTCTAAGAGCCATGTTTTTCTCGGGTTAGAAAATCAGGCAGGAAGTCAGGCGATGATGGCTCCTGCAGCTCCATGAAGGACGAGCTCAATGGAAGCCGATGAAGGCGCAGATGCCGACAGATTGAGGAAACGAAGGAGGACAGGCCTTGGCTGTCTGGGCTGTCACTCCGGCAAGCAGACAAGAGATGTGACTGTTGTTGGTCTGCATTTTGTTGTGGGTTTTTTTCTTTAGGCCACTGCTGATGGATGGATAGGCTTAATGAAATCAGGGCAGGCATGTGGTGAGGGCCACAAGTGGGACAAGATTTCCCTTCATCCCTATTTGGCTGAAAACTTTACAATACAATGAAAAGTTCATACTGCAAAAAAAATTTGCTGATTACTTCCCTTTATATGCTGAATCCTCATTTTCAGTTGCTGAAACATTAATGACATTTAATTCAGAAGCTGTTTCATATTTAGGTTATTTTACTATTTCATAATCAGTAGAGGTAAAATGCCTGAAGCCGATTCAGTGGATGGATGTGTAAATTGTTTCAAAGCTTTTACTTTTACTATTTAATCTACATCAACAAGTAAGCAAAAGAGGTCATCACTAGAATGCAAAAACAAGGCAAATCTGTCAGCAACATAGCAGGAACACACATTCAATAGCTTGGTAAATTAGCTGTTAAAAGGGACATGCTTGCAGGAACATGTAAAAACTTGGAAGACAGCAAATGATCGTATGATCCTTTCCATGTTAAAGAAAACTCTTTCATGGCACTCAGCCGAGTGAAGAGCACTCTCCAGGAAGAGATATGTCATTTCCTGACTCTTTCATAAAAGGAGGACTCCACTAGAGCAGAAACAGAGGGTTCACCATGAGACACAAATCATTTATTAGCCTCGAGAACAAGAACAACTGCAGATTTTCTTTTTTTTCCTTCTTTTTTTACATAAACAACTTTAAAAACCAATGTGGTTCTGGAAAAGCGTTATTTGGAAAGATGAAACTCCAATCAACCTGTTCTAGGAGTGTACATGGCTTTCATTAACACAACTCACTAATTATTTTACAGAGGACTGAAGCAGTTGGGCAAGTTTTGATTTGCATGGAAATATACTGTCTGCTCTTATTAGCGAAACGCAGATAAATCTGATTGGACCACACCTCCAAGTAAAGATGCACTGCAAAAGCAGCCCAGGAGTTTTTTCAAGTAAAGAAATGAAATATTCTGAAATGCTCATATGAGGACAGCTGCAGTAAAGGCCGGGGGAATTATTAAAAAAAGGATTTAAAAAACCACCTTGTTTGTTGAAAGCAACAGGCTCAAGACTCCAGGCTGTCATGACCTGCAAAGGGCAGTCAACAAGCCAATAAAAATGCTGATGCTGATGGGACTTTACTTTAACTCTTTATTCATCATAACTGCAATTTAATTGTAATGGCACATAGAAAAAATAGCAGAAATGATGTCAGTGACTTTATTTTTTACAAACCTTACTATGGATGCTAGTTTCCTCTGCTCTTCTGTTGGTAAAATAAATAGAAAGAGTCATTATTGTCCATTGAGGGAAATTTCTTTTTCAAAGTCTGCACATGTTAATGACTCATGAGAGATGCACAGATACACTATCTTCCACACATTATGTCAAATACAGTGTTCATAGAGTTCTGCTCCAATGCACAGTGTTGTTATTCTTTGATCTGACTTGTTTGTTTATTTATTTATTTGTCAAATCAAATATAGTTTATAAAGCACAACACAAAATGTTTTACATAGTAAAATTCTTCTTTTTTTTTAATTTTCGTTAATAAAATAAGGATAAAACAAGCCTTCACAACACCAAAATATATTAAAGCAATTTTAAAAACAGAAATTTGTTGCAAAAACTTACATCCATTGTAATCACTTGCTACCAAATTGTATTTATCAACTTTCTGATGGCCCTAAATTATACAATCATAATACAAAAAAAGAAATTGCTAATGTGAAAAAATCTACATATTTATATATAATTATTCATACCCTTCCATTAAAAAAAGGCAAGAAGAAAGTCACTCAAATAACTGAAGACTGAAAAAAGTTAAAATAGATTAAAATTTGCTGAAATGAGACATTGTTTTTTTTTATTTAATTGAGTTGAAAAACAGAAACATTCCTGGACAAATGAGGGCATTTTATTCTCCCTGAGGTGAGAATAATTTAACATTTTCTAAGCAGAAGACCTGCGGAGATATAGTTCAGATAAACACAAAGATTAATACAAACAGAAAGCAATTTGAGTCCATGTCAGGAAATTTAATGTTCACTGGTTTAATGAGGTTTGCACTTTAAGGAAGAAAAATGAATACAAATGAAAAGAATTGTAGATAACACAGCTTCAATGTTTTCTTTTTCTCCGGACTTGGTGACCTGCAACAAAAAGTATAATATAGAAAAAGTAATAAAACTCATTCTTCTCCCAAATACATACATTGTGATGTGACATTATTAGAGTGGACTGCACATGGAGTTACTCTAACTAGGTTCAGTGGTTTTAAATAAGGTGGGGTATCATCGAAGGTTAACCAGATAAATCTAAAGTCTCGATATGATCGATGAAAGAACAAAAAATGGAAAAACTACATTTAGGCCAGTGAATTTGTATTTGAGTTTTGTCATTTTCTTTAATCTATTTTGTTTGTGAATTATTATAGTAGTTTTCTCTTGTCATGCGAATAAAGTACTGATAATTTGAAGGTTTTACGGGATATAATAAAAATCATCTGGTTTGTAACGGGTCTTAAAAGTAACCTAATAAAACCATATGAGCAACAGCACATGACAAATTGCACCATGTTATTCATTTAACCAAGGCTATAAGCCAAACTGCAGAAGCTGCAAAACTACATACATTATCACACCTTTCACATAAATGAAGAGGTTAAGTAGCAGCTGGGTTCTGCTCATCATGCATCTGATGAACTGATCATCAGTTGGTGAGCACCTCGATCAAAACAGATGTTTTGCTAGTTTGCCGGTCTGGACCATTCAGGTGTGTGTTAACACTATGCCAAGGAGAAAAGACAAATCAGTAATGATCTTACAGAAGCAATTTGGTACCAAATTAATGATGAATAATTGTTTATCTGTTGTATTTACCTAATTCTAAAACCCAAGGACTGATATGTAAAACCTTAAAAAATGTACTTTTGTCTTTCACTTGGCTGCCGTTCTATCCCTACATTTACTGAATGTATCATTTGCTATCAGGCAAGAGGCAGGGTACACCCTGGACAGGTCGACAGCCCAACACCACAGAGCCCTCACAGAGAGACAAGCAATCACTCACGCCCACACTAACTCGTAGGGAGAATTTAGAAACACCAATTAACTTATCATGCATGTTATTGGTCTGTGTGAGGAGGTCGGAGTTGTGGTGAGAACAAAAACATGCAAACTCCACACACAAAGCCCCAGCTGAGGCTTGAACAAGGAACTTTAAGAAAAAAGAAAAAAAAAAGCAGACGTCCAGAGGAGAAAATGTTTTACTCACTAATAAACCTCTCATAAACATAAAGAGCACTAACTACACAAACTGGAAGACACTGGTTTAATTACTAAAATGTTTAGCATTTAATCCCCTTATCATATATATTATAATGTAAGCTATAAATCTTAAAGTAATTATGGTGGTTAAATGTATATGTTGTTGTAAAAATGACTGCATAATTTGCTTTGGAAAAGCATAACAAGCACAACAAGAACTGGATTCATGTAGAAAGTGTGGCAGGTGTTGGATGGATGTTTTATAATCTGGTATTCATATATATTTTTAAAACGAGCAGCGCTTTCATGACAAATATGAAAAGCATTTTAAATGAGAAAAGATTTCCTGGATCTCTTTCTTGTCTGTTTTCACCTCCAGAAAGACAAAAGAGCCCAACAGTAATCAGAATCTGTTATTCAGGCTAAGCTCTGCATTATTGATCACAGCTTTGATCAGGTGTAACCAGACACTGATCGGGGGGGAAAGGGAAAGAAATGGAGTTTAAATGCTGAAAATCTTTTAATTATGATCAAAGGTATTCTGTTCAGTAAGGAGGAACAAAGCCAGCAATATTGAATACATAAATGATAAATGGGTCTTGAATTATAAACCATTTATTGCATGAATTGTTAAACAGCGACCAATTTTTACTGGGTTTTTTAGGATAAATTGAAATTGGATTACATTTTCTGCTGGAAAGATTCAGCAAGCGTTTGCATCCAGTTCTGAGTTAAACCACAATTTACCTCAACTCCATTACCTCAACCTAAACCACCGTATTGGATGGGTCATGTAATTCCAGCTGAAATGAAGAGCCTCATCCCAACCATCCTGTTTATTTCTTACTAATAGCCTGGCCAAGTTCCATGAGGAGGCTAACTCTGGCCAGCAAGGCCCACTTAAATTCTCTGAGAGACAGAGGAAATAGGAATAAGGTCTGTAGAGCCACTTAAAAGCTTGTGGGGGGAAAAAATGGAATTCCTGACCTGCTTTACTGGTGTCACAGTGCTACACCCAGATTGACTGTCAAGACACTGGCAGGCGGAGAGGGAAGGGCAGGGGGAGGAATGGATGGCTTCTACTGCTGCTGCCGGTGATGATGTAGACCACCAGGACCTCATTAGCTCAAAGTTTCATCAAAAACTAAGGCACTGGGGTAGCTCTCACTTCCTCCATACATCTCTTTCTCTTCTGTCCTCCTTTCTATTTCCTTGTTTTTATCACTTTCTTGCTCCTTTAGTTGTGTCCTTCCCTTTCCCGCCTCTCTTCCCTCTCCGACTCCCTCTCCTTCAATACCTTCAGATCTCATTAACCAAACGAGCGTGTACTGCTGCTAATCTGCCACTAAGTCAAAGTCAGAAGATGATAATGATAATGACACATTTCCCTTGCCACCACCACCCCAACATGCATCTACTGTAGCTATAATCATTTATTTTTGTTAATGCCAAGAAAATGCAAATTTGTTATTGCAATAAGAATGTAAATAGCTGCCACATTTTTTGCTGGGGTGATATTTCAGGGCACATTAAGGGGCTCTGCAGGCCTGGTTTACATATCATTGATTTTCCGTGCCGAGGTCTGCATGCAAGCAGGGGGGAATCTGAGACATATGCACACATGCAATGCACATGTGCAGCAGCATCACGCATAGCAACTAAATGTAGAACAGCTCTTTATATGTAAATAGGTCCATGATAATGATTTATGTGCATGGCGTGGAGAAAAAGAGGCCACACACTGAATAAAGTCTATATGTACAAACATCAGACGTTCACTGTGGTCTGAAATGAATAAATAAAGAGAACAGCAGAATAAGCTTAAATATGAACAACTGTATCACCTCTTAATAATGGAATTATTCCATAAATCATGATTAGAGTAATTCCTTTAATGAAAAATAGAAAAAAACAAACACTTTAAAGATATTATTGAAAAAAGACCGAAATCTGTGATCCCAAGCACGTTAGCAAGAAATCAGAAAATCATTTAAATGAAGGTGAGTATACTTGTAATAACCTATTACAGGCCTCACCTGGAAAGAAATCATGAGGAAAATGGGATATAGACTCAGAAATATCACTTACCAACTAAAAAAATCAGTCAAAACACAGTTGCAGGAGTAATCAAGAACCACTATAGAACCATACGGCCTCTAATCAGAGTGGTTCAAACAACACGAAGCGTGCAGCCTGTACAATCTTTCTCAGAGAGACAGACTGGCAATCAGTGAAAAACTTCTGTCATCTCAGACAGTGTGAAGGACACTGCATAATGTCCCTCGATCTGCACTAAATTGCAGCTGAAACTCTGCAAAGACCATGAATACAATATGGATTAATATTTCTATCTATTGATTCTTTGGTTAGATTAGACCACAATACATTTAACCAGCTCAAATGGGGGTCCAGTATGTTTAAACCTGTCCAGGACCAGCACAGTGGATGCACAGTGTTAACAGTAAAACATAGAGGTGGGAGTGTGATGATTTGATGTTGCACAACAAAAACATAAAGGGGTAGAAGACCATTTAAATTCACTAGACATGAATTTGATTATATAATATTTGCTGAAAAAATGACAGCATGGAGTGATGCAAAGCATACAAATTAGAGGGTGACTAGATGTTCTAAGTGAAAACTATAGTTTTGTAGTTTTTTAGTTTTTATGTCACCTTCCCTTAAACCGCCTTCAGGGTGTGTTAAAGAGAAAATGGAAAAAAAAAAAACAAATCCTCCAAGAAAAATCAGCTCAAATAAGATAAATATGATATAAAACCAAAAATAAATACTAAAATGCTTATAGAATATGAAAGACTACATTTAGACATGGTTTTACTCAAACAAGGATGCACTGGTGCCACTAAAATATCGCGGATGAGTGGATTGCTAAGACATGTTGATCATTTGTCACGACTTCCCTCGGTATACATTCCCTTTGGTTTTGTTTGTTCATTGCGAGATTCTTGTCATCATAATTCGCTCTGTTCCTGTGGATCTTGTCTTTGTTGCCAGGTCTTCACCTGTTTTGTCCTGCATTTCATTTTCATGTCTTCTGTATCTATGTTTTGTCAATAGACTCCTGCCTGTGCAGAGGTGTCAAGTAACAAATACTTTCATTACCTTACTTAAGTAGAAGTGTGATGTATTTATACTTTAGTGGAGTAGTTAATCTTCAGCTGACTTTTTGCTACTACTTTTTACATTTTCTTGCAATTATCTGTACTTTCTTCTCCTTACATTTTAAAATAGCTTTGTTACTCCTTTTTTCATTTTGGCCTCTTTTCTTTCCGGCTTGTCAGCATCAGAAAATAATAATAATAATAATAATAATAATAATAATAATAATAATAATAATAATAATAATAATAATAATAATAATA
>JAOXYM010000008.1:23058552-23072252 GCA_028567055.1 Leptatherina wallacei | reverse complement strand
GCTCGTGGTTGGATTATGAAACAACAGGTCCCCAGGCAGCCAGCACAGACATGTAACAGCCCCACCACCCAACCCACCATTCCTTCTAGAGGAACAAGACACCCACACTGAAATATAAAACCAACCTCAGATCACATAATGCTCCTGTTTGTTGTTGCTGTTTGTACCTCTGTATCATTTCTACTTATCACAGTGTGTGTTGCAGGTTTTTGCATCATTTTGCATCACTGTAGTTATTTGTGCCTCCTCTGGTCATTTGTGCCTTTTTCTAGCAGGTTTATTTATATTTGCCTGCCACTCCATTGCAAACGGGCTGTGTGTATTTGTATCGCTGTACCTGGTGTCTCTGTAGATGTTTTTTAAGCCACTCTGTTGCTTCATGTGGTCATTTTACAACTCATTTTGGACTTTTTTCTACTTGTTATAGTTAAGTAAATACATCCCTGGTGTTTTGTGTCCTTTTTGTGATCGTTCTACATTTCTTTGACGTTGATTTATGTATCTATATTAATAATGGGTCACTTTGGAGTTGTCATTTTGAGTGTCTTGCTGGTTAATTATGTCTCTTCATTGGTTCCATTGATGTCTGTTGTTGATTTATGTTTCTTTTATTGTCATTTTGTAGATATTTTGCATCTCATGTGTAACATTTCTGAAATTATTAATCTTCACTTTTGGGGGCTCTATCCTTGCACCTAGTTGGTCCATGTGTAATCCCAAAGCCTGAGTAGAATTTAACAGTTTTTTGCCACATTCATTAATCATATTAAACACGGCAATGAGCCAACTCCCTGAAAATGTCAGACCTGCATACTAGTATATATATATATATATACACACATGCCGACACACACACACTTTCTACCTGTTCTATAAATAAACCTACTGATGGTGGACTACAGATGGCACTCTTGCATATTTAATTACTAAACGAAGAAATCTATGAAATATGATTTCTTTGCTTTAAGATTAAATTAGTCTTTCCTTCTTGCACTGAGCTCAGCTCATTTTCTCTTATAAATCTTCACATCTCATGAGCAACTTGATGTTGGTGAATAAAATCATTAATCAATAATTATTTATGACAAAAAATTTGCTTCGCATATTTCATGCATTCTTGTTTTATATTAGAAAGGGGGACTATAAAAGTAAATCAGATACTAATGAATAAATCCATCCTCAGGTCACCTGTAATAATCACTGTCAGGAAGAACATCAGCTGTTCCGTAGTGGAGCCACGATGAAACGTACAGCTGTGTTTGATGCAGCTGAAGGATCATTACTGTCTCATCTGTTTCATCTGTTTCACCCTGTAAATGTGCAAACAAGAACAGCCGTAATGCATTTGTTCACTGAAATATTCATAAACTGGTTTGCTGAATTTCTGATTATTCCAGAAGTGCTTTGGATGACAGCAACAAAACTCATCTGCATTGCTGAGCTTTGCGGAGGTTACAGCTGCAGCTACAGAGCAGGCCAGCCGACCGCATATCTGGAAGTTTTCTTTTGCAATGACACTGTAAAAACCAGATTCCATACAAATGTTTTTAAAGATTCCTTTAATTAGCACATTAAAACTGGTTGGAAACCTGGTAATCTTATTCGAAAAGTTAGTATGTTTATGTTTGGGTAGAAAGTTCAGGCTCAGTATATGGATAAACGGTATATCCGATTACAGAATGACTGACAGTCTTGGATTCAGATGGATGGAAGATGTAATCCCCTGTGATGAAAGAGCAACTGCATGTAAAGTGTAAAGATGCAGGTCATTAATGTTTTTTTATTCATCTAGGAGCTTTTTAAGCCCTGGTCAAGAGCTATTTGTTTATAAGTTGCCATAATGTGCTGTTGGTGTCGATGTGTCACTAAGACAACTATAAAATGGTTTTCCATTAAGATGGCAGTGGTTTTTGTAAAGAAAAAAACAACAACTTATATTTTAGCCCTAAACCAAGTTTTTTCTAACCCTCGCCAAGTGATTTTAATTTCTTTGATTTCCAGTTTTTGGCTGCCTAAAACCAACCAGAAAGTGACAAAAACTGTCACTTCCAAACTGTTGTCCAAATAATGACATGGGGAAAAAAATAGCTGTCATATCTGGGTACTAATTTCATCCCATGATTGACAGCACATTGTCTAATTATGCCATTAAAAGAAACATTTTATCGTCTAGTGTTTGTGTTGATGTAGAAAAGTCATGAGTTTTATTTCTCTCTGGCTGCTTGTACAGGCATTAGGTTGAAAGTTTGTGGTTATGTTATCGTATTTTAAGGTATGAACAAATAATCTATCTGATCATTTGATTGGAAGACTTGCTGTTTTCTGCATTTCTGGCTGCGGAGCTGGTGTCACCTACTTGCCTGTCTGCCTTTCAAACCAGACAACTCTTCCTACTCACATAAGAAAGTGGAAGGAAATGTACATAAACTTGCATTTCATTTGGACTGACACCTCATTCATGAGTGAGCCATGCTAACACCTCTCTTCTGCTCAGGCCTACTAATGCACCGACCTAATAATGGATAATATTTCTATGCTGATGTTCAGCAAGAAAGGTTATTTCAAAAATTTAAGAGTGCCATTCTTAAACAGAAATTACAGCAGAGTAGTAAAGAAGAAGAGACAGGAAAAAGTTTGTTGAATCAAGATGGGTAAGTCAGGTGACTGAAAAAAAAACAAAGGCATTTGCTGCGTTCTGGATCTTTGGCCAACATATTAATGATTTTTTTTTTTTAAAAGCCAAAGAGATTAAGTTTGGCTCTTTTCATTCGATATTATCTTTACACTTATAGGTTTTTATCTTCTTTTAGAAGCTGTGTGAGTTTAATCTATTCAAGTCCTTCAAGAGAGCTCGTACTGACAAACATTTTGGATGTAAAGATTTTTTTTTCCTTATGTAATGTAAATATTATTCAATATTTCTTTCACTACAGCGCATCTCTGAATGTATGATTAAAGCAGATTTCTTTGCAGCCTGGTAGAAGCACTATGCAGCTGAAGCTAAGTCATTTCAACTATCAGCAGTGCATGCAGACCCAGGCTACTTTCTGATTAAGGGTTTGATTATTTGACAGGGTTCATTTGTATCCGTCAATATGTAGGATGGATCTGTATTTTAATGAAGCTGTGAGGAGACTTAAATGATCTCTCAGTCAGGAAAACTGACCTGCGGATCAAGATAAATCTTTATTCTGTTGTAATATGCCGACGTGAGATTTTCTAATATCTATCCCCCGTTCATCACATTCCCAAAAAAATCAAATAAGATATTTTTTAGCCTCATGATCTCCCGTGTATGATTCCTATCTAAGTGGCTTCTTTCCTCTGCAGGAGGATATCGAACTCCTGGCTGAGCACCGGTTGGTTCACCATGACCATCGCCCTGGAGCTGTGCGACAGGATCAATGTGTACGGGATGGTGGCCCCTGACTTCTGCAGGTGAGACTGTGGATCTGAATGTAAAACCAAACCAAGCATGACATCAAAGATCATTTTATGGTAGAGTCGTATGTCGCTTCAAAATTCACAATAGCACCGGCTCCTGATATATCCAGGCAGCTGATGATAAAAATTTCTGTGTGGCAGGAGATGCTTGTGGAATGAGGGTGATTCAACTCACCTGGTCTAATGCTGTGCTACTCAGCCTTCCTTTGTTTCCCACGGCTTTGTCAAACCATTATGCTGTTACGTTTCACTTGCTTTCTGCTCCATTCAGCATCCCCACAACAAGCTTTGCCATATTTCATTTACTGCAGTGCAGCACCAACAAAACTAAATACTAATTCCACGACACAAAACAGACTATTAGCTGCGGAGGTCATGCACTCCAAATCCCAGTAAAAGAAAGCAGCTTTTTTTTGTGCCTCATTTGAATTACAATGGTTCTTTTTTGTGTTTTATATATTCTGGATAACTCAGAATGGAAATGCTGATTTGTGAGCATCCACCCATGAACTATAACACGCTTACATGAAGGATAGTACCACATGTACAGACGGCCCAAGGGCAGGAAATGTTGCACTTGTGTAATTCCTCTTTTGAAATAATTTCTATATTTTTTTAGAATAGCTGGAGGGATGAGGTGGTTAGAGGCCGACTTTATCTCATGTTCATGTCCTGTCAGTGCAGTCCAATCGAACACATGGAATATATGTTTGGAACAATATAGTTGCTATATAACAATATAGCAAGTTCTAATATTTAATTATAGTTCGAGGATTCAGAATATCTTCATAAATTTATGCAGCAAAATCAGTATGAATATTTTGGAATAAGCCCCGAAGTTATTTAACAACCAAAGGCTTTCATGTTGTGTCATCTGTTCTTATTTTGTGTTCACAAGACCATAAAAAATGAAAAAATGATGGGGGATTTTTACTGGATAAAGACAGAAGAGTTTCTTGTGAGCATCACAAGTAGTGTACCTGAAAAAGACAACTGTCTCAAAAACTACATGATGATCTCTAAAACTCTTGAAATTCTTATTTGAAGAGTTTTTAATGTCTTTGAGGTTAGGCATAAAACTGTGAAGATGCTTCCACATCATTTGTTACAATGAAATATGATGACAAAAGTCTGTGAAGGTCAACATGGATTTGGAGAAAAATTCCATCCAAGATATCTAAAGGGGAGAGCCGGAACTAATTTACATATTTACAGAATGCAGAATCTGAAATGAGGCAAAACTGTGGGGATACTGTACCGTGCAAAAAACCATGATCCAGCCCTCATTTCTTTACATATTGCCGGGGAAAACAGGAAATAGGTCCAGCAGATCATTAAAATGTGCAAACATACAGAAATACAGTATATAAAACATAGTTTGTACAATTCTAACAACTTTTTGAGTCTATATTTGATCTTTTCAATATAGCCTGAATCCTTTTGGACAAGCTATCTTGTAATTTCTTTAAGACTTTAGGAATAGTTCTCCAGATTTCTTGAAGGACATTTCAAAGCTTTTCTTTGGATGTTTCTTCCTTTTGTTCTGTTCTCTGTCAAGATTATCCCACATTGCTTCAGTAATGTTGAGGTCCAGGCTCTGGGAAGGATTCATTTCTCCATCAGACACGTTGCCATGGATTTTCAGTCCATTTTTACATACCTCCGCCTTTTCTCCCTGTTTCTCTTCCTTAAGAATGGCTTCTTGACAGCCACCCCTTCCATAGAGACCATTTCTGGTGAGGCTTCAGTGAACAGTAGATGGATCAAATAAAAAGTTAGATGCATCTCTCAGATCCTGGGTCAAGTCTTTGTTGGATCCCCCCCCCCCCCTTTCTTAATGACTTCACTTTCAGTTAGCGTTCATCTGCTGTCGATAGATTTTTAGGCCTAGTGGAAAAGATCACTTTAAAAGTTTACATGAAAACCTGTCTGTTTGGAAGTTAAAGATAAAGAAATGACTTTTGCACTGCGTTTTAGCATTGATAAGACATCAGAAAAAATAATAATGATCAGCACAGTTGCAAATGAATACAATAACACTTTACAGAAAATTTAAATTAAAAGCAGTAAAGATGTGTAGAGAATCCAAGTGTGCAATGATCCCATTTTTCTGGTGGCTTTGCAGCGCAGAGTTTCAGACCGCTCTAATGAGAAACACAATGAGCACAGCAGAGGAACTCCATGACCAGGATGGCGGTCCCGCGTGAGGGAAGCTCTGGGATACCGAGCGATTTCTGACCCTGTCTTGCTCCTGGCAACCAGCCTCGTTTGCAGAGTTTATTGGTTTGATTTACAGCTCACGTCCTACTCGTCTGAGCCAGCACTTTAATTGGGAGATTGTATTGAACAAGTGGCAAATCTTATTAGATTTTTCAATAAAAAAGAACAAACTGTATAATGTTTGTTATATCCTCGACTCTGTCTCTGATTGATTAAAGGATAATTTTTTATTCGAGTGTAAGGGTAAATTCAGTCTTGACAGGGATAAGGAGTGATGCAGATTAATTTTTGTTAGAAATTAATGTCTGATTCTCAGTGATCCTTTTAGTTCCCATGACAACTAAAGTCTGTAGATTTTACTGGAAGATCCGAGGATTTAAAACCCGAGCTCTTCAAATGTCACGTCGGATGTGCTTCGCTGACATAAAGCTTATATATCCGTTAAGACAGAGCATTAATAACTAACAAGTAAATATAAATGATGCATCAAGTGTAATACTAGAGATATCTGTGTATGTCCCTCAGTGGCCCCTCTGTCTTAAGCCTTTCATTTTCTTCAAGATGCAAAGGAATTGATCTGTTTGAGTTTGAACTGCTGCGTATCTCCATATTGTTTTTCTCTTTTTAACCCTTGAAACTTCACTAGATTTCCAGCATCATTATAGAGCCACTTCCTGTCAACCTTTAAACCAATCAGATAGCTTATATTGACAGTTACGTCCAATCAGGAGAATCCAAAGATCAACAAGTGCCTGGAAAGTTATCTGTCAGTCTGAGAAGAACAAAAATATAGTCCTCCATGGCTGGAATGAAGCCAAGAAGATGTTTTTGGCGCCACCCAAGTTGGAGTTTGTGTTGTGAGGATAGTAGGTATGTAGTAACATAAATCAGTTTAAATAGCAAAAAAAAGAATAGCTGGAGGAAAAAGTGTAAATATGTCAATAGTTTCTGTTCTGTGTTTTTTTTAATGTCAAATTTTTTTCTTGAAAGCCAAGACTTGAGAGAATGACATGCAGATGAGAAAACATTTGGTTACTGTTGATCTGTGTGTTACTCCTACAAAGTACAGTTTTTTGGTTGGGTTGGCCTTTATGGTGCTTTATCTATTGATACATTAATTTTTCATCATTTTAGCCTCATAATCTGACAACCGAGGCTTTCCTGATGTTGAGTGTGATTAAAAAGGTTTAACATCTGCATAAATTCTTACGATAAAAAAAAAGAAGAAGCAATATTTAGCTTGGAGTTTTAAGGGGTTAAAGCATCCTCATTTCCTTTTTCTGAATTAGAAAACAATGACTGTGAAAACAAAAATGTATTTGGACCTTTAATTTCCACCCAGGAGTCAGAAAAAGCTGCAACATCATGATAAGGTGTATTTCTCCCTCCAGTTTGAACTTGTTTTTTTACACACTTGTCTGTGTGGGGCAAGATTTGGGAGTGTGTGGAAAGATGCTGGGGAATGACATGAAAACACCCCCCCCATCAGACACCGTGTGTGGACCGAGCTTCTGCAGCTGCTTTTCACCAAGAGTTACAACAAAATCAAATTAGTTTTGCAAGACATTAGGATGAAAACAAAGAGACAAAAGGCCCATCAGTCACTTTACATAGAAAAAAAAAAGAATCCTGTGGAAAATAATTGTTTCACAAATTCTTTGAGAAAATATGATGTGGAATGCATCAAGTGTTACAGCTGTCAAATAATTTTACATGTTGAACAGATGAGTACAGCAAGCAAGTTTTTTAAATGAAAAAAATTAATGTGAGACACAGTGTTGGCTTCACACACAGAGAGGTTTTCCCTCACTTGCTACAGCATTTTTTTTTAAACATATGAATATGATTCTTTTGACAACTTGATCATTTTACTCACATTTAAAAATGGCTTGCAGTCCAGTTAATGTACAATCAGAAGTTTGAGGTATGTGGATTGGCCGCTCTCCCAGAAATGCCTGTAGGCTCATTTTAGGACATCTGTGGGGAAAATAAATACTTACAATGGGACAATGATTAATATATAATGGTAAATGACTGTATGGTCACAACTGCTGATATTCAGCATAAGATGAAATGCCTCATGAATATTTCAGAAGAATCTGGCATGTTATGACAGATGAGTCATTTAAAAAAGTGGTTTAAGGGAATTCAAGCATCTAAACTGTTTTAAAATACACAAACATTACGTATTGGTTCATCACTGTCCAGTTCAAGAGGAACATTGAGGCATTATTAGGGGAAGCTGGAACTTTAGCATTTTCCACGTTAATAAACGCTGGTGTGGGGATGTTTTAATGTGTTTTAATTGCAAGCAGCAGTCTGTTTGACTTTTTCCTGTTTTCAAGCTGACCGTTACCCTTGCGCTGGAAAAATATCTGCCCTGCTTGCTCTTCTGCATCCAACGCATTAGCATTCAGGGCCCATAAAGTTGTGGAAAGTCTAAGAGCAGAGTGAATAGAGTCAGTGACATTTTCCCTACGAGTATCGGCTTATTATTTGGACTTCTAATTTATATGAATATAATGCTATATTGAAAAGCTTTTTAGGTGTATGTGTATGAAATGCTGACATACAAACTGCACTAATACCAATGCATTTTATTTTTCATGGTCAGCTGAAGCTGCTGCTTTATAAAACTTTTTTTCTTTTGAATTTACCTTTTCCATTCAAGCTAACATGCAGTTGGCACTTGAAGTAATTAAACCAGCTTAATTTATACACACAGGCCCTGCAAATGACAGCCGAAGATCAGCCTCCCTTCTTCACCTTGAAATGAAAAACACTTAATGCTGTAACATGAAACTCAAGTGACTCATTAAAGTGCTTTTAAATGTCAACTGTCTCTCGTCTCCTTGCGTCTCTGCAGGGAGCCTCAGCACCAGTCAGTCCCGTACCACTACTACGAACCACGGGGCCCAGACGAGTGTGCCATGTACATCTCACATGAGCGCGGGAGGCGAGGAAGCCACCACCGCTTCATCACAGAGAAGCGGGTGTTCGCCAACTGGGCACGGACGTTTGATATCCACTTCTATCAGCCGGACTGGAGCCCGCCGCCTCTCCCTGCCAACCGGACGCTGGAACGAACAACCCCTGTGACTCCCCAGAAGACGTGACTGGTGTTGGGGGGGAATGGAAGACTTTACAGACTGAGGGATGGGAACATTTGCACTGAGGGGTGACTGGGTCTAGAAAATATACAATGAAATATGACATAAGAAGAAAAAACAACACAGATGTGGACATACTCTTGATCCTGCTAGACTGTATTTTGTTCACTGAGGTGAACCAGCTCAGAATGGTCTGAAAACCTTGTTAAGTGAGTTATACATGAAAGCAAGGTTATCATACACTATCAGTGCGTGCATGCAGGGTTTTACTGTGCATATGTGAGTATGCATTTGTTCACTGGAGGGATCACAGAGGATGTTATTTTGAGTCTGGTTTCACCATACAAAGGATTCACTACCAACAGCTCATGGAGAAACACAACATTAAAACCCCCCAAATTAAACAGCGTAGCTCTGGAAGCAGAGTAAGATGAAAACAAAAAACGGCGCACCTTGAGTTAAATTGTGTGAATTATCACTTCAGACGCTGGATCTTTCTGCAGTTTTCAAACACGGTGGAGGTCGAGTCGGATGAGATTGTGTAGACCCCCTGTCTCATGCAACAAAGGCTCAATCCCTTTGAAAGCAGTTAAATAAATCACTTTCCCCGACTTTCATTTATACCGCCTTTCAGATGCGTGCATTGTGAGCTCATCCGAGTCAAACTCTGCAGCATCCGGATGACTGACAGGTGTGTAACAGCTACTGGTTGGTTTCATCTTGTGTGTGCGCTTCTTTCATTCCCGTATGTGTATATCATAAGGCTTTGTTGCGCCTGTCAGCAGTTAATAGTGCGATTTATTTAACTACAAGCTGGATTTCCATGTAAAAGCACAGGCATGTCACACAAGACAAGTAGGAGATGAAGATCGAGAGCAGGGGTTCAGCAGCAGCATCCATCCTACCATATTCATCAGCTGCTTCTGTGAGCCTGAACCACCTCGCAGGGGAATGACACCGTTTCAAGGAATACTGCCTTCTTTTTTTTTTCTTGTTTAACTGATGAGTATGTGATCTGTCACACTGGCTCTGGACTGTGTTTTATGGGCTACATGTGGACTCCCTCTCTTCTCTGTCGCCATGAATAAAAACCAGGTGTCAGTAAGGAAAAAGTGATGAGACACAAAGTTATCTTAATGATACATGCTGCTGCTATGTCTCTATTGATTTTGCCTGCATCCCTGTAACATGAGTAATGAGAAGACAGGTGCTATGGGTCAGATAGGTGTTCACACCACGACAGCAAGTTTAATGCTACATGACTGCATCTCATACATCGTAAAGAGCCGCGGCCCAGCTCAGAGTGCAGCTCATGAAGGAATGTCGCAAAGATGGGTTTGCATTTCCCAGCGATGATGACCCATTCTGTATTGAAGCGTTAAATACTTAAATATTTGGGATTTTTAAACAAATTTCGACATGATAAACTGTTTAGGACTGCAGCTGCTGGTGTTTGGATTATTAAATGGAAAGAGGAGATTGTTTCAGACTAATCTAAAATGAAACTGATGTGGGCAATAGTTGTAAAGAACTGAGAAAAACTGCAAATCTTCACATTTGTTATTA
The DNA here is from genome assembly GCA_028567055.1 of Leptatherina wallacei. NCBI lineage: Eukaryota > Metazoa > Chordata > Actinopteri > Atheriniformes > Atherinidae > Leptatherina > Leptatherina wallacei. The sequence continues at coordinate 23,061,912 of JAOXYM010000008.1, read as the reverse complement.
TGGAAGTAGTGGTATTTTTTAGATTCTAGCTTTATAAATAACTTGTGTTGTTCAACATGTTAAAAGTAACGTTATTTCCTTGCTTGCTGAGTATAAGTTGAAGGAATTGCTACCTTTCCCATGTCTGCAGCTGAAATGTGACACCATATGCTTCACTGCCTTCTGACTCCGAGGCATTTTTGAAAACATCCAAGATATATATAGGGACATACATCTGACAAGATACCAAAATGTCATACCAATGAAAAAAAAGCATAATTCTACAGAACAAATTTTGAAGGATATCAATCTTTGCAACACGGGGGAAAAAAGCATATTTTCCAAAATGTCACAATAGCTTTAACGAATGGTTGTGATTACATGCACAGCAATTTCTGATGTTAGACTGGTTACAATCATGATACACTGCCGTGTTAATATTATTTTCTAATTACCTTAAGTGGGATAAGGTTGTTACTGGTCTGAGAAATGATTGAAATAAGCTATGAACAATGCCCCATGTTGCCAAGTTTGATTGTGATTAGCAACTTTTCTTCTTTTTTTTGCTAGAATTTACAAGAAGTGGTTCTGGTTGCTTATTTCTTTCATAAGATCTGACACCGCCAGCACCAGTGGAGTTCAGTCCTGAACAAGAACATGCACTTTTGAGGTGAAACTGTGGGCTGATTTTCTGTATTTTGAAGGATTTGAATATATTTAAGACTTTGGATTAGTGCTGTGGTTGTGTAGGTGGATGTAAAGAGGGCATGAGTCTTTACTCTGACTATGCCCTGTAAAATGTAAACAAGAATATGAATGGAGTATTTTATTTGCAACTAATGTAAACTAAATAATGGGAATATTGTCTTATTAAAGTCAATAGTCAGAATATTACTGTCCATGAACACCTCGATAATGAGTCAATTATTCTTGCTGATTAATTTTCTGTCGACTCCTCATTTCAGCACTGACATTAGTCTGCACTGGGTCATTAACACGCCATTAAAATAAAATGTTTTTTCATAAGTGGTCTTGCATTCATTAGTGTCTGTATGTGGCATTAACTGAAAGGTAAAAACAAGATGATGGGAAACCAGTGAATCACCGTCGACTGATGACAGCTGCCAATTTTCTTTACTTCTCAGTACTGCTCTTCACGTTTGCCGGTGACATCAGGCTGTGTCATGCTGAAATAACAATGAAAGACAGGAAGAGCTACAAGGCCACCTCATTATTCCCAAGAGCTACAAATAGATCTTTCACCCTTTTCATAACTGCGAAACTGGAGCCTTTTTTGTGATTTTTAATGGCATTGAACTGCCTTTCTGCCTGAGGTTGAGGCACATACATCAAGGTAACAAAGGGAAATCATGTATAGCAGAGGGAAAGCTCACCTCGATTATTAGGCTGCGGAGCCTTCACCCGATCAATAAAATATCCTTCATTTGCATCAAGGGTGATTAATGGCTAAATGAAATGTTGAAAATATGATTAAGGCTGAAAAACTGCTGCTCTTTCCTCAGTAACTAATATAGTGAGACAAAGGCTGCAGATAAAACCTGTTTCCATCTGTTATTTGCCCTTAAACAAGTTTTTCTACACAATTATCAAGCCTTACAAGTTTTTAATATTAAAGGATGCTTTTTAGTACTAATTTCAAAATGCATGAAAAGTATGACAGAAAACCAGAAGGGAGGGCGTGACCTAGAAATATGTCACAATTATTTTCCAGTACATCCCCAGCAGTATTTATACATTTCCTAATGATATTAATTACTTAAATTAACACGACCTAGATAAGTGACACAAATTGCTGAATGGATTAAGCAATTAAAAATAATTGACTTAGGTTTGTAGACATTTTTGTTACAACAATTAACTTTCAAACTGTAAAAAAAAAAAACTACATCTGAAAGCCAAGTGAACTATACAACAAATCTCATTGATATTTACAGATTATATATAAAACATAGACGTAGCCTCTGCATTAACAACAGATTGGCAGAGTTCTTTTGAATATTTTAATTCAGCATTTTCACAGCGAGAAGTGACAATAATCTGAGTGAGAAGTTGAGGAAACCAAGCTGGTTGGCACTGTGTGCAGACAATTACAACACTATTAAAAGAAGAGACAAATGCTCACAAATGGTTTTATAATCCTTATTGTTCAAAAAGAAAAAAGATCAACTGAACCTTCTGTTGTATGTCACATAAAACATCACATAGGGTAAACATGTGAGAGAGATCGCATCTCCCTGACAAATGAAATGGCGATCTTACAGATGATCATGATAATGAGACTGTTAATTACTGCTCAATGACGGTCAATTGCCACAGGGTCTATCCTGTCATAAGGACTCAGGTCCAAGCTCATCATATACCAGAACTGTTCAAAAGTCTCCCCACAGAGTATCCAGAACTGCTCTAACTACTCAGTACAGTAGGTGTTTTTATTCTGAGCAATCTATAAAGGGACCAAAGCTTTATGATGATGTCATGGCAATACTCACAACAATAGGTGTGATATGTGATGAATAAAGTGTGATAGATAAAACCAACCAGGAGTATACAAGCAGCATTTATAAAGGGGTCAAAGCCTTTTTAACTTTGTCTCACCAGTGTGTGAAATAAAATGTGAACAGGTGTGACAGAACTACAAAAGAAATACATTTTATATATACTAGAAGCACTCAGAGAGCTCAGATCTCTACCAAGCCATTGTCGTTTTCCTTTTTTTGCCAATGATTGTGGGCATTATTTCTAAGTTAGAAGCTCTAATGACAAAATCATCCCTATCTCCCCATAGTAAAAAATCTTTTTAAAAAGTTCAAGATCAATCTAATCACTTGTTCCTTATTACATTTTGGAAATTTTCTGAAAATTTAATCAAAATTCATCCTCAACTTTTTGAATTATGTTGCTAACAGACAGACAGACAAACAAGTGATATGACGCAGTCCCATTAAGCAAAATGTAGCTGTTGTATAATGCCCTGGGGAGGAAAAAACAAACGTAAAGTGCAGTTTTTCAGCCCCGCAGGGCAGCAATGGCTCCAGGAATGTGCACGATGAATGACAGTGTGCCATTAAAATGAGTCAGAAACACAGAGTTTTAAGGTTAGAAACTTATTGTCACTTAGATCCAGACTGGAATTAAGTTAATTACTTCCAAGTTGTGCTACAGTATCTTCCAGCTCTGGATCTTTTCAATTTTTTTCTCTTTTTTCTTTTTTAAATTGATGTACAACAAGGCTGCTGAAGATTTAGGATTTGCTTAACAGCACAACCTTACAATGGTGTACCCTGGTATAGAAAATGGATGGATGGATGGATGGATGGATGGATGGATGGATGGATGGATGGATGGATGGATGGATGGATG
>JAOXYM010000008.1:23031823-23050683 GCA_028567055.1 Leptatherina wallacei | reverse complement strand
GGGGGGGGGGGGGGGGGGGGGGGGGGGGGGGGGACAACAGAACCGGAGTGAAAGTGAACTCATGCTGCACTGAATCAAAGGTCTTTGTGGAAGTAAAATAAAAGCCAAGACTATCTGCGTCAAGGCACACCTTCAAGACTTGGAGGAGCAAAAGCAGATTTGACACCATTGAAATGAAAATAGATCTAGTGTCTTCACACTGTAATACGAGTAATTAAAAGAAACAAACCAGGCAGTAAAAGATGTAGTTTTATTCTTTTAAGTTTTTCATGTTGAAATCAGAGCATCGAAATCCTCCGACTGAGGAAATAAAATTACAAAAAGCCGGAAGAAAAAGATCATAGGTAAAAAGAAGCAAGCTGGGAAAAAAAGAGAGAGAGGAAATAAGTGTTACATAAATAATGTATAAGAAAAGGTACACAGAGGCTGACGCAGCAGCTGCGTTCCGATACATACGGTTTCATTTCCAACGCCATCTATTTTCCATTTCAGCCGCGAGGAAGATTGGCAGCGGGCAACTGATGGGCGGGCCCTTTCGCCAGGCAGCAAAGATAAACTACTGTCGGTTCAATCCATATTCCTCGAGCATCAGTCACCCACTCCCCCACCCAAAAAAAACAAAAAAACAATGAGCCTAATGCAGAGTGGTTACACAAGGTGAGAAAGGGTATGAGAGGGAAGTCAAAAAAAAAAAAAAAAAAAAAGGAAAACATGTCACAGCATAAAGGAGAATTATTTGTGAAGGCCGGCGGCTGTCCAGGTTTTCACTTGCTTATTGCTGCTGTAGCACAAGACCCAGAATGGCCAAGAGAAAGCTGTCCATCACCCGGAATACAATCAGCAGTGAAAACGGCTGGGGAGCTAATGGATGTTTCCACGGGGAGAGCAATTTAGTGAATGGAAAAGTGGATGGGTCCATCATGCTAGATGGGATTACATACGATTGTTATCCTTCATAAGAGTGATACGGCGGTCAAAAGGTGTAATGTATATAGACAAGGGAGACATTAAATAGTAATCTCTCCACAGCCCACTCACAGCCAATCAGCCTGCTCTCATTTTACTTTCTTTTTCTGACCCAGCAGACATTCGGAGTAGCACTTAAACAAATAGGCTGCTGCTGCTGAAATATACAGAGCAACACGCTCTCAAAATAAATTAAATTATCTGCAGGCTCAGTTCGGTGCATTTTAAACCAACACAACAAAGGAAAGGCTTCAAAAAACAGAACATTGGACACAAATAAATATAGAAGTTGGACTCTTTGCCAAACATATAAAATTGGTGAAAAATGGGAGTAAGATGCAGAGTTGAAAAATGAGGCGGAGAATGTTTTATCTAAGAGCAGAGAGCAATCATCTCAACGGAGAAAAGGCACCGACTGTTTCATGCACTTTCTGAGAAACCTGCTGTAGTTTCTGTTGCACACCTCTCTGTTCTCAGTAATTTATCTCCCCCCCCCCCACCAAAAAAATAAATAAATCCCTCCAGGAAAGACTGCAGCTTCTCGGCTTAGTGTCCTCGCATGTCCTACAGGGCAAACGCTGAATCCTCAGAAGATGTGTTTGAGATGCTTGACGCCGTACGTCTTGAAAAACACCAGCAGGATTAAAGTCCATAGACCCAGGATGAAGCCATCAGGAGGATGCCAGTCTTTCTGCTTTGGTTTCTGTGGGGGGTGGGTGAGGAGAGGAGAGGTAAGGGGAGGGAGGAAGGGGGGGGGGGAGAAACAGAAGGGGGATTGAGGTGAGATTGCAGGTTAGTAATGGTGTGTATATTTCTCCTGTTGAGGCCACTGCTGATTGTTCTGTCATTCACACACGCAGGCAGGCACAGAATCCCACATACTCTCACTTTATCTCTTCAAACACTTTATGTGCTCTATCTGCTGTCTCGTACACACAAACACAAAGTTCACACAGGAAAGCGGGTGGTAGAGCTCATCAGTACACCTCCTCTGTCTTGTGTTTGTCCCATTCACTGCCACATCATCACTTTGTGTATGATTATACTTTTAAATCTGGCTTGTATTAAACATGCATCTCACAAGGAGCACATTTATATGCTAATGTGGCGGCAATATTCTGCAGAGAGATGAGATTTAACCTCTAAAAAATCTTCTAAACTCCTCTGCCAGCAACAAAGCTAGAGACGGGCTGTGAGGATGCGCTGGAGAGATTTCGGTTATCCCTCGCAATACAAGCTTCCAATCGGGAAATCACTAGTCAGGCCAGGCATCCCCCAAAGCCAGAACCTACTGTACATAAGAAACTGTAGGGCCAAACACAGAAGCTGCTACACATATGCCACTATAGCTCTTGTTGTGCACCTACAGTCATGATAAAAAAAAAAAACTATGAATTTTTACAAATCAGATATAAAAGATCGTCATCGCCAGGTCTTAAAAATCGGCTAAGTACAACCTCAGATGAACAGAAAACCCACAATATATGATATATGATATCACAATTTATATTGAGAAAAACTAGACAAAACAAAGAGGAAGTGAGTAGAAAAATGAAAAAATACAAAAATTATACAGAAAACATTTATATCGTGGGTCCACATACATGGCAGCTGCCATATTTGTGCCACAAGTTTTACTGCAGTGTCTCTAAATGGACAAACAACTCTGTATGTGAAGTGAGAACCCTGTACGTTTTTAAACTGCAGTGCAGCCTTTGCTTGATAGGAGCTAGAGGACCGTTGGGGATAACGTACACCTTAAAAAGGCACACAGAAGAAGACAGAACACATACACAATTTCAAAGTATTTACCTGTAGTGCAGTCATTGCTGCACCTGAGGCCGCTGGATCCACTCATAGATGAAAACATGTTTATGTTTGAAAGAATTTTGGCCAGTGATGACCACCGTCCATCACAACTGTGCTCGGCATTTGAAATCATTTCTATGCTCATCTTTACTGCTAGATGTCAGCAATTCTTACACATTGTACCTTTAAGCTCCTGCAACATCAATAGTTCAGTCAAGTTGAGGCCTGGACTTGGACAACACTGTTACACACTCTTCCATAGATTTGTTGCTGTGCTTGGGATCTTAGTCCATGAACCATTCTGGGGAAAGCATTAGTTATTTCCTCATATTTGACTCAAAAATACTTTGGCATAAAGGAGTTCATGGTTGACAAGGTGTTCAGGTCCTCTAGCTGCAAAACAAGCCCAAAACATTACTTTTCCACCACCATTCTTGACAGTTGCTATGGTGTGCTGGTGACTATATGCTATTTTTGTTTTTCTGTTTTTTTTTCCAAATGTAGTGCTGTGAATTATAACCGAACATCTCCACTTTGGTATCATCTGTCCAAACGACGCAATGCTAGAAAAGGTTAGAGAGAAAATGTTTTTCACTGATGAACCTTTCTATCCAAGCCATTCTTCTTCAATCTTTTTCTAATTGTACCATCATGAACTTTGATATTTAGCATGCTAACTTAGGCCGGAAGGTTCTAAAATAAGGTTTTTAGGTTTTCTGCAATGTGTCCAGGTTGCATTGCATGGTTTGACTTTGAGGTGAACTTGCTCAGAGGTTCACTCCTGTGAAGATTATCAACTGTGTTTATATTTTCCTTTGGGAATCTTTTTTTACAACATAATAGAAACCAAACTGTTTAAAAATTGCCTTATAGCAAGATTCCAGACAGTTGGGCAGCATCGATAGCTTGCTGATGTCTTTCCTCCTTGACATAGTTTAAACACACAAATAAATGCTTCAGACCAGCGAAATGTTTGCTTTTATGGACGTGCACAGAGTTGATGCAGGTGTATTTGATCAACATTCCTGGGCTGTTAATTACCTTCTTAAATCTTATGGAATCAGTAAGGGTGTACTTAATCTTTTACACATTGCTTCACCATTTAGGCTTAGTTTTTGGTTTAAAAAAAAAGTTGTGACAAAGTGCAACATCTGCCATTCACCTGAGGCTGTTTTAAGCTGATTTTAATACCTGATAAACACAGGACAAGGTTTTTTTTTTCATTTCTTTTTTTAATGTCTTGACTCATAAAACCATATAATTTAAAGGGTTTGTACTTTTTTTACCATGACTGCTTTTTCTGAATGACATCCATGTCGCTGCAGCAGAAGCTGACAGGAGACTGGGGAATTAGACCCTGGTGTAAAAGTCAAGTCTGTCCAGTCATTATTATGTACAACCTCACAACCAAAGTACAAATGAACTTTAATATCAGTCCTATCTTTAACTTTGCATTTACAACTAATTGCATGTAGACAATACCCAATTAGTTTGCCATCTCTTTTTGAATAAAAAAAAGCAATCTGTTGGATGATACGCCAGATTTAACCGCAGCATGTTGTCTCCAAATACAGTATTTTCAATAGGCGATGTGTCTGGAAAGAACACAGGCCAGTTTAGCACCAGGACTTAAGACCGAGTCATTCTGCTGTTTGGCATCATCTTGCTGAAAATAGCAAGACCTTCCCTGAAACATGCCTGAATGGCAGCATATGTTGCTCCAAAGTCTTTATATCCACAGACCATCACAGATGCTGATTTTGAACAACATACTGAGAACACGCCAGGTTAACACGACACACTTGATTTTGAGAAGAGAATGAAAAACTTTAAAATGATGATATTATGAGACACACCGAGTGGAAGGACTATTTCAAAATCAACTTATCGTGGGTTTTTTTCTTACTTCTTTGCATAGTAATTCCATTAATAACACAATTTCAAACCTCTAAACATTTTACAGTTATGAATACAGATATCACCATATTATAATCAGCGCAGTGAATGTAAGAAGTTAAATTGCAATGCAGACAGAATATTTCCTCTAATCCTGATGACTCACTGGTAGTATTTCAGATCTGAAAGAGTCCAGTTGCCTTGCAATTTCACTCAAATAGACAGTCGCTGAATTCTGCTGAATTTCCTCTTTAAACGTAAAGGAAAGACTGCTGAATTGCCGTATGTAGAACGGAGTCTATATTTGCAAGTACATATAAATGAGAGGCTGGCACATTCATTTCTGAAGCGTGTGCTGAATATGTCCAGTGTCTAAAATTACCACCCACCAGGCACCAAATGCCAGTGAAATCTGTCTCTGGCAGCTAAAAACACACACACTGGCTGAGACTGTAACATTTGAACACCTCTGTTATATTCAATTATAATCTCCCTGCTGACTACTGAGCACACTGTCCATCAGTCAATCAAATCAAAGCCAAACAATGGCTCTGTCTCAAATAGGCTTTTCAATCGTTGACTGTGGTGCTCCTGCCACACAAAGCAGCTTCATCTCTGCTTGGCTGATGATGAACTTACCTAATTGAATGATAAAATGATAAAGAGGCTTCAAAAGCTGCCCTGGCTCGAGTTCATGAAACATGTAGAACAAGCATTATCACATATTTCTTTCCAGACCTGGTAAAATTAATGTCATTTCTTATTTGTTTAACAACTCTTGGTGAAAGGACAGTTCATTTTAGGAAGTGAACTCCAGTGTACTCGCGCCTCTGTGCCACCTCTGTGCCCCGTGCGTCTTCTCAAGGCTGTCCCTTCAATCCGAACTCCACATTGCGTGACGACATTGCCAATTTCCAATGTAGAGAGGCTGAGGACAGCAGGAAAATTGGATTACGTCTGACTCTAAATTTATTTAACAGCTCAATCAAATCAAATCAATAGAGTTCCACAGCCATCCAGAATACTAAAGCAGACACAGTGAAGCATTGGCAGCTCGTGTCAGACCTGAACTCTAAGGCAGGCATAGTGTTGGACAGACTCAGGGCTGCAAATCCAAGGTTAAGAGCTGCTTTTTCAAAATGGCTTTCCTATGATGGATGTTAGCTTGAAAATTCCACCTATGTTCTCATAATATTGTTGACAATAAACTCTAAATTCCAGCAGAATCTCATTATGAAAGGAGATTGAAGTTGATTCAGACTGAGAAGCTGTGGTGAATGAGTCACTCAGTGTTTTACATGGATGTGAGAATCGCAATGTTTCAGGTTTTGCCATTACGATAAGTGCATCTCTAAGTCAGTAGCAGGTCATTCTCTGACAAAGTAAAAAAATAAATAAAAAAAAAAGCACATAAAAGATTATAGGATGTTTCCTGAGCCTTTCAGATTTTCATCATCTCTAAGTGGTCCTCAAGCTGTTTTTACAACTTGACTAATAGCTGCACCAAATTGAACTGGACAGCAAATGTTTGCTCTCTTAATAAAGTCTGGTAACAATGGTCATGTAGCTGAAATAACCATCTGCGACACCGAGTTTCATCAGGATCAGTTGTGCTTTATTTTTTTTAAAAACCCACAGCAGTCTCCATCCATCCATTCACTTTGTCTTTTATCTCTGACTGGGTTTCAAGTACAACAGCTTCCACAAAGACCCCTGGACCTCTCTCTCCACAGTCACCTCCTCCAGCTCTTCTGACGGATCCCAAATTAGCTGTCGTAAGGGGGTCTCTCAATGAGAATTCTGCCAATGTTCAGTAGTTCTGCTTTAAGACCTTCCCTTCAATCAAACATGGAGATAGCAGCATCCTTCTATGGGGACCTTATTCTGTTACAAAAGGAGCTTTAATCAAGTGCTACATCAGTAATAAATGGGATGTTTCAAACTTTAATTTTTCTTTTCAAAAAATGTTTTCACTTTTCACAATCTGCTTTCAGATGCATTTGGAACATGTCAAAACTCCATCTTCAGGAGTATTTCTGACAAACCAAGAGCGCAGAGCTTCATCATGAAGACTGACTTCAGTGTAATGCACAGATAATGAAGCTTTAACTATAAAGGGATGCTTTTTCATTTAAATTAGTGGAGCTTTGTGAGAGACTGACAGAAACTACAGTCAACAGCCCAGATGACAGATTTTAGCCTCATTTGTCTGACATCAGAATAACAGACATCAAAGTGGGAGTTTAGTCCAAAAATAGCTCAGAATTAAAAAGGTCCTGAAAACATATTATTTCACTCTAAGCTGCAGAGTATTTTGTGATGACTCAATTTTCTGGCAGGGTTAGATTGTGAGGATGGATATGTGGATGTGTGCGCTCACGCTGCCAGGTCACTGTTTATCACACGGGATCAAACCACATCCACACAGTGCCAACCAAGCTAAGCAGCAGTGTATTATATTGTGATTAAAGAGTACAGTTCTATAAGAATATAAGTTTTAGTCTTAACTTTAAATCTGACCTGTTTATCTTATACACCATGTTTTCTTTATCTTAACAGATAATGACAAGACAAGATGCAGTTCAGGAAGGTCAGTCCAAGTAAAGGATTCATTATTTTCATGGCTTCTTTAGGCTGTAAAATACTCTGCAACATCTCTACAACTGTTTCAGTTAAACAGCTAAATTATTGATATATACTCTAGTAAGATACATAAAAATGTAAATTATGACAACTGCTATCTACTTTTAATTGTCTTCATTTCCCCCACTGTAATTAGCAGTGAGGCTTCAGGTTTAAAAGTTCACTAAAGATTCTGCAATCCTGTTATAATAAACTTTGTTAGAAGTGTCTCTGATCACCGCCAACTGAGAGTTTCATACTACCTTCTCATTAAATGTGAGCTCAGATTTGAAGGCTGACCCTATTAGCTTAATAAGCTGATCAGAGGGTAAGGTGAACAAAGGTCTCAAACTGCATCATTACAACTAATTCAGCTAATACTTGCCACATTCAAATGAGTGTCTGGGCTTTTTCTTTTTCTATTTTGTACTTTTCTTGCTCTCAAGTCTTCAAGCCCAGAAAACTCTTGGTGATTTTCAATGAAAGAAGGGGACTAATGGCTGCTCACAAAACATATATATTCTTACTGATTTGAAGTGTTGCATGCTTTTAATCATTTCAATTGAGTTCTTTTAAAAGGATTTTATTATCATTTTTGCACGCTTTCAATTATGTCTTAATATGATTTTGTTTGTTTTTGCTTTTTTTTTTATGTAAATCACATTGAAATCGTTTTATGTATGAAATGCATGACACAAATAAACTTGCCTTGCCTTTAGAGCTTCTGCAAATTTCACCACTTCAAGCAAACCACACAAACAAGATGTCATATGTAAGCAGAGACTCTGCTGATTACAAAGATGTCTGTCTCATCAATGTGGGACAAAATCTCTGTGTGCTAGCAGCCAAAGAGTAGCAAATAAAACTCACATAACCATAAATTATGTCTAACTTTTGCCATCTTGTAGTCAAAAATTTCATTCCACCTCTAAAAAAAATCAACTAATGTCTTCTCCTATAACTCTGCCTTTGTTTGAAATGATTCATGATGGTCCTGGTAGTTTCCATGGAGATGAAGGAGGTTTTATAGTCAAGTATTTGCTCTTCCTATGATTTTTTCTGGATCCTAATGGATGTTTTTAAGGTGAATTTGGGGGCTATCCCTCAGTTATCCTGACTCTGACCATTGATACAAGCGTCAATAATCAGCATTGGTTAATGGGTTCCTGATATATTTACCTGTGTAACACCTCAATTAAAACATCTGTAAAACTGCTCAGGTTCACTCTTTTAGCATCTATTTTTGCACAGTTACTCATCAGACATTACTTCACTAATTAAATTGGATGAATTGGGCTGCTATTGTCTGGTTTTCACTGAAAGTAATGTTTTATTTTAGGAGATTACCATTAAAATGTTCTACTCCAGGTGAATTTACTCTGACACAGTAATACGTGTCCTGATTCTGACACATCTGCAGTAACCTCACATGTCTCAGCTTTCTTTTGAGACCAAAATTATTCATACAACCCTTGTAGTTGACACCCGTGTGTCATTTCAGACAGATGGCAGAAAAGAAATTACTTTAATCACTGATGCTGCATGAGAGGCATGATGTAGTGGGGTGTCTATTCCCCCTGTGCCCATGTGGATTTTCTGCAGGTATTCCAGGTTCCAAAATAAAATTAAAAAAAAGAGGTGTTCACTGGTAACTCTAATTTGATGAGAGTGTGTGTGAATGTTTGACTGATTTGTGTTCTGAATTTCAGCTCAAGGCTTAGTAATTAAACCTTTATTAAATCAGTTTCTGCAGCTGATTCTAATGGTGAAACAAGTCCTCTGTTATCCCTCCTTTCCTCTGCTCTCTGCCCATCACATTTCTTATACAGTGAATATAAAAACAAAGTGAAGTGACCATGAAAAAATGTCCTTGCAATCTGTCAGATTTGGAGTGTGTTTAAAAGAAAGCGTCTGCAAATATTGCCAAGTCAAAATGTGCCACAGTGATAGACTCCTACCCAAGAAGCCTGAACAATGTGATTAAATCAAAGTCAAAGTGTTAGTGCGTGCACACTCGTGTAACCAGCCAATGTTTTTTTTTTATTTTTTCATATTTTTCCCTCTAAAGGATTTGCTTGTTTTATACAGTTGATTTAAGGTTTGAAAAGTTTTTAAATCATTTATTGTGGTCTGCTGCACTCAACCTGATCTTTTCAATTTCTCATCTCTAAAACCTCCAACTGCAATGACAGCAATGGCAAGGGCAGCGAGATGGACTTTCCCTCACTAGCTTTGAACACTGATCAATTATGAATGGTCTTCCTCTAGTTTAGTTAAAACAGCAGCATCTCATCAAATCACAAGTATATTTGCACGAAGGCTTAATCTATCTTCCACCCTGTTTTCTGGTCAAACAGACACAGAAGCTGTGACAACAGTGATCTCACCCACAGAGACTCTGACAAAATCACATGAATACTGATTCGCCAGTTCAGACCACCATCAACATAAATGCAATAAAAATGTACAAACGCCGCAGTTCTCCAGTTTCGCTACAAGAATTATACATAACACGTGAGCTGGGGCACTTTCACTTGCAGCTAAGGTGATAAAAGCTACAGCATGAAAACTAGTAGAGCAGCTGAGTGTTATACACCTGGAGGACGAGGCAGAGCCCGACCAGGGATGTTCATGAGAGATGACTGGGAGCATGTGGCCATCGGGGGGCAGTTGACCTCTGTGACAATGGAAAGCAAAGGTGTGCGTGACTGAGACTGTTCGTGAGTGTGCATATATATATATATATATATATATATATATATATATATATATATATATATATGGTGAGTGTATGTGTTAAAGGTAGCCTCTGGGATACAGAAGAATAAAAGGAGATGGATTGAGTGTGACAGGACGCCACATCAACAGAGGCAGCGGGGAGAGGAGCATATGTCAAGTGGAGAGTGAGGGGACAGGGAGATAGAACACGAAGGTGATAATTACAGATGTTTACAGATTTAAAATCTTGTGCTCACTTAATATTCACAGTTACAGTGACATACATAGCTGAACTCAAGTTTTCCTAGCCCTTTTTGTCAGTTACATCCAATAAAATGTAAGCCTTCCACAATTATTAAAGAATTGCAATTAGTACTGACTGCAATCATTTATTCCATTAGCACTGAATCCAAGCTCAAATTTGCGTGTTTCTCCTTTTAAAGCCTAAAGCAACATGAACAGTTTCATGTTATATCATTTGGAAGACACATGGCAGGTGATTTTAAAAGAAATATTCATAAAGGTTAGGGTCAAAAACAAGAATTTATAAACAGAAGCATCATGTTTGAGCTCTCATATGGTCTTTGGGTTTTTTGGGGAGTTTTTTTTTTTTTTTTCAAAGGCTGAGAAATAGAACTTTTACTGAAAAAAAACCCCTCTCATTTAGTCCTGTCACAATAACAAATTTTGCCGTGCAATTGTCTCAGAAATTATTGCGATAAACGATACAATGATTATGCCAAAATAATGCAGGTACACCGTTTTATGTGTATAAAACATTTTCACTGGAACAGTCTCATTTATAACGAATGAAAAAAAAAAATGTAAACACGGGGCTCAGACAGGGAAAACCGGCAAAACTGCCAGTTAGGTAATAATAATAATTAATCATTTCTCTCGGCCCACTGATGATGAATAAAACTCCCCTTTGGTCCCATACAAAGTTTGAGTGGGTGTCTCAGCCAAATCAGTACTTGGATGATTCAAAATTTTCTTCAGCTAAATAAAAGATAGAACTGAAAACATTGTCTTCGACGACGAAGATGAGCGTTCAAAGATTAGTGCGCAGCTTCCGTCAGCAATGTTAAAAACAACAGATCAAGCCAGAAATCTTGGAACTCTGGACTCCTCAGATATAAAAAGCAGAGACATGTTGTTCACACCGTTATCCTGATGAAGATCCAAATCTTACTGAAACTTAAAAAGACTTATTTGTCAAAAAAACTTTATTAAGCACATTCCACTAAGACTTCTAAGATCATCTGGGTCTGCTTTCCCTCCTGAGAGTTAAAAGTAAACAAAGAGAATCAGCGTTGCCCCTAAAATCTGGAACAAACTATCAGAAAACCTAAAGTTTGCTGCAAACACTAGTTCTTTTAAACCAGGTCTTTTAATTAGATTAGGATATTTGTGGTGGTGATGGAGATGACAACGACAAAGAAAATGATGCATGTCCCACTATTTTGTATGATATGCAACTTACTGCATGTATTCTCTTGTCTCTTTCTTTTAATAATGTCCAGCACACTGGTTTGCCTTATATATGGAATGTGCTTAATAAAGTTTTCTTGACAAATAAATCTTATTAAGTTTCAATAAGATTTGGATCTTCATCAGGATAACAGTGTGAACAACAGTTTGATTATTTCCAGCTGGTAGATTTATATCCACATTTTGCTCTTGCTGAATGACTCCTGAGCATCTGTTTTTAAAGAATGTATACATTATGGAGGACATTGGATCATTTTTTAGCGCTTTGCTATTTTGCAGTTGTGTATATTGTTCTGAATTTCACATTGTAGGTTTTTGGGGGGATTTTGAAGTTAAAATTTTAAACCACTCATAGCATTACCTGGAGCTTGTCAGGTTGGAGTAAAGTTTGAATGTAGGTGTACATGAGGTCTGTTGTTCTAACTTTTGGCCAGAATAAAATCCAAATCAGATCAACACAGTATCAATAAATAATATCTGCTCCATGGAGAAAGTGTCTGAGCCTTTCTTCATTTTTCTGTTGGTTTGCTGTGACTCTGCACAGTTCTTTCAATGTGTGAATAACCATTTCTTCACTTTACAATAGTTGTTCCTTTTCCATTGGAGGGAAACGGGGAATAAAATGTTGAGGTTCTCTTAGGGAGTGACAAGATCGGCTTAACAATGAGTACATCATAGGAACACCACATATTAGATGTTTTGGGGACAAAGTCAGAGTGGATGAATAGGTTTTGGGTATGTACAGAGGAGGGATAGGGAATATACCTGTATCAATAGAAGGATACTGAGAGTGGAACTACCAAAGAGGAGATTTATGGAGGTAGTTATGAAGACATGAAGTCATTTGGTGTAAGAGAAGAGGATGCATGGGGGTAGGGTTAGATGCTGTGGCAACCTCTGAAAGGAACAGCTTGATAGGAAAAGATGTGAACTTTCCACTAAATACAACTTTGGTATTTCTGAGGTCAAAAACAAGCCTCCAAATGTTTCTGCTTACAGACTGTATTAGCTCGTAATGGAATGTCATTTAAATTGTGAAGAAAAATTTTGCAAATGTACAAGGATGCAGGTTCAAGTTAAAATCGCCTGTTTTGTAAAAGCAATATCAAGATTATTAGGCAATAATACTATAGGCCTGTCACAATAATAAATTTTGCTGTGCTCTACATAAAAAAAGGAGAAAAAACCATTGAAAAGCAAAGATGAAGGAGTCAAACTATTAAACTACATGGCATCAAGATGTGGGGGGGTGGGGGGAGGGGGGTTTGCTGACCTTCACTGACAGAACTATTCACATCCCACCATCAAGGACAGGGAGCAACACCCAAGTAGTCTGCCTCTACTGCACACAGTGTGGTGTGTTCATTTCATCAGTAAAATCAATTAACAGCTCCTCATCTGATTGATTGGAGCTAATTAACATGGGAATGCATGATGCCAATAGTCATGAGGGGAGTTCAAAACACCTTGCCAAGCACTCACACTTCAAGGACAAAACAGCATCAATTTTATGCGGCGCAGAGCCGGATGAAGGAACAACGGCCGCTGTGCACTGCCGGAACACTCCACTGTATTGCCTTGACATTTACGCCCCCAGCAAATTCTAAGACAGTCAAAGAAGTGGGTGTATTAATCTATCATGAAGCATGCTTTCCTTTTTTCTTTTTTTTTTTTACACAATATTAATCAGAATTTCAGAGCATCAAAGCAAATTCCAGATGATATTTTATTAAGCAGACAGATTGGGTTTGGCCTGTGATCCACATTTTGAATTGTGTCATTGTTGCAAGCTGAGGGTAGGAGGATTTGGCGAGCAATGAGAGGGAGGTGAAGCATTAATTTCCACCGTTTCCATTTTCAATTCTCTGGAGCCATATGAGGTGGTGTCAAGCTGGCAAAAGAACAAATAACAATTTGACGCCAGAGACCAGAGCTCACAGCAGCAATTCACAAAAGAGTTTTTTTCTTTTTTTAAAAAAGAGGGTGGGCTTGAGTTATTTCCAGAACTGAATATATTGTGATTAGGTGCTGGCAACAAAATGAGATGTGGTAGGTTAGACAGAGAAGGGGGCAGGAAGAAAAGGACTCACCCCGTTTGACCAAGCCATCACATACACACATCCATCAACACATTGAGAGATTTGCTTGAGTGACAAAATTGACATGAGCTTTGCAACACTTAAAGTTATCAGTTTTAAAGACCTGATTCTGTCTGTTGTCTGAAGTGGAAGTCCCTCAGATGAAAGGATCCGATCTACGACAACAAAATAACAGCAGCATGAAAACAAAGATGTCAGAGAGTGCTACACCCTATGACAGCTAATCAAATAGAGGGGGGGGGGGCCGTCAATGGGCTTGATGGGCATTGGTCATTCTGCTGCAGTGCAGATGGACTAGGTTGAAGGGGGGAGAGAGATGACTCAGTCTGTCAGAACTCCCATCTTCAACCCAGCAGGAGCGTGAGCCGATAATCGAAATCTCTGCCAGGGGTCGCTGGGTTGCCGAGTGTGTCTGTGTGTTGTATGTGTGGGTGTATTTTAAAAAGAAAGAAAAAGAAAAACAGAAATATGAGGAAAAACAAAAAAAAAAACTAAGAAAATGATAGGGGAGGAGGCAAAGAGGGGGTGAGCCAAGATATGAGGGCAGCAGAAGGAGAAGTTAATGAAGTATGTTTGTACGAGTGATTGGGAAAGTTTTCAATTGCATGGTCAAAATTTTCAATCTACAGAAGTAAACAGTTTATGATAAACTCTAATATGAACAGCAGGCAGCAGATCTGATGCTACCTAGGGTCTGAGCTAATATCTCCCCCCCCCCATGTTTCCTATAATGACACTCTGTAAGCTTCTGACGAGGCTCAGGCCTGTGGCCAGCTTCATCTCTGTGGGCCAACTAACTGCTCAGGCTTTACAATGGAAAAGCCAGATTCGACACTTGGCATTAATTCAGCCGCCCGCATTACATGAAATGTGTTTATGCAGTTTAAGTGTTGAGGAAAAACAACTGCTAAACTGTCACAAAATCTACTGTAATATGAAGTTAGGGCTGTGTGTGATATGGTAAAAAATAAATATCCAATACATTTCCTGTATTGATCAATGTCGATCTTGATCACAACATATATTATTAATGCTGTCAATTTCAGAATTACAATACTAATATCCGCACATGAAATACATACAAACGTTATAACAGAAATTAGTCATGTTGTATTCTTGTTTTTTTCTAATGTTTTTCATTTGAAATGATGCTTTTCCAACATTTTCCTGCTTTCTGCGTAGTCACTGGGTGGGATCCCTTTTCAGGTGATTAAACTTGCTTTAAAATTTCATTAAACAATCTTGCTTTCCGTTTTGGCTGTTGATCGGTTGTTCATCATTTCTAGTAATCCAAAACCATTTCCTACTACGCTGAAAGTTTAGGAAGACAATGCAAGTTCAATTTCAGTCTCTTGGTGGTGACCAACCAGCTTAGAGGTGCAATACCACTAACTAGTGGACTGAAATGTGCTGAGGCCTACGGAGCTAGTTCTGTGGATGTATCGACTACAAACATCTCATACTTAACACAGATGACATACATTTTATAGTGATCTAATTTTGAGAAAGTTTCATAATCCAGTGCTTCTGTATTTGGAGCTACCATTTCTTGGAAGCATCGTAGCCTTACACATCTTTCAACTATACGGAAAATGTAATTCTTCAGTGTTGAGAGCAGTTATTAAAATGACAAGGTGAAACCCATTTCATATTCAATACATTCAGAAAATATTAGGAAAAGCACAGCTAACGAAGATCATCGGGTGTGTAGAAATTAAACCTTTCAGTGCTTTAAAGAAGCAATACTGAAGTTTGGCAGATTTTCTCAGTGAGGGACCCCTTAACGAAGCATCCATCTTGTAACCTCTCTCTGAGCTCTCTACACCGAGTCAGTCTGATGGTGACTCTTGTTTTTTCTCTTTCTCTGACCCTTTCTCTCTTTCTTTTCCTCCCATCCTCGAATAATGTCCTCTTGTGTTTCTTTACTGAATCAACTACAGTGCAATTTCATAATGGCCAGTGTGTTGATATCCAGTTGCTGGTTTGTGTAAGAGAGAAACTCAGCTGTAACATGATGCTCTAGGCTCAAACACGAAGTTGGGAAAACAGTTTCTCAGCCTTGGGGCGCTGCTGGGCAACAACAGCTTTGGGAATGTACATAATAAATCTCAATGTGCCATCATAACAAGTCAGACACATATTTCCAAGGTCAATAAGTTACACAGTGCTGTTTTTTGGGGGATTTTTAAAATCAACATACTTACACCTTCTACTGGTAACTACCACAAAAAAAATTACTATGAATAATGTAAACATTAGCAGCTTTGTGTAGTGATGGTATTTTCTACCAGATGGATCTAAGTGGGTTTAGTTTTCCACTCGATCCCGAGCTGTCTGACGGTATTTTTTACACCTGAAAGCCCGACTGAGGTTCACATTTCTGTTTCGTTGTACACATGTGATCCAGTTAGGTTTGTCATTCCACAGCTGACTGTGTGCGCCCAAACAATTGTAAGCGCTCAGACTGAACAGGATGACTATATATGTCCATGGATCAATCTCCATTTAGAAAAAGAAGACAACGGAGAGAAAAACAACATAGATGCTTGTTTTGAGGAGAGATTAAGGACAATTGTTGCTATCCGCACCTCTAAAATGTACTGTGGACCGATTACAAGCCTGAGCAAGGAAAGCTTTAGAACAGCTGACCCAGGAGGCACTGTGTATAGGGTCATGTGGGGCTTCTAGAGAGTTTGCACACAGACAAACCGAGTACCCTGCCTTAGGTGTGACATCATGCAGAGATATCCACAGCTTTATCTGACCTCTCTACCAGCCTGACTGATTTGTCTACACTGTGGTAAGAAATAAATGAGTTGAGTTGTGTGACTCTTTTTTAAAAAAAAAAAAAAAAAAAAAAGCAATGTACATGGCTTACATGTGGACAAATGAAATCCAACACAACTAAGCCACAAAACTATAGCCTGAAGTAACAAACTACTGTGCACATGCTGATATTAACATGACCACTCTGCATTTTAAGCATGGGCTGCTGAGAGACGGCTGAACCCCAAATGTAAACACAGACACTGTTTTCTGTTAACTTGCCTTTGGGAAAGATTAATGCTACGTCTTTGCATTTCTGAAGTGGGAGTATAACATTTTTTATTTTAATGGCCTCATAATGGAAAATCTTACTAGAGTGAGACAGGACCAAAAACCAGCTATTGGGGATGCGGGGGGGGGGGGTTCAAAAGGTGGATTGAGGAGGGAGGGGTGTTCATTTGTGAAGGTCGACCTGACTGAGAGCCACAATCCATTTGGGAATGAGGTGAATGCACAATTCATCGCCACAGTCCTGCCCATCCATTCTGCTGGATTTCACGGTGGCCCCTCCACACCGAGACCAGGAGGCAGTTACATTTCACACTTAGATCTGTCACCATGGAAACGGCACAAAGATATCTGTTGGTGGATGTTGCACCCAACTTTTTATTACGTGGAAAAATTAGGGAAAGGCATGGATAACTTTGAAAAGCAAAAACACTGTCACTTGGAACAAATGGCTGCATACACAAAGACATAAAAAATGGCCCACATTAAAACTCTACACGCCACGGGCACACAAAATAGGCATTCTTCATGTGGGATTGAGTGACCTGGCCAGGATGTTTGTATGGATCCATTACCTGATGGATGATCTCAGACACCGGCAGCTGGTCCACGTATGAGTGCACTTCTCTGTGGACTTCTCCATTCACAGGACTACAAGGCGAAACACACACACACACACACACACACACAAAATCACTCTGTCAGGATGTGCCATCGACATATTGTTTCATGGAAAAATCGATGGAATACAATCTGCTACAAATAAACAGTTTTTTCCTCTACATAAACTAATATCCTACTCATCGTCTTGTAATCTGAATGACTCATTTCATCATCACTGAATTCTGCAAGCAAAGACAAAGGAAAAACATCTTAAAAGGATTATTTGTTTCATAATATGACGCATAAAAGCAATCCTTTCAGCAACACACTCACTACTTTTTCTTTAAGGCAAATACAGAAGTGCTGGAAGTGCATCACAGTCAGACCCAACTAATAGAGCACTCTGCACTATTTATTTTTTTTTTAGAAAAAACAAAATGAACAATGCAGCAGCTGAATTGGAGGGAGCTTCTGAACCCTCTTCATATTCAATAAGCTTGTTTTATACATGTAGAAATTTGCACAAAACTGATTAATTTAAATAGGCTCTGATGAGTTACTAGGGATGCAGCAACTATTTGGTTAAGAAGAATGTTTAAATTTTGGCCAATACGGATTGTTTTTGTCAATGAATTATCAATTATAGAAATAAAATAACTTAACAGCTGTAAAGTACTTTAGTCCTTTAATCACACCATCTTTGAAAAAGCAGAAAAAACATTTAGATAACCAAAAAAGATCACTTCTACAAAATAATAATGGTTTAAAAGACTTTTTATCCTGTTAACAAAAGACAAACTCAATGAATTTTCAGTGCTTTAATGGAGCAAAAATTTTTCTTGCTCCAAATAACTGTCAGTCTAGGAGTAAAGTCAAGGCAACTCATGCAATTCATATCAGAATCTGCCACTGGTTGACTTTACATTATTTTCTGATAAGCCAATTAAAGTCAGGCATCCTTGTTAGATACGGTTTTTAAAATATCTGTGTCTTTAAACCAAGACCTCAATCTTCAAGCTTTTTGGGGCTAAAATGAGCCTGATGGGATGAACCAGTTTGTTAGATTGTAAAGATGTCTTAAAGACATAATGACTTGGATGACCCTGAATTTACTCCTTCTAAACTCAGGTAAGACTGAGGTTGTTGTCTTTGGACCCGAAAAAACTCTACCTTGCTGTCTAGCTACACAACTATACGTAAATACTCTGGATGGCAGTAACTTGGTCTCCAGTACTACAGTGAGAAATTGGAGTAATTTTTAACCAGGATTTGTCCTTTAACTCACGTATAAAACAGGTTTCTAGAACCTTCTTCTTCCACCTACGTAATATTGCCAAAGTTAGGGACATCCTGTCTCAGAGTGATGCAGAAAAACTAGTCAATGCTTTCATTATTTCAAGACTAGACTATTGTAATTCTTTATTGATGGGCTGTCCCAGATATGCCCTGAAAAGTCTCCAACTGATCCAAAATGCTGCAGCCAGGGTTCTGATGAGGACCAGCAGGAGAGATCATGTTTCTCCACGAGGCAGAGCCTTCAGCTATCAGGCCCCTCTCTTATGGAACCAGCTCCCAGCTTTGGTTCGGGAGGCAGACACTCTC
>JAOXYM010000008.1:23014250-23027446 GCA_028567055.1 Leptatherina wallacei | reverse complement strand
CACCCCCCCCCCCCCCCCCCCCCAACCTCCCTTATTAATATGCTTACTGATTCATCCATGATGTCAATCAAACAGCACTTTGCTGTGTTTTTTGTTTGATTGTTTGTTTTAATTTTCTAAAATATGATATAATAAATGTGCTTGATTTATGTTAAGAATTTTCTCATCAGACAATGTTCACATATTTTACATTAATGTGCAGCTACTATTGCCTGATTTACTGTGCTTCACCACTACACTACGTCTTGGTGTTCATATCGCCTCGTTTTCACTCCTCGGTGATGAATGAAACCTCAAGTGCAGCTTTAATAAAACAACTTGGCTTGCTATCCTCTTTATTCAATGCTTTAATGGAAAAGGCCCAAACTCTTTGCCAAATATATGTGAAAGCATAAGTCTAAAGTGACTACTTATAACTCTTTTTTTAATTTTCTTTTTGTTTTGTCACCACTTACTTTGTGTTTTTTTTTATGTTTTCACTTATCTTTGTAAATAATGTCTGTTCTACAGGATATTGCAGGCAACTGAAAGACAACTATGTCCATTTTGTTGACTTCAATATGAAGTTTCAATACGAATTCATATGAAGAAAAAAAACAAGACTGAAAGGAAATAATCCTGTCGCAGTTACCTGTTGAAGGGAAAATATGTTATTTCCTGCAAAAGTATAACTAATAATGGATGCATCTACTTCATATTATTCAGATAGAGAGGCAGAAGATGTATGTTATATAAAAGAAAATTTCTGGTCATTTTGCCACTACACCAAACACTTAAACCCCATTACATTAATTTACCTCCACCAACTTAATTATATGGTCATAAAAGGTTATATGCACAGACTGGAACATCCTATACACAGTCAAACACAGCAGTTGCAGCTAAATGTCACAATTGAGAGGAGGATGAAGTGAACCGTTGTCTTTCATAGGAAGTTCAAGCCAGCCAGCCGCTAACAAAGTGGGCTATAAACCCCCCGTGAGCCACCCCAACTCTTCTCCAATCACTTGCTGAGTGAAACAACCTGCTCGTCTTCTTTTTTGACTCTTACTTCCGTCTACGCTGCACTCCTCTTTGAGGATTCTGCTCTCTCTCTTTCTTCCTTTATTCTTTTCTATACAATTCCAGTGCGTGGAAGCTCCCCCGCTTAGCATGTGCAGTAGGGCAGATGTTTCTCTGACAGATGAGAGAAAACAGGATAAGTTAGCGAGAAGGAAGACGTTTTCCTGCTGAGCTCTCTATGAGCTTCAAGTGCTTTCTACCACAAGAAACATGTGCCTGAAAGCACTGATGCCTCACGGCTGCATTACCTCCCCTCCCTTCCTTTAACTTAGCACAAAAGATGAGCTCTAATTCAATTCAAACCACTTCCCACTTTATTCTCCATGAAGAGATTTTTGGAGAGGATTTTTCAATCCACTTAACTGATTGTAATGGATGTGGATGCCACTGATTCCCGACTTCCAGCTTTGATATCGCTGCCGTTTCCAGCTGCCATCTTTAGGTCAGACAAATTCCTTTTAACATCTGCCCTGTTAAAATCCCAGCAGTTTTTGTAGATCCGGTTCAGCACTGCAGGTCACAAATCACATTAAGCCTACTTTATAATTCAATGGGGTATGAATTTAGCTTTAATTCAATAGCTGCAATTATTCTGGGAACCATGTAACCCGCAGGAGGATGTGTTAAGGTTAACAACCACCTATGGCTTCAAGTGTGTCGCTACATAGTACCGTAACAGTGTTAAGCCTTTGTTCATTAAAAAAAAATGCTCTCCATCAAGTGCCACTCTCTTAATGGAGCTGGCTCTGAGGTAAAAAACAAAAAATGTTTAGAAATTAATGTGAGCTATAGAATGAGTTAGCAGGCATGTACCCGTCTTCTCAAAATATCCTCCTCCACTTGTCTGAGTGGCTGTATGAGCTGGCAAAAGTGGATTAAAGCAGCACTACATTTAATAACAGCTTGCTTCAGTGGATATCACTGTGGGGACACCGAGGGCTCTCTACAACCCATTTTTAGGGCTTATGAAACACGATTACTTAACCTTAACATCTGGACAAAGGTCTAATAAAAATCCTGATCTGTGTTCTCTTTGCGATTGCTTTCTGAGATCATCCTGACATGTTGGGTAAAGTTACAACCCAGCACACTCATGCTTGCTCTTGACATGATTACTGTAAATTGCAAGGATTGATTTTTATTGCTGGTAATTTGCTCGCTCAATTTATTAAATCGCAAAGATTAACTGGAGCCTGATTTTTTTTCCTTTTTTGAAAGTTTGCCGTTTTATTTAACCACTTCAACCACAAATGGCATATCCCAATGAAGCTGAAAGCAAAACGTTTTTGGAACTAGAAGCACTCAGAGTGCGCAGACCTCCACCAAGCTGTTGTAAAAAAATATTGACAATGATTGTTGGCACTAGGTTTTGAGTTAGAAGCTCTAATGGCAAAACTACCCCCATCTCCCCATGGGGCATGAGACATGTCACAACCCGATGGTTACATGAACGTGAACAGCTTGACGGTGAAAATACAAACAAATAAAACAACTCTTGCATCAAACCAGCGTCCGTGTTGAAGTTTGTGACTTACTCTTACTCTGCTATGTTGCCCCTAGTCAGTCTTAAATAATTCTGATCAGATCAGTATGGGACATTAATTGTTTTCATTAACCCCTTCTTGACAAGGCCTATTTTTTCTGCCTCCTATCTGAAATTACACTCAGTCTGGTTAAAAGCAAAAGTCGGTGAGCTATTACTATGGAGGGGGAGACTGTTCCACAGTTTGGGGGTGACAACAGAAAAAGCTCTGTCCCCTCTTAGTCTTAGCCTGGATCTCGGGACAACAAGAAGTGATTGGTCCGAAGTCCTCAACCGTCTAGAGGGGGCGCGTGGGTTTAAAAGATCAGCAGATAAGAAGGGGCCAGCCCGTTTAAAGACTTAAAAACAAACAATTAAATCTTAAAATCTACTCTAAAACTAACAGGTAGCCAGTGTAACGAAGCCAAAACAGGCGTGATGCGTCTCTCGTTTCCGAGTGCCAGAAGCTCTGAAGTAGACCGTGCTGTTCTCATGTTTTTGTTACATTCCCATAGAATTGCTTGGGGCTTACACAGTGTTCGGTTTGGATGCCAATGCTTGGTAGAGTCTTTTAGCTGAGTTTCTCCCTGTGATTTTGATATGCTATATATTAGGACTGGTGCTTCCCTGTATGTGGAAAGATCTTCTTTATCTCAAACTGCCCCTGCACAGAATATTTTCTGCATATCAGGGCTTAAAGTTGAGCTGATTTTCCAATATTTGGATGGGGGCAATTTAATTTGATGTTCATCACCATTTATGTGAGCTGGAAAAGGTTAACTTGAGCCAATTAAATTACTTCCACACACTGAAGCAGGTTGTGGAACAGCATTCTTCTTCAGAAAATACGTACTGTGGTTTACTATTTGTTCTTCTATTTGACTGGCAGTAGTCACAAAGTTAATATGCTTATTGCAAACAGAATGGTCTGAGAGGTGCAGTGTACTGACAGGATCATTTACATCAATTTGTAGAACAACTAATTACAACTTTAGGATGACCCTGACCCCTTAGGGTAGGTTGTGAAAGCTTAGCAAAGTGTGGCTCCACATTTTATTATGAAAGTTCAGAGAGGCAAACAGTCTTTCTCCAGCAACTTGCATCTATTTCAAGGTGGACTTTTCATTCTGCAAAACTTCAACAGAGATGCTTTCTGTAATGCCGTCAGACAAATAATCTCAACTCGTCAGTAAGCACTTTTACTCTGCTGTGTAGAATTCCCCTGCATCTCTCACTCCTGTTTAACTTGTGCCAGTCATGGTATTCTTGCTGAATAAGGATCTGATAGCAAAGACTTTTGAGCCCATCAATATTTTATACCCAAACACAAGGGGAAATGGGGTTTACAGTGAAAAATCTCTGACGATCCTTTGACTTCTGCTTTCCTAGAACTGGTCAGCTGAGTAAAGAGAGAGCTTATCCACAGCTGGCCTGACCGGCAAGCTAATGACCAACTTATCTCTATTTATCGTCCTTGCTATAATCTTATTAAGGGGAGATCATCTAAAAAGTGCTGTTTGACAATTCTTCAGATGAAGGAAAGGGAAGGTAAATGGGAGTTTGTAAAATTTACATATGTACACAGGTGCTTTTGACAAAGAAAATCCACATGTGCATAGCCCAGTTAACTAAACATGTACCTTTTAACTCCCTTATTTCTTTCTGTAGATGTCTATAACAATTAAATCAACAGTAAAGGAGCAAATACCTCTTACTTGAGCATTACCAAATGACTAACATTTGTGTAATCTTTAGAGTAAAGAGGTCATGGGTTTCCTCAAAATATTATTGTGTCCCACACTTTCCAAATTGCCTGTGGCTAAGATGAAGCCGAGGCACGTGAGAAGCACAGAAAACACCCCACTTTGTTATCAATCAACTGAATGAGGCCATAGAAACACTCTGATGTGACATAAAACATGACAGAAAGCCCTGTCGGGTTCCCAGAGATCTTTGAACTTTCACAAAAGTGTTTTTTTTTATTTTTTATAGAGGTACAGAGAGATGCTGCTGGTGCTTTGGTGCATCGGTAAACTTTGCTCCGTTAAACATCAAATGAATTAAGGGATTGCTGGATTCTTGCATCAGAAATGAAGATGAAACATCTCTCTCTAGCACTGAATTAGTGCTGCAGTCAGCTCAATAACAACTGTGATGTTTTTTTTAGGTTGTGGCAGACCTAATGTGTTGGCCTAAATCAATAATAAAGTAATAGGGGACGCTTTGTGCAATGGCTAACCAGCCTGGGGTGAAAACAGCCAATGACTAAAACCTGTATTGCATTTGCCTCTAATTAGTAATTAGTAGCCAGTCACATTGGATTCTTTAATGCCCCCCAGTAGTTCAATTAAACCTAGCTTAATAGAATTAATTAAAGTGTGTGTTGAATGGGAGGGGGGGTGTGGGGACTGAGCTTGAGTAAAGTTTTAATTTCCATCACATCATTCAGTGGAGCACAGGAAACTAGGTCCTAGCCACAGCCTAATTACTCAGTTTTTAAAGAACCGTCATATATATGCATTCATTTATTTGTGTATGTATTAGTTGTGTGTTTTTTCCTGATGATTGCATTTAGAATGGGAATAGTGTTTCATTGTGGAAGAGCAAACGTTAAGTCACCAGTAACAGTGGAGTTAGACAGCTCTACATAGCCATCTAGTGGCTAAGTCTACTCATCACAGCAATGTGAGACTATCTAACTGGATCTTGATACATGCAATTCACCACAGGGGAGCACTATATACAATCAAGAGCAAATGCAGCTGCTAACTCTCAGCCTTCATGAAGACTGACAGAATAACAACCAAAAGCCACACAAAGAAAATGTCTAATTATAACCTTTCTTCTGCTCTTTACTGATAATAAAAAGCTGCAAGTAGAATCTAAAAGGCCCGTATAATTATCTCAGACAATCGTGTCTTTGGTCAGCCTTACAATTAGCTCTTGAATTACCCACACAATAGTCATAATGACATCCAATGAGTGGCTTACTCTCCCAGAAACAGGCCACTCAACACATAATTAGCGGAGAAATCCATATACCGATGAGAGACGTTCTAAACTAAAATCAAAGCCTTGTTAGTTCGGAGTTAGACATAACGAATTGAGCCTGTGGCACTTCAATTAAATGCAAAGAAGCTGACCTTAATGAAGGTCTTTTTTTATCCAGGTTTTCCCTAAACCACCCCAAAAACACTTAAAGTCAGAGTTTGTGAGTACTTAAATGTAAAAAATGTTATTCACAAACTTGCAGGTGTTATTTTTTTGTATTGTGATGCTGCCGTAAGGTGATGTCTGTGTTGCCTTTGCTAACTAAAGAAATATGACTTGCAAGGAGGAATCTAGTAAAAGTATACTTCAAATAGTTTTTAATAGCAATTTGAATGGGAGATTTTTGCAGATACTGCACTGCCAAATTCCATTTGAATCGATCAGTAAGAAGAAATCATTTCCCTTCGATTAAGATAAAAATAATTTGATTTAAAATTTGAAGTCGCAATACTGTCATTTGAGAAGGATGAATTTACCTCTCCTCCACTTGCTTTATAAGGTCGGTCAAGTTTATGGCCTCCGTGGTGATCTCCACTTTTCGGACACTCCCGAAGAAATCTGTGATGAGGACACTTCCTGGATCCCTCAGGAACAGGTCAGTACGGTGGCCCGGAGTGGACACACACTGACTTTTGGGACAAACTTTGAACTGAGGAAACAGAGAAAGAAAAACAAAACTAAGCTTAATAGGGATGCACATTATTATTCATAGCTAGCTGTGCCAAACAGGATTAAAGATCCAGCGGGAGTTCAAATCTGACAGCATTAAGAGCCTTGCGGGGTTGCTTTTTATTGTCACATCTTTTACTTCTCGGTGTTTTACCATTTGTTTATTCAACCATAGCTACATCTCTGTTAAAAAGCTTTTTCTCTTTACTTGAAAAGAAACCTAAAATAGTAAACCAACAGTGAACATAATCCCTGTCAGCCAAGCGACTGTCAAAGCACTTTCACCAAAAGGTGAACCCTTTCAGGATGGATTTTTTAAAAGAAAATCATTAGTATTGATCTTTAATTCCACAAAACAGGACTAGAACAAAGAGCGCTTCCATCGAAACAGAAAAAAAAAGAACAAAAAATTTGCACAAATAAAAGTGCATTGACTGAATAATGAAGTGAAGTGTTTTAAGTACAACTCCTGGTGCTGCAGATAAAAAGCGGTCCCCGGGCCCGGTGGATCTCTGCAGGAGTGCAACAGATGATACTGTTGAGACTGAGCTATGGCCCAGAGCAACCTCTACTCACCATCTCCACCATCATGTGTCAAAGGCACACAACTGTGACCAGTATTAGACATTCTGTTTCTACTCTGCGCGAGTCCTGTGATCTTCATCTGACTCTTTCAGGACCAGGAGTTTATGACACCTGATGGATGGGACAGATTATGCCTCCCTATTTTAGGTACTACACTCACACACTTTTCAAAAATATAAAGTCACTCTCCCACACGTACAATAACTGTTTCCTGCACAATTGTGTGAAATTACTTTGAGATATTTATGGGGGTTTTTTGTCTGTAAAACTTACAGAACCCAGTGAAACAAACCGAAATATGTAAACAGAAAACTCTCAGAGCAATTCTTTAGCTTTTTTCCTTCCTTTAACATTAAATAAACAAATCATGTCATATCCATTTTTAATTTTTATTGGAAAATATTATCAAAAAGGGACACGAGACTAGCAGCAGTCATGACCAGAGCATGCACCTATTCGTCATCTTGGCATGTATATAAAACTGATCACTGAATGTGGGCCATTACATCATCATCGTTAAGATAATAGCATATTTTGTCCATTTGGATGCAGGAAGACTACATTTTTTCAACAGATTTTTAGTTTTCATTTTGTTTGTAGAGATAAAATGAGAGGAGATTTAAACAATCCTGCACTGGGGAAATTAACTTGCTTAAGTAGCTGATCAGTCAACAGCTGAAGACAGCAAAAGCTTTCCACATAAGTACCTCTTCACTAAGAGGTCCTTGTGCAAGCAAAATTGTGAATTTGGACATGTGTAATGTGGTGTAAAAAAGGATATCTGGAAGAAAGAAACATGACGATTAAGAGCAGCTTGTTGCACATCATAACATATGAATGAAGAACGGTTTCCAACAGGAATCAGAGAAGAACATTTTTACAGAACAACAGATGATGCTTGACTACGTTGAATAAGGAACGAAAACATATACACAATCTCTGTGTGCACACGATTCTGGTTGTTAAAGAAAGTCCAAGGTAACTGATATGCCCAAGAAGGAAGGAAGCACACCTTTGGGTTGGAAGAACGATGTATTGATAGTATTGAACTCTTAGAAGCTGCATGAGCATCCTTGAAATCTTTTGATATATTTCAGATTAAGTAACTTCCCAGAAGCTGTGATGAATGCAACCACGTCCTCACCAGATCGTTCATGTTGGCTTTGCTTGCAGGGTGGATGTCCTCCAGGAACTCCAGCAGGTAGAAGGTGTAACGGTCCATCAAATGGACTCCTATGGCCAGATCTGGCTGGTGCTAGAGCAGGAAAGGGACAACCAGAAGATGAGATCATTCAGTCTGACATCCTGACATCCCGGTGTCTTCATTGGAATTTGTGGAACCTGAACAGACTTCACGGCTGTTGTGAACGACTATAAATCTCCTAAAATGTGTCACACAACATTTTCTAGATACTGTATGTTTTTAAGGAAAGCTATCTGTGTTAATGAGGAGATCTCAACAAGATTAAATACACAATAACTGATGTGATATGACATCTAAAAGGACAGTATTTTGACAACTCTGATTTTAATTACTCCCTTTTTGCCTCCCTCCTAAACATCCCACACCAATGAAAGAGGCAGAGTGTGTAATGACCACTGACGTCGTGTAATGTGGATAAGAAACACATGTCAAATGCAGATCAGGCCTCAGTGTTAGTTTGTGCTGTGGGGAACTGAGTAGAGTAAATACTTGCAGAAAGCTGAAGTATTTATGAGTTTTAACATTGATGCACAAACTTTAAGTATTTAAGAGCCCAAAAAAATTATTTATGGCAAATCTAAAGACTGTAAACAGCATTTGACACATCTTTTTAGCTTAGATGTCAAAGTTTATTTATACATAGAGCAGTTACAGAGGAACATTTCTAAGGGAAACACTTTTTATTTTTTTTGTTTTTACAGGAACAAACTACTTTGGTCAGAAAAAGAAAAACTACAAATGCCTTTTTTTTCTAAACTGGAGCTTTTTATAAAAAGAGTTCAAAGTTATTTCAGCCCTGGTTCTCTTACTTTTCCACTTGAATCTAAGAAGGATAATTTGGCAAATGAAGTTCACAGAAGTGCTTCACTCCTCTTTAAAAGTCCTTGCCGCAGCGCCAGGAATGCCGTGCTGATCAGAACTGCCTTAACAGATGGTAAAACCAAGAGGCTGCTTCAGTCGTTTTAACTCAAAATCTGCTCCAGCTACCCTTTCTTTTCCTTTTTTTACAAGGTTGAGATGTTTTTATTTGTCTCTTAGAGCATAATCGCTGTGAAATGACCCGTTTAATCTTTTATTTGTACTAAATCACACCTTTGTTGTGCCAGCTGCTCCTGCTTCGGTCGTTTGATTTGGAGGCAGTGTTTTGTTTTTTTCCCCCGTCACAATCTGAATCTTCTCTCATCGTTCGTTCTGGACTTTGCTGAACCACTACAGCTCTCTATGTGCTCTGTCTCACCGGCTGATTGAGCCATAACAACTATAACTGCTGGACATATTTCACAAGTTTTTGTGGATATCAAACTTGAGATGACTGAGACAGGCAGGACTAAATAATATGCTGGGAATTTAGTAGGCCTAACTTCCACTCTCATTTCTGCCTGGTGCCTGATTTAGCTCCGGTTCCTTCAGCTGAAAAAGACAGAGCCGAGGAAAGGACCCCTGAAAGACCGTGTGGTCGACGTCCAGCTTTGTAAAAAGCTATCACAAAATCGAAAAATCGTTCAAACTAAAATATGACACTGTAACTACTCGGAGTAGTATTAACCGGTGGTATATCAGGCTCTTTGACATCTTTTGTTTTAACATGTAGTTCAGTGCAAACCTGGCAACCTGATGGATGAGTTCAATTAAACCTTGCATAAATGATGACAGGAAGCAACTCACCGACAGGGAGTCTTCTCCAACCTGACTGCTGGCCAAAGCCATGAGGTTTGGAGAGTAAAATCTCTCATACATGGAGGCACCCTGACAGGTGTCAATGATGAAGAGCAGCTCATTGTACCTGGATGCAAACACAAGAGAAAATATATATTTTTTGTTATTTTTCTTTTTAAATCAAGCAAATCAGACACAGCTGGCATTTACACTTGTCCATTTGCTCCCATAAACTGTTATCACACCAACCTCCTTACCATCTCTCACACTGCAGTTACCATGGCGACCAAGTAAAACCAGCTGCATTCAGTCTCTCTTAACACTCCCACACAACAGCTTATCCACACCCTTCCGTCTATCCTCCTGTATCTCAAATTTGACTACAGTGTGTTTCCTTTGTTTAAAAATGTTTTGTTTTTTTGTTTTTTTAATCGAGCTGCCTGAATCGAGGTAGTTTGGGGACAATGGAGGGATGTGGCTGTAATTTGGCAGTTCAAGCGTGCAATTATCACATCAGCCTCAAAGCTGGCGTCACTAAGCTTTTATCCAGCAGCCTGTGGCCTGACTGTAACACAGATACACTCTCGTTAATGATGATTGGTTTGGAGGACAATATAGGCACTCTCAGCAGAAAGGTGCCAGCTCATTTAGTGACTTGTCATTTACTGATCAGTAGCACAGTAGCAAGCGAAAAAGCACCCCTGCTCTATTTACAGACGGGGAAAAGCCTCTTTTTTTAAGAATTATTACTAGAATTTGTCTAATACTAATATTTTGCTGTTCTAGTGATATTAGATGTGTAACATGAGTAGAGGAGTTCAAACAGCTGTTTAACAATGTGAATATTTTCAAACTTGATTATCAACATTTAATTAGTAAACTATTTATGACTTCCTCCTAACCACACTGGTCATACCTGCCAAGATATGACAGATAAAACCAGAGGGCAAAGTTAAGCCTAATTACCGATCTCAGTAATTAAGATTTCTATCAGTTCTCCAAAGTATTACAAGCTAATTTCAGCTGAAATGATGTGTGGACTGATTTATAATTTGATGTTTTTTGCATGGTTAGAGATTTGCTCCTTTTTCCTTTCTATCATATTATAGCACTTGAAACATGAGTGCATCAGCTTGAGCTACAAGCAGCTGAGATGCTGTTTATTGTTTTCCAGTGAAGACCACATAATAAAATAACTGTTGCTGCAGCCTTAACAAAAATCATAACTTGGATTAAAAAAAAAGAGAATGAATTAGCCAATTAGTTCGGTAGATATTCAACTTTCTAAAAAAAGGTCCCATTTTTTTAAATAATTGAACAGGTGATTCTCAAACCTGGTTTTCCTGAAATCGTAAACGGAACCTAAAAATGGTAAGTAATTGTCCTGTCTGCAAAAAACATTAAAATTTCCAGTATGTGTGCAGCATTTAAATCTATCTACTGAAACGCAACCTAACACAACTGTTTTAATTGAAGACAGATTCTTAAAATATCTCTAATATGATCAAATTTGTGGGTGTTTTTTGTTTTTTTTTTATCACTTCAGAAAAAATCTTTTATATAATACATGACACGGATCCTTTGCCTCATTGGTTTGTCATGCTTCTACAGCAGCCAAGACCGAACAAATTAACATCAGCCCAAGGCTGATATTTCAGATTTTTCAGGATGTAAATATTCTGGCTTTTAGATGTTACTACATCCTTCACACTGGACCTCTACAATGTTATTTTGGGTAAGTTTAAGAATTTCCAACATTATCTAGGCTCACTTTTTAAGGAACTAGAAAATAATGTTTTTTTAGGCTTTTCAGGCTCTTTAGATACCCTCTTTATTTTTAGCAGAAGGTTTGAAACAGCATAACTGTTTTGATTATTCCTAATGCATCTTATAAACCTTCCTCCCAGTTATATATATATATATATATATATTACATACAATAGAATTTGGATTTATAGAAAAAAGGGGAAAAAACATAACAAGGCACTTATCCATGCACTTACGTGATGGCAGCTGTTTACAGATGCATCATGCTTCATGCAACTTGAATAAAGTTACTTTTTAACTAAATTAAAGTAACTATAATGTGTCATTTGTACTAAGGCAGGGCTACTCAGTTCAGTCCAACAATGGCCGCAGTCGTGCAGATTTTCAATGTTTCCCTGCTTCAACACACCTGACTCAAATTAATGAGCCAATATGCAGAACTTAAGACGGTTGGATCTTTTTTAATTTGAGTCAGTTGTGTTGGAGCTGAGAAACAGAAAACCTGCCAGACTTTGGCCCTTGTAGGACCGAACTGAGTAGCCCTAGTAAGGTCATAATTATTCTGCTAATCAAACCTTTATCAAAATAGACACAAAAAGGCTCATAAAATGAGGGGAATTAGAAAATAGACTTGTAGAGCAGATAACAGAGTATGCTCTGATTTACTGAGGCACTCCGTGGCGTAATAATCACGTGAGAACATCCAACAAAAGATTCACCTGACCATAGGTTGCTAAGTTTAATCCTGCTACACAGCTAAGTGGCCCTCAGGGAGCGGAAAGGTGAAATGAAGAGAACATAGAGCAGGAGAATAACAGTTTCTGGAGTCACTCAGAGTAACCCCTTAACTTTGATCATTTGCACTGCTTTCAAGCTAGTTCACCTTCTTTTCTGCCACATCTGTTCAAAAGCGTCAGCCAGCTCCACGTTACTGATCTCCTCTGAGTCCTGGAACTTCAGAAAACCATTCCCGCCATGGCCTGTTGATTAAACGTGCTGTTAATGAGTCATCTGCAAATCATATGCAACAAATACATAAAAAAAAAAAAAAAATGGGTTGCAGAGAATTTATTGAAAATATGAAGATGAAAAGCTTGTTAGATTAATATTGACTCTCTGAAATATATATATATTGTTTTTATCTTTTAAGTTTTTACAGACAGAAGCAGAGGGATTAACTACAATGTGACTACAGAGACTACCTTTAGTAGAAACAGTCTCTCATATAACTCACTGACTCACTTTCCTTCACTATGTTGCTTTAGCTTGTTAATGTTTGGGGGGATTTGCCTTTCAAAAGGTCCCTACACAGCATTTCAATCCTGTTGGAGTCTGGACTTTGGCATTTGCAGCGCTTTGATTCTTTTCTTTTGCAGCCATTCTGTTGTAGATGTCCTGCTGTGTTCGGGATCACTCTTCTGTCATTTGACCAGGTTTCAGGTAAACTTAGCAGCCAGACCAATGGTTCCACATTTTACTCTAGAATATTTTAACATTCAGAGGAGTCCACGGATGACTCGATAGGTGCGTTTCCATTACCCCTAGAATTGCGCAAAACCCAAATATCGCAAAAAAAATCTGGTAATGGAAACATCTACATTTCGAAAAAACTCTCAAATATCGCAAAAAGTTTTTACGCTCCCAGGAGGAGGTTTTTCAGACGTATCGATATAGAAGTAT
>JAOXYM010000008.1:22996746-23008629 GCA_028567055.1 Leptatherina wallacei | reverse complement strand
TATATGTGTTTATCAGATAATACAGAGTGGCTTATCACTGCATGAACAGCCACAGAATTCATCCCCAGTTGAACAAATCAATCTAAAAGCCAACTCAGGAGACCATAAACAATAATTAATGTCAGTGACTGCACCAAATGGAATTTGTACATCTAAAGACACTCAGGTAGACTGAGGCAGTTAATCAAGTCATTTGATATCACTGCAGGAAGAGGGTTTTGTTGTCATGTTTTCTGTTTTAAATTACATCAGGTTGTCCGTCACGCCTTTCATGCCATTAATTCAAAATGCAAATAGTATCTACCAGCTAATAGTTCTTTCAATGGTTTTTTGTTTTTACATCTTGTGAGAACTGTTCAATTAAAACATCGAAAAGACCCAGTTTCACAGCTGACTGCAGGTTTAATTCAGCTGATCATTATTTAGTGAGACATGATGGCATATACCCTGATGAAAGGTGGCAAATGCAGACTTGACACCTTCATATTCATACAACCACTCCAGACAATTGGTAAGAGGCTCTGTAATGAGAAATGACATGGATACCACAGGTAACAGAGATCAAAATGCTCATTATGTTACTGCTGAAGCATTCCTAAGTATCTATTCCCAGTCATAAGATAAAGCTAGCAACAAAAAAAAAGTCCTTCATGCAGTTCTTATAACATAACTGGACAGTAAGCAGAGGGCCATCTCAGTCAGCAGCATCAAAATCAGTTTTGACACACAGCAGGGCTGCAAGCCACTGTAATCCCCATCACCTCTTTCTGCTGCTTTTTGACCTGCTGCATCACTGCCTGCACAGAACTCATCACAGTAATGTCCTCTGTCGACTACATCACTTTAGAATATAAAAAGTAAGAAAGACGGCTCAACATAACAACAGTAACAAATGAAAAACAAGCCAGTGGACTTGTTTTAAATGTCAGTTTTTAAAGGGCAAAAAAAGTAAATTACAGAAATAATTTTCAGTGGGTCACATTTTTATCGCTGCTTAATTCATTCTATATAAACATGAAGCTTCAGGACTAACTGCAAACGCCACGTGGAGGCGGTGCGTGCGTATTTTGGCACAAAAGCGCGCAGCTTACTCAAGTCAGACACACACGCGCGGTGGTGCTTACTGGAAGCGAAGCACTGTGGGAGGAAAGACGGACGAGCCTCGCATCTACACCCCTGAAGGAGGAGGGTGGCGCGAAGGAATCGCCTGCAGGAATCCAGTTGTAAAGTCCGCGCAGTTGGGGGAATAGAATAAAAATGCGCTGAGAGGATATCTGTCACTTGTTCGGTTATATACCAAAGATTATCTAACGGCATTGAGTTATCTGAGGCACAGAAGGGAGAGGGGGGAAAAAGCTTCGGACAAGTTGTGTTTTCAGAGGAAATCCTGTTGGAGATGAATACCAACGATGCCAAGGAGTATCTCGCGCGGCGAGAGATACCTCAACTATTTGAGGTGAGAGACGGTGCGCGCTTTGTTGGGCTGAGACGGCTACACACAGAGTTGACAGTTTTCATATTGTTTTGTGTGTTTTTTTACACCCAGATGTTGCAATATGCATTACAGAGTCAGGGTAAATATAATTTTCGTTATGTTATCCGTCATGTTTTTGATGAATGAAAATACGAATGTCATTTCTCGGTGAAGTACTGGTGAAAATAAACAAGGGGTAGGCTACGGGCTGCTTCATCATTCCCAAGTGCTTTCTGCTCATTCTTCTTGCTCTAAAGCAAGAAGAAGAATGCCAGTTGTATTTTGGCTAAAAGAATATTAACAAAGACTGAGAAAAAATATTGAAAGTCAATACAATTTTTGGATCATTGTAACAAAGAATACAAGCACAAGACAGCCTTGTAGTGTTGTTTCGGTAGCAGGGAGACATGAAAATTATTCAAACTGAACAGTTTCTGTAAAAAATATATCTTGCAGATGAAGTTTCAATTTGAAGTCTTTACCTAGAAATATAGAACTTAAAGGAATGATGGAAGACAATATTCTTTTTCCTGAGAGGATGTAAATTAGCTTCTCCACTTAATTACACTCAAACCCCAGTGTGGTGCAGCTTATTTATGCAAGCCGTCCCTTGCTGTTTATTTACTGTCAGTTCAAATTACACCGAGCAGTGAAGTGGCACACCATCATCATAACAGCAACTGTATTCTACTACTTACAAATGCTGCTCGGCGTTAGCATATTCATTATCCAGCTAATTAAATAAGTAAATCAAATTCTTTTCAGGAAACTTTACAAAGGGATTTTGTGCCACGGGTGCAAAGGTGGAGACAAAAAGGAAATCACAGAGGGAAGTTGTGTTTTAGGTCGGAGTTCATCCTCACATTAATCACACAGGTTTTCGTCCTCATCAGTAGAGGAGAAGGAGGTCATCAGGGTCCTGCGCTGATTTGCCAAGCTGAGTACAATTTCATAGGTGTTCCCCTTGTGGAGCCATCACAGGGGCAATGGGCCCTACACTACAAAACTTCACCTCATTAAGGCGGGCTGCTCAGCTCCACTGCTCTGTCACAGGACAACACATCATAACAAAGATGTAACGCTGCCTGAGCTAACATCACCTCCCTTACCCTCAAACCTCATCAAGTCTTCCTCCACTCTTTTTATCCAGAGCCTGCTGACAGGTTTGATGTACTACCGGCCTGATGACCCCATTGAATACTTGGAAGGCTGTCTGAAGAAAGTCAGAGAGCTTGGAGGGCCAGAAAAGGTGCGGTGGGATACGTTCGTAGGCCAGGAGAAGAAGCCACTACCCCCGCTCAACGGAGGCCAGTCACGCAGGTCCCTCTTCAGAAACGGTGAGGATGTAGTTACACATCAGAGCTGAAATATTAGTCAGCTCACAGATTTGATCATCAGAAAGCAAACACAGAAAGTTTCCTTGCGTTTGCAGCAAAGATTACATAAAGAGACTGAGGTTCAAATTATTCTTCTTTCTCTCATATTTAAAAGATGCCCTCAAATATTCCCTCAAAATAATTGTTAGCTGCTTCCCTAAAATCCATCTAAGTCCACACCTTGGTGCTGTTTTTCCTAATTAATTGTTTGGCTAACAGAGAAAGCCTCTTGCTGCCAGGTTTCTATTTAAAAAACAACAACAACAAAAAATTTGGCTGTGTGGACGTCATATCCCTCTCCCACACAATCACGACAAAACTGGCTCAGTGTTTGAACAGGAAAGGGTGCAGACATTTGGACTGGACCTTCAGGAGCTTTGTTGTAGATAGATTGTTGAAACTTTTGGACTTCTCTTTGAAGTACGGGCAGGAGAAGACTTTTAAAGCATAATGAGATTCACTGCTTTTTTTTCCTTCTCTCTAGCTGTAGTTTGAAGCACAGTTGTGTGCATTACTGCTTTTGTTCCCCTGAAAAAAGTGAGACATCAGAGCTCCCACCAAACCCTGAGATAAACCCTGGTGTGTCCTGATCAGACAGAATTCAGGGCGCAGATCACAGCTTTTTCACATGCCTGTGCTGCCTTCACTGACCAGTTCACAGACAAATGAGTTGACATTGGACTGTTAAAGATTAATCACAGTGGGAAATACATATGTATGTATGAAAGCTCTCCATTTGTCAGTCATTGATTCCTGCGAATCCGAAACTTGGTTAGAATTTGCAAAGCAAAGTTGACTTCAAACATGCCAACCACAAGCTAATAACATTTCCATTTGCTGTATCTCACCAGGTTTATTTTTGCTTCAGACATTCCCTTCTTTGTTTGTGGTGCATGTGAAGCACGGGAGCAGTGACAGCAGCTCCCTATGAGAGTAGAACATGCGAAATCATGGTTGAACAATTAGAAATGAAGTCAAACTCACACTGATCATTGCATGAAACTGTGCAGGTGAGATCAGGCAAACAAAAGGGAAGCAGCCACAACCAGACAGATGATAAAATAAGACTTTCCTGCTCTCAAACTTCTAGATTTATTCTCCTTTTTGTGTGATAATGTGTTAAAGATGTCTGAAAGTTTTACCAGGTGCAGTTTTTCAGTTTATGGAAACTGGAAGTTGATGAGGAAAATGAGCAAATACTCCTTGTAGCTGAAACTCAAATCTGCCAAGTTTCAACAGCATGATAAAAGAGTATCCTGCTTGTGTCCTAAATGTGTTTCTGTTGAGCCCAAATGCCTGATTTATGGGTTAAAAATGTTCTAAAACAGCTAATGTAAGTTTGGGATGAGGGCATGTGGAGCAACATTAGTTATACTTTCCTACTCTCTGTTTGCTTTGCCGAACATTTTGCATAAAATAACTGTTTACTGTCATTGGCGCAGCTGTATGATCAGCTCCATCCTGTGTAAAGAGATAATACTGACTTTACATGTAGATTATAGCAACTCTCACTTCCGCTGGAGTAGCTTGCATCGATGATCTCTATCCCTAGTAGCTGTTAATGCTGTTAAAGGTTTGTAATCAATGCTTTCATCGCTAGAGACAGCAGGATAATC
This sequence comes from Leptatherina wallacei, assembly GCA_028567055.1. NCBI lineage: Eukaryota > Metazoa > Chordata > Actinopteri > Atheriniformes > Atherinidae > Leptatherina > Leptatherina wallacei. The sequence continues at coordinate 23,004,163 of JAOXYM010000008.1, read as the reverse complement.
ACCAAATTGAATGAAGCAGCCTTGTTTGAATTCATCACTCTGATGACTTCACATCTAATTTACTGATTGTTTAAACACACATTACTCTTGTTGGTTTCAGTAATCGAAACATGGCACATGTCACAGACATGTATGTATAAAATGACTGATGACACAAATTTGTTGCGCTGTTTTCCTGACAAGATCAGAGAGCAGTCATTCATCATTTCACAAACAAAAGCCAACCTAGTCTGTTCATTCACATGCTTTCTTGTGTGTGTGTGTGTGTGCGTGTGTGTGTGCGTGTATGTGTTTCTTTGGCAGTGTTGCCCGACAGCCCCAATTTTCCCTACAGACGGTATGACCGCCTCCCTCCCATCAGCCAGTTCTCCATCGAGAGTGATTCGGACCTTTCGGAGACGGCGGAGCTTATCGAGGAGTACGAAGTGTTTGATCCTTCCAGACCGCGACCCAAAGTCATCCTCGTCATCGGTAAAGGACCACTCCAACAGACAAAACATAAAAAACACACACGGTGACACAATGCATGAGTTTGCATCCAGACTAAACAAGAATGAGGAATCTTTGAGGCAAAGTGGGCCCGTTTAGTTACTGTTTTCTCATCTAGATTCCTGTTGACCTTTTTTCATTAGATAAAAAAAATGAAAGACCCTGTCTGTGTATGTAGATATGTATGTCGATGACTAGTGGAGTAAGAGTGTGCGTGTGTGTGTGTTTGTGTTGTTCCTGGTATTTTAAACATAGCCCCACCCCCCTCTGTTGGTATCAGCAGGGTGGATCGAGCTGCATGTCACTGTTAGATACTCACGCTCTCCTAATCTGATTTCTTTGACATGCCTGCATTAACCTGTCAAATACATTCATTAATATTCTAAATTAAATGTGGCAGCTGCACAGTAAGAGTAATGACAATAGTTTAAATTGACTGAAATGTGTTTTTTGTTTTTTTGTTTTTAATGAACTTTTTATAAAAGAGTTTATTACAAGTTGTGACTAAGCGATGCAGGAACTTTGGTGCCTGTTGGAAGCTTTTTAAAGAGCTTCTGTAACAGCATGGTTAGCTTTCTGTGGGATTTTCAAACTGCCTGTGAAGTGGATGATAGATATTTGTCCTTGCAGCACAAAGCCAGGTCCTATCTCTTCTTTGTGAGCACATTGTGCCCTATTTTAGAGTGAAAAGCAGGATGGCAGCAGCTGTCATCTCTGTGGAGGATCATGGTGAATGTTTCATCTGTCAGGTTTGCAGAGACGGACCAACAAAAACACACGTGGTCACAAGGATGCTGTGAGGAGAGTGGGTCAAGAGCCACAAAATACTGCAAAGCATAAAATTGGTTAATGCATCATGAGGAGGTACAGAGGTCTGACAGCTTTTCTCTACTGCAACATTTCTAATACACTGTATCATTAATGTTTTATTTAATCTGTAGGCAGGGGTCAAATTAATGAACAATGATTGGATGCTATTTCTGTTGTTCAGTTTGAAGCACAACACTAACAAGCAGCTGGATTCTTGCGACATTTACGAGATAAAAATCATGAAGCAACATCTTCCATCTTACCAGCTGCCAGTCTATGTATGTGAAAGACGAAATTGAACAGCTTCTCCCAAAGGAGTCTGAGCAGCGTTATATAAGAAAAAAATACAAGAACTCCTTTTTTATCAATCATTAAATAACTCTGCTGCTAACGCTTCATTTAACTGGTGTGTTGAACTTCTTCAGAGACAAGGCATTTAACTAAACTGAGAGGCATCAAAAAATCTGCTATAACTTTAATTTACTTACACTATGTACATGTAAAGAACAAAAGTAGGCCATAGGAAAATGTTCTGTCAGGTTGTGAACGTATTAAAAATGAACAGTCTGGAAAATGAGCTTCTTCACTGCCTGTGAAATGATTAACACTGATACGGCTCTCATGTTGTTATGCAACAGGAAGGAAAGCATAACTTAGATCAGCATAAAGATTGTAAATCGAGGGGAAAGCTAACCAAAATCTTTCTGATAGCAGTAGTATCGGGCCACCAGATGCTGACCTTTGGTATTTGGACAGAAGAATCCATAAATCAACATGAGTGCTACAAATCTGACTGTGTCTTACATTTCTTAAACATCACAAGATCTAGAGTAAAGTTGGTTTTGAATACTTTGTTAAGTGTTTATCCATCTATATGCCTCTGGAAAGATTTTTTTTTAGGTAACATAAAACAGAACGCACTCTAATGTATTGATTTATGTGCCGACAAATATTCATTCATATGAATGTTTTAAATAGAATGAGACACTTATAGTTTAATAAAGGGAGCAGGCCCTTTCTACATTAACTCTGCCACGTTAAACTGCTGTTACTAAAGCGGTACAGACCACACGAAAAACTACTCATAAAAGGCACGTAGACATGTCAGTCTGACCAAAATGGTAGAAAATTGGAGTCCTGAAGCCCAGACTAAAACACTCATATTATGTAAATGAGGGTGGAATAACTCCTGTATGCTCAACTAGACTAGAACTGACCATGGATGCTGGACAAGCTGCAAAATTTCATACTTTGTAAATATTATTAAGCTTCTTTTGTCAGACACTATAATGTGTGAGAATTTGTGACTAATCAGCTTATTCTGACTCGGGGCCAACTCAGGTTTCCAGGTTATTGCTCTGCTCCAGATAAAATCTGGATTATATAATCGGATCATCATCAGACTAAGTCACTATTCAAGTAACTTAAAGGCAACATCTGTGCAATAAATTTGATGCATGAACAATGAAAAAATTACAAGCTGCACCAATATCTCGAACATATCCATACAGTCAACAGTTTGAGTCATTGAATGCACTTTGGTGAATAACCCAAATCCCCTCTGGCACATACAAACTAAAAACAAAGACCCTGTTAAATGGTCGGGTTGAACTCTGACTGCAGCTCGAGTCAGCTGTGCGTGTAACTGTGCTGATTGTCACAAAAGAGACCAAAACTCCTTTAAAAAATTGTTGCAGTTTGTAGCTTTACAGTTAGATTTACAGTAAATTCTGCTCCTTTAATGATCTATAAATCTCAACCATTAAAGAAACTGTTAGGAATATGTACAGGTGTGTAGTTGAGATCATAATGAAGGGTGAGTTTGAAAGTTTTTGTGGAATGAATTCCATTCACTTTTCATCCAAAACAAATTGTAGTGCTCAACATTAAAAAAAAACACGTACCCATAAATTGATGCTCTCGACCAGCGCTGGCCTAACCCCTCACCAGTTGTCTTGGGGAAACTAAAACACTGGGAATCTAAATAACAGGTCTTAAGCTGACAAAGGGATAAAAGATAAGATGAGCAAAAAAATGAAATGATATGAGTAGTGTAAGATTAATAAAATAAGATAAAATGGGACACACAAAAAATAAAATAAAATGAAAAATTATTAATGAACTTAAAATACTAATTATGAAGGCTAAAATGATTTTCAGTTAAAAACTTTACTAAAAAGGTAAATCTTAAGTTTACCCTTAAAGATATCAACACTCATTCATTCATTGATTTTCTATACCGCTTAGTTAGCCGGCGAGAGGCAGCGTACACCCTGGACAGATGGCCAGTCTGTCACATGTGGAATGAATCTGAGTTTTATGAATACCTCCTCCCTGTCCTGTCATACCTATTTGTGATTATAATGAAATAGTCATGAGGTCATCAAAACTAAAGCCAGGTTTGTGAACGAATGTCTTAGAGAACAATATATTGTTACATACCTCTGAAGCTGAAAGAAAACACGTTTTCAGCACAGTGTCAGTCTCAGTGTGCTTTATCACGATCCAAGCAACTCTGAGCTTGACCTTAGTCCAACAAAAGACTTTGTTACGTAATGAACTAGAAGCACTCAGAGAGTGCAGAGCTCCGCCAAGTCATTGTCTTTTCTTTTTTTTTGCCAATGATTGTGGCAATTATTTTTGAGTTAGAAGCTGTAATGTCAAAATAAACCCTATGTCCCCATAGTAAAGAAATCCTTTAAAAAAATTTCTGGATCCAGGCAGTGATCCAGATCACCCCGAAAATCTAATCACATGTTCCTTATTCCATTTCTGAGATTTCATGAAAATTTCATCAAAATCCGTTTATAACTTTTTGAACAGACAGACAGATTAACCAACGCCGCCAAATATATGACCTCCACCTTGGCAGAGGTAATGAATAAAGTAAACTGTACAGGAGTCTTTTTACACTTATTACAAATGGCCACATGTGAAGGGGTTGTAAGATAAGGTCAAATTTGCTGTCACAGAGAACATCAAAAATCAAATAAGGACAACTTGCATGTCCTTATTATGTTTATGATGTTGCAGCACTTGGTTGTGCACATGCAGAGCTGGGAAAGAAGTTGAAGGATGGAAGAGGTAGAAAACCAAGAAGTTTTACTCGTGCCTTTATTGGCACCGCTACATGATCCTACGATTTAATTTTTTACTTTTATTTATTTTTCCCATATATGGTTTAAATATGAATGCATTTGGATCTTTTTTAGTTCATTTCTCATTCACCACATGTCATGAAAGTGACATATTTTTTCAGACAGAGCTTCCTTTTGAGTCAGATAAGATGTGGGTCTGGAGCTCTCAGGGGATTGGATGACAGGTGCTTTGTTTTTAACTCGAAACATAAACTTTAAATACCTGCTGAACATTTGATGCACTTTTTACAGAATCATACCAGTCAAGTCAATAAAACCTGGCTTTCAGAAGTGCATTAATTTACAGTGAGCCCCAAAAAATCTTGTGGTTGCACATTCTTATCTTCATTCTTTAAAAGCTTTCCTGATGCTGACGCGCTGTTGGCACAGACTGCCGATGAATGACGTTGTTCCCAAGACTAATTACTTTACTCCAATCGGGCTTTCAAACAATAGAAATTTTGAAGGAGTTGAGATTTCTATGGTTACTGTAGCAACTCCGCAACCCTGCAATGAAACACAATTATCAAAAGCAAAGCAGCTTTCAAGTTGTCAGAAGGCTTTTACAGGCACTTAACCTGTTTTTTCATTTTTCTTTCTTTTTCTCAACAAACACACAAATTTTTAACAATAATATATTACCAGTGACTAGATTCCCGATGGGAAAAGTGTCACCTTTTTATGCACATTTTTTTAAATTCTGATCATTTTATGTAAAATCTTTGTTTCACAGATAAAATGTCAGCCCCCTGTGGAACATCTCTCTTTGCAATGACGTGAAAAGAGATGATTTGTTATGAAATGTAGGAGGTTCACACATACCTGTTTCTTCCTCCTTTCCACACCCTTTCTCCCCCACAAACACTTGCACAGCCCAGGCACAAACACCCTCTTAATCATGTGCAAAACACGAGCAAATTCATGCCCTGATACACACACACTGCCTCGCGTAGCCTCGGTTTCTCTCACTCACACACACGCGCCTACACTAGCACGCCCACATGCATAATGTTTCACACTCGCATGACAAATCTCTCCCAAAACATCACCAGCTCTCTCCTTCTCTGTCTAGGTGGCCCTGGCAGCGGTAAAGGAACGCAGAGCCTGAAGATTGCCGAGCGCTACGGCTTCCAGTACATGTCTGTGGGCGAGCTGCTGAGGAAGAAGATGATCCACAACGCCACTAGCAACAGAAAGTGGAGCCTGATCGCCAAAATCATCACCAACGGAGAGCTGGCACCACAGGTAGCAGAGAAGTAGAGAAGTGTGTGGGGGGGGGGCTAGACTGAGGAGGGATGAATGTCTAGCATGTCTGGTCACTGTCAGGCCATTATCACAGCATGCATGTTACAAGGGTCTAATTGGCAGCACCCACATCACGAGCATGCTGGAGTGAAGAATGCTTATCCATCTTATTAGCATCCTTCTGGGTAAAGTAATGACTGCCAGGGAAGAAGATCAACCACGGCCTCCCCCCTCTGTGGTTGTTTACACTCCACTCCTTAAACACGTTAGAGAAAATGTGCACGAAACCCTGACTCATTCCTAGTGCAGCATTAAGCGTATCAATCATGGAGGTCATCATAAAAAGCTGTGCCTGTTATTAATACCCAACTCTGAGCGGGTGGACTCAACAAAGGATTTCAAAGGCAGGATGAACAAGGGACTAAACAGAAAGCAACAAAAAACAAAACTCTGACGAGAAATTAAAACTCACTGGTCTGACTAAACTGACTCAAGCTAGCATGATGATCGTACACAAGCAACCAAGTAACTATCTGGCACTGAACAAGGCAAAGCCCGGAGTATAAATGAAGCGGTGCCTGCGAGCGAGTTCAGGCGAGCTGCTGCACTGCATCACATGTAATCTGCATCAAACGTTCATGCTACATGTCAGATATTCTCATCCAATCTGGGCGGTGTATTTAAGCTTCCTCCCTCTCCGTTTGCTTTATGCTTGCTGCTACTATAGCGGCTGCTGCTGCCATGATTGCTGCATATTGTCTGTTTTTGTTTTGTGCCCCTCCGCCACCCCATCCATCCATGTAGGCTCCGGTTGAATTAGAAAATATTGTTCAGCAATCACCCCGATATTTAATTGATTGAATAACGAATGATTGAGTAATGGAATAGGAGCCTAACCACCAGGCTACAATGTTGGATAAAGCTTTTATCCAACATCTACCGAGTTGTCACAAAAACGCCCAAGCGATTAGTTCTCTGGAGATAATTTGATGAAAATAATTAAAGTCCCTGAAGAGGGCAGTCTTTACTGTCGACACTATGAATAATCGGCGATGCTGCAAGGTCGTAACACGGGCACAAGCCCCCGCTTGCGTCATGATAAGCTCCTTTTAGCTCATGTCCTCTCATGAATTATCTTCATTTACTGCCTCGCTCACCATTCATCATCTTTTCCTTGCAAGACTGAGACATCACTTTTCCCTTGTAGCAATTCAGTCAAGATGTCAGTCCAGAAACCAGAAAAACAAACGACAAAGTAGGTCAAGCAACAAACATATCAGATTTGATAAATTCACTTGTGGCATCTTGTCAGGCATTTGATTTTATATTAGTAGTTTTGTAAATAAATTTAGGATTTGGGTTTCTTAATGATTCTGTGGAAAGATCAGCAGAGTTTTAAACAAGAGAACCAATGACTGTACTTTTTCTGTGAGCTCCCATTGTAGTGATTCACTGCTGGTCTTCAGTACTGCCTCAAGACACTTGCATCTTCTTCTCTTTTTATCCTGCTTGATTCAAAGAGATTTTCAATCAACACTTATAACAGTTGTCTAAAATGATCATATGGTGTCAGTGTCAGGATAGGGTGTTTGGACTCAAAAGCACGACTTCACCCCAGGGAGACGTTCAAAAGGTTTATTCAAAAATAAAACAGAAATAAATGCCGAGGAGCAAAGGCACAAACAGGGGCAAGGCAGAGAGAGTCCAAGGCCGGTCCAAAAGGTCAAACACGAGAA
>JAOXYM010000008.1:22984829-22994990 GCA_028567055.1 Leptatherina wallacei | reverse complement strand
TAGTCGTCTGAGTAATATATTGTGGTCAACCGTATCAAATGCAGCGCTGAGGTCCAGTAAAACTAAGACAGACATATCCCCACTGACTGCTGATCTTTCCACACAGAATCATTAAGAGACCAAATCCTAAACTTATTTACAAAACTACTAATATAAAATCAAATGCCTATCAAGATGCCACAAGTAACTTGAAGTCAGATGAAATGTGTAACAGTTGGTGGCACCACTGTTGTCACCTGACACAATGTTGGTTAAAAAGGTTCCTCTCGTACTTTATTTCATCCCAATGCTCAGGAGACATCTTGCAATAGTTAAAAGGGAGTCTATAATCCCTGACTACCTCCCACATGGTTTACTGTGATATTTGCACAAAGGATGTGCAGATATATCTGCATAACATTTTGATTGGCTGATATTCAGCTTATTTACTGCAGCCACCCTATCAGTAAACAAAATAACATCAATCAGTGACAGTGGCTTGTGTTTATCTGGTGTTTCAAGGATGAGTTGCATTAACTTTGTCTTGAAACTGGCGAGATTTATTCATTAGATTTTTGTTGGTTTATCAAGAGATTTTGTTGTGCCGTGTAAGCGTTGGCCTAGCATCTGTTTAACAGATTATAAAGCTTCCTAATAAAAAAAAACAAATTTTTTATACATGTGCTAATTGTTCTCATTCAAATACAGTATGATGAGAGGCTGAAATACTTTAAACCGGCTCAGTTATTTTTCATAAGACATATTTCATTATTTTCTTAGCATGGTCATCTTTAACATCGTCCCAGAATATCACTGTCGATCCAATTCTTAGAAAACAGAACAGAAAAGGACATGTATCATGTACACTGCTTTTTGCTAATAAAACCTAAGTGATATCTGTCCCATTTGATAGATGCAAAAATTACAATCATGCAACACGACACCTGTTAGGAATGATGCAACGCAAACGTCTGAGTTCACAGTCTACCGCTCTGTGCAGAGAAACCCTCTAAGCGCCTGTTGTGTAAAATGAAAGTGCGCCAGACTGATTTTGGACCACGTATCTGTGATGACTCTTTGAGTCTGCTTGTCTGCTGCATAGTGCTAGAGGTGGACTGCCTCTATAAAAATCCCAAATGATCATTCGGTTCCCTTTCACTCCTGTGAAAACTCGGCAGAATCTCAGATCCATGCCGTGACTCAAGAGGCTTTTCCTAAGTGAGCTTTTCAGGTTTTATACATTAATCTCTTTTGTGGAATCTAGATTAGGTTTAATCTCTGTATTGTCTGGCTGGGCCGCAGCTCACGTTCTGATGTTGAAGGGAAATTAAACATCTGTATTACTCGTGTTATTTTTAGATCAGGGCTTTGCTCATGTATCTCTGCCATATCGCAACATGCATTCTGCCTGGAGAAATGCGCTGAAACATGCTGACCTCCTCCAGTCATGAAGAAGTGATGCTAAGACATGTTGGCACTCTCTGGCTTCATGAGCCCTTCACTCTGCTGCAGACACATTAAACAATAATCAGATAAACAGGCTAATTGTATAGCTGAATGGTCCAATGTACTGCCATTGCTTTCAATGACTCCAGGTCAGCTTCATGTAGATAGCTGAACTGAAGTTGTAATTGCTGTTCTATTATTTGTTGTTGGTTCTCTTTTCTCAAGGAAAAAAACCCACACACTCCCTATTATATTTGTATTGATCAAAAATCCAATGACCTCCCTTCAGATATGGTAGTTGTTTGTCTTGGAAGAGTAGAAATCTCAGTTATTGCTGTTTTGACATTTACAGCAGAGGCTAAGAGTCATGGTAATAATGAATCATGCTGCTTTTGCTGTTTTCCAGGAAACCACAATAACTGAGATAAAGCAGAAGATTATGAAGATCCCCGATGCCAACGGTATCGTCATAGATGGGTTCCCTCGTGACGTTGGACAGGCCCTGTCCTTTGAGGACCAGGTGAGTCTCTATTATCATGCTTATTCATCCCCTAAATACATTTCCATCCATGGGTCAGATGCTATTTCCATGTTTATATCTATAATCATTTAATAGGATGAGCCATTACTGGAGGGTTGTCTGGAAACCTCTTTTGCTGCACCATCTCAGTCTCAGGCATCGAATAGTACCAAAAATATACATAGGTGTCCTTTGATGTTGTGACTTTGACAGTAATATCTGTCACCCAGAGCAAACCTTTTTAACACTTTACAAAGTCCACATTAGGAGGCTGGATGGATCATGATAAAATGAGTGAAATGACTTGTTTTGGAGACATGGGCTGAGATAAGATTGTTGTCTCTTACATGACCTTGCCTTTCAAGTCCCGTATGAATTGCATCTCAAATTTTTTTTTTTGGGTTGTTTGTTTGATTTGCTCTGTCATTGTTTGGTTGAGTGAGTTTACACACCAAAATACAAAAGAGGTCTATGGTTTGAGTACACTCTTGAATCCTGACAAGCATTATGTGAGACACTGGGAATCAGACTCGTTTTTTTTTATTCTATGTGACATTGGCTTTAGACCTTTTCTCAGTTTGATAAAGATTTGTTTTTATATATTCTTGAGGCCAAATTTAAAGTCAGCATTTTGTTTTGTCTGCAGACCACAGAGGGATTTGCACAGTTGTGTAAACAAATACTGCTGCCCTCAAAATAAATAGAATATTTGTCCGTAAGCAGATTATCTTACCACAACACGAGTAACTGTTGAGTCTAAGTTGTTACCCAACCACCTGTCACATAACCTTTACCAGATGCTTATCTTATGCTAACTCCAAATATTGTTTACCAGTGGAAAATGTGAATAATAGCAGTGCTTAGATCTAAAAAAAAAAAATGCATATAGGTTCTGATTAAGGATGGCAGATGAGGAAGTGGATCAGGGAGACACTGGGATTGAACCTGGGCTGGCTGCATCAAGGGGCTGTAGCCTCTCTAACGTGCCGCTGCTATGCTAGGTGAACTAAATGCCACACCCACCCGCTATAGTGTTTTTGCTCCTGAAGCACAACATTTTGGGAGGGTTTGGTAGCCGTGCTGCTTTGGTCTGTTGCCTCCACTATCGGTGAAAATTCCAGCAAAAACAGCTGTTAAACTTTCCCCCTCCTGCCTCCTGCTGTTATACAGTTCTTATATAAGCTGGGTTTGGGATAAACAAACATATAACTGCTTTATTGGAGCAATTCATAGTCATAACATGCATTTGGAAGTTAACCTGCAAGGAGAGAGAGTTGCTATTGCTAGCACTGCTAATGTTAGCGACACTTAGCAACCCTGTTTAGCTCACCGAACTTGACTGGCTAAACCATGCTCCATTTGGGCTGATTTCTGATTGTTTTCATGCTGTTAGATTTGTCTGAGTTAATTGTTTTGGTTCAGTGAAAGAGAAATCTGTTAGGACTGCTAGGATTTTTTTCTTTGCTATGATTATGGCTTAATAACAATCTATCAAATTTCATTCAGACACTTCAGTTGTAAGGGGAGCCATTTTTCTTTATACTGTCTGCTAAAGCTTGCTTGAAGCTAACTTTTCATGACAGACTTACAATCCAACCATTTTCCGGGCTGCCTCTTGCTTAGATCACCCCTCTCTTATTGCAGTGAATGACTGATACCATGCAAATTCAAGGCTAAAGAAAAAGCAAATCGGCATAACGTAGAGCAGAATTTCATCAGGCTGGATAATAGTAACTATGTCAGGGACACTGAGTTACTGTTTATTATTTATTAAATTGGTTTTGGCATATGACTCAATCATGTCTTTCTTTACAACTAGACAGGCTGTAAAAGAGACAGAATAATTGTTATTATCAGTATGTCAAAAACACAGAGGGACATGAAATAAGTATATACAAGCCTGAATGTATGTAAATGAGCAGGTCTCACTCTGCCTGTTATTTTCTCCAGTGGCGTGAGATCTGAGGACATTGTCAGCTGCTCAGTGGTTTCAATAAGATCCCCAGGGCTTGATGTGTTTGCTATCGGGAGCTGCACTGCATTTAGGGGTCACTGACAAGGCATTCAGACTCTTTCACAACTAATTTATTTCAAAGAAAATGTGCAAGGATGTCTGATTTTTATTTTTTTCATTTTTTTTATGCACCAGTAAGAAAAATTATAACATTGTCCTGGTAATAATCAATAAATTGCATTTGACATCAGACAAAACTGAATTTTTTTTCACTTTTTCAAACTGTTGAAAGTTGTAGAAACTTCATTCTACTCATGAAAGGATTAACACGTCGCGTGGGAGCTGTGTTTACTTCTGCTATGACGTTTTTTTTCTTTTGCAGAAAAATTTGGATTTAATGTTTGAAAGTGTTTTAAAATCTTAACTTCTTTCTTGATTTACAAGGGGTGCTGCTGATTGGAGCTAATAGACCTAAACCATGCATTGTAGCATTGATGTGGTAAAAGTTCTCAGGTTGATCTGATTCCGGGCTACTGTTTGACTGCTTTCATTAGCATATTTTTACTTTTATTTTCGGTCTCAAAAGTTTAAGAGCAATAAGATTTTTTTCCACTGGTTATTAAGAAATTAATGACATTTCCAAAAATATTGCAACAATCGATGTTACTGTATAAGTCCTTAGCTGCTAGATGGACATGTCTTAAGGCAGCAAGTGGTTAACAATTTCTTGGTGTGGTCGTTAGACCACAGTAATAAAAGGAGAACAGCATGACTGTATAGTGAATACAGGATTTTTTATTTTTTTATTTTTACTTTTTTTTGACAAGCTCACAGAGCAGATTATGTAACACTTGAAATTCAGGCCATCTGTCCCTTTACAACACTCAGCACTTGTGAGGACACAACATGCTGTTGAGTTTGCAATCCTGTAAAAAGTAGCAGCTAACTTGTCGTGCTATTTCAGTTCAACCAACAACTTTATCATTATAATTTTTGTATATGTATTATGCAAATATGGGCACCAGTAAGTTTTATGTTTTCTTTACAGGTTCAGTTTAAATAACATAAAACGGACAAATAACCAGCTTGTTTACTCCCAAAATAACTGTTGCTTCACACTGGGAGCTTGGTGTTCATGTAACATGTGCAGAACGTGAGGGTTTTCATTTAGGCGAAGAGATGGGTGCATCTACAACGGCTGAGTGTGATGCGTGTCTCAGATGCAAGTCGAGCCATGTACAATGTGGTACAGACATTAAAAATACATCTTACCTGTTATGATCATCACAATGACTGATATCAGTTCATTTTGTCATTCGAATGGGACTCTTCAGAAGATATATAGCTGGGTAACTTTCACGTCTTTACTTTTTAAATCTTATTAACCAGGAATTACAAAAAAACTCAATGTGGTCATTACCAGAGGCACGGTTTGCTTAAAACAATTGAGCAGGCAAAATTGCAACAAAAGGTCAGTGAAACAATTGCAGCCACGAGGCAGAAGTTCAGCCAAGGACACGCGATGTACACTCCACATTCTTGGTGGGAAGCCGGTCTAAAGGGTAGTAGTACTTCAGTATAAGATTCAAGTCAGGAGAGCCATACATTTTATGTCATTTAAATCCTGTGTTGACAGAGAAAAGGCATGTCAAACAATAACTGAGAGGGATGGCATTACGCTGTATCCTACAGGCTGTGTTTCTTATGTTCAGGTTAATTTACTACTTTTGGATGGACAACAGCCAGAGCCAGCAGGACAGAGTAATCTGCCTCAACACAATGTACAAAAGAAAAATAAAGACAGAATATGTCATCTCTTTTGGTCCAAAAGCAGTTGCGATCAATTCCGTGGCCTCCATGTGAGACATTACAGTCAGTTCGGGCCAGGATAAGTTTATCGATCAGTGTGGGTGCCATAGATGATGACAGCATTTCTAGAATTTGTTTATTAGAAATATTCTTATTTAAAAGTGTAATACCCCTCAGCTTTACATCTTGTAGCAACATTGCAAGCTGTGTTAAATATTCAAGAGGTCCCCTTTTTAAAGACACTAATGGATGGCATTTGGGTAATATTTTATTTTCTTCTCCATTTCAAGACATCACATTTTATTAACATCTGATATGAAGGTGATAAACAAGTCAGTGTGGCCTCAACATCAGGTTGGTTTTTCATTTTCTGGCCAGTGTGTGATATTTCATATCATCACTAGCCTGAGTTCACACTAATCCCAACCATAACTCTTAAAGTCAGCACGTTTCAGCCGCTGCTTCTCATCGAGTCTTTTCCATTTGGCCATCCAGTTGATGCTCCGTGTGCCTGAAATGAACTGCTCGCTCTAGAGTCAGAGAACACTTTGCCCTTTTGAATGGCAGATTGGTTCATAGTCCTGCATTATCAAGCATCTGACCTACTAAATTGTCCTTGAGCATGCTTCACAAATACCTGTCAGTTGTCGCTGTGGATGTTTTGCTCATTTCCTGAGGATCAATAACCCATTATCTACCAGAAGGAGCTGCATTTCAAGTAAGCTTATTTATGAATAGCCACGAAATTCATTGAGAACATCAGTACATTAGCATTGCAAAGATTATAGATGGTAAAATGTACCACAAATGTTTTCTGGCAGCCTAGAATGTATGAAAGTATAACGTAATGGTTTGATGTGTTGGTCCCAATCAGAGCCACTTAATGGAAAGTCAAGCTTTACAAATTGGTTCATTGAGTGATGCAAAATGCTTCATTGCTTTTAGAGGGATTGATGCTCTTTAGCACATTTAAGCTCACTTAATGTTGATCAACTTTTCAATGAGCACTTAGTGTTCAGAGTGTATTTGGGTCAGTGTGTGAAGACAGTCTGACTTTATAATCTGGTCATTAAAGCTGAGTTACAGGGAAGGGGAGAAAATTAAAGTAGCAAGACCCATTTGGAAAGAATAAAAGAAGGGATAAATACGCCTTTTCCCCCACAGCAGATATTATTTCAGTTGCTTCTCAAGTACAAGAAGTGGTTATAAACATAGAAAAGCATGAAGAACCTTTACTCTACTTGATCAGTGTGTTGTTTTTCTTTTCTTTTTTTCCTCATTTATATAATTTATGTTCCAAATCAATCAATTACATCAATTACTTTTTTATAATACCATTAACTAATTAGTAAAAAAAAATACAATTTAGAATTTTTTTTTTTTAAAGAAAAACATTACAAGAAAGTATGATGTGTACAACTGCCTCTTCATGTATAGCCAGAATAAACAAACACATAAATAAATAGTTTGATTGAAGGAAAAAACTAAATTTCTCATCTTAAAGTTTTGAACCAGTGAATGTTATTTTTTTTAAAAAGACTTAACTCAAACAATTTAATTACTTAGGAATTGATGTGATTATCTCTTTAAACAATGAAAAAAAGTGTTTACTTTCCCTGGATTCTCTGTTGCTGTTATTGTAAACATGATGTCTAAAGTTTGTCTTGTTTCTAAAGTAAAAAGCCCATGTATGCAAAGTATGAATACAAGACTGATACAATTCTGATATTCATCTAATAGTGGGTTGCCATGTTTAAGGAGATTACAAAAAATGATTTTGAATAAGAGTAAAAAGTGTTGATACGTATTAATGGAGGAAAAGTTCCACCCAAGGAAGTACAAGAATAAAAATTTGCTTCTTGGTTTTGGCTGATATATTGGCTCATATTTTCTTTCAAATCTTGACTTCGTTTTAGTTCTCAATTTGATTATTTCAGTGCAAATAATTGAAGATATTTCAGTATGTGTGGTGAAAAAATGTAAAAAAAAAAACAAAAAAAAAGAAGCTGTTGAATAACTCTT
The DNA here is from genome assembly GCA_028567055.1 of Leptatherina wallacei. Lineage (NCBI taxonomy): Eukaryota > Metazoa > Chordata > Actinopteri > Atheriniformes > Atherinidae > Leptatherina > Leptatherina wallacei. Next base: position 22,987,260 of record JAOXYM010000008.1, on the reverse strand, counting down.
GAATTATTTCAGGGATGGTTTGTTCTACACCATTTTTAGCTACTGCGCCAAAGTCATTTCATGACTTGTTCGATCACTGCTGCAGCAAGTGAATCAATCAATGACCATGTGCTTTGTCATTTTGTCAATTAAAGACAATCTGATGCAATGTGAATGTAAATGTCAAGCAGCATTACAGTGGGACTGAATGCAGATTGACTGTGTTTGTCGGCTGCTGCGGCAGACACAGTTTGATTTTTCTGGTGAGGTCTTGTATTGAAATGGTTTGTTTTTTTTAAGCCATCTTTGCAACATGTAAATGAATTGTTATTATAAGCAGCCATAGCTAATCGACTGGATGAATAGAGTCTGTTTGAGTCAATTGACAAATGGTGCAAAAAGCCATTTCAGTCTCCGGCACTATGTGTCTTATTCCCTATTTCACAGCAATTACATGCAAGCATGCACATGCAAATGAACACACATGGAAATATGAGCACATTCAATGACATATGCTCCTGCATGCATATTAAGATATGCAACTGTAGTTACAGCTCTGATTATATCAGTTCAGACAGTTTCAGTTTCACTTTAAGTCAGTATTTTGCATTCATTTACATTTGTAAACTTCATAAAGCAGGCACTGTCGTGCATAATGGCATTTAGCTTCACTCACTGTATGGCACTTCCTGTTGAGCTTCAAATCTTTGTTCATCCGTGTTGCCCACAATTTTGCCATTTTAGACTCTGGTCAAACTGCATGGCTCCTTTCTAAGCAGATTAGGCCTTTATAAAGCAACATATTATTATTCCCTTTTCCAGAAGTTGTGTGGTTACACCAAATGTGCCAACACTAAAGTCATTACTCCCTTGGTTGAACCATCAGACTACCACAACATGACAACCTTTGACTATATCATAGGCAGTGATATGCAACTTAGAAAAATGAGTTATGTCTTTGGACTAAGCTACAGGAGTAATCCCTGGACAGCAAGACAGACTGAGTTGCCAGTTGTCTTGCACATTTGTAAAACAGATGCATTACTTTTATTTGTATCTGTGGATTTGTTTCCCCTCAGTTTCAGAGCCTCTATGTGCAACACTCTTGTCAGGCTGCATTAACTCTATTCTACAGTCATTTGACCCATAGCCTATGTTAATGGAAGTTGGTGGTCTTTCCTTTGTGGAAAAGGCAACACGATGTCATTGCATTGCATATAACATGCCACTTCACCCACATTTTGTGTGTCATTTTAAGCTTTTCGCATGTTTTTTTTTTTTTATGTCTCATCCCTTCACAGCACATGCCATGCAATGATATGCAAAATAGTGAGGAGTAGTGGGCGAGACGATGTAGAGCTTTGAAAGAAATGTGGAAAATGTGTCAGATCCACCACTTCTGTCATAGGTGAACAACATCATCAGGCACTGACAAATCTTGGCATACAGTGCATGCCATCGTGTGAACTGTATTTCCTTAAAGACACAGGGAATGGAGTGTGAAAATGCAACATTTTGTGCTGTAATGTAAATATCCCTCTCAGCAGGGGTTGCACTAAAGATTAGAAAAATACTGCTGGGATATATCAGATTAAGAAATTTGCTATTTACCATTTTCCAAAATGTTCCATTTCTTATTAGAAATATAGCAACTCTTCTTCGGATGCATGGTCCCATGCAGAAAAAAATTGTGCCAGGCCTCAAGCATTGTGTGTCCATTCTTTCACCCATCACAGTTCCCACTGTGGAAAACCAACCCTCTCTAATGTTTTTGTCACATCCTCTTGTCTCTGTGGTAATTGTACCTCCTCTTCATCATATTGTGAAGAGGCCAAATGTCGGCGTAATGAGAGCTCATAGTATGGATGCTGCTGTCTCCCTGGTCCAGATCATCTGACAGCAGATTCCGCTCATTACAAGCTCCCTGTCGAGAAGCTGCCGGAGGAGGCAAAACAAAGAAACTGGAGGATGTAGCATGTGGCTGGTACATGTGCAACAGGAGGAAATTCTAAGACACTACCTCTGCAATCAGGCACCCTCGCCTCTTTGATGGAGCTCACAAATGAGCTCCTGCTGTGGTTCAAATCAGCAACTCCATCTAATTCATGTTTCAAACATGAACTAGATTAGATGTGAGCAAACATATTTTTCATCTGGATCTCCACATCTGCTGAGGGTGTAAACAAGGATAATAAACATGTAGTTTTCAACTATATTTCAGCAAGCAATTTCCATATTCTAGAAGCTTAAAAGTCACATAATTAATTCCTCATCTTAAATGAGCAAAATTGCACTTCACGATCAATAGTTCCATGATTCTGTTACTGATGAATATAAATATGATTTTATCTATTTTTCTGGAGCTTTTACCAGTCTTTTCAATTCAATTCAATTCAATTCAATTCATCTTTATTTGTATAGCGCCAATTCACGACAATGTCATCTCATGGCG
>JAOXYM010000008.1:22972849-22984729 GCA_028567055.1 Leptatherina wallacei | reverse complement strand
GAGTATCGTCTGCATAGCAATGGAAATTTATACCGTGCTGTCTGATTATATTACCTAAGGGAAGCATGTACAATGTGTACAAGTCTTCACCTTGGGGTTACATAATGGCCGTAGGAAGTTCACTGAAAGCACATATATAACTCATACATGCAGCTGTGTATATAACAGTGTCCAGGCAAAGGGAGCTGATGACCACTCAGCCAGTAATGCACAGAAGCAGCTCTCCTGGGATTTGCAATCAGATTAAGTAACATCTGGTTATTAAAGGGTGTTTTGTGCAGCTCAGAATCAAAGAAAAAAAAAAGCAACAGTGATTTTTTTTTCTTTTTAAGACAAATGTGATGCCTAAACATCATGATGTCAGGGTGGAGGCCAGATGTGGCAGTGACTGTCAAATTTATAGAAAAAAATTGTCACTAAAGCCTTGTTATAATTCATTGAATAATGGAAATACCTATTTTGAATGCTTCAAAGGAACGGTTTGACCTTGTGAGAAATATTGCTATGGGCTTTCTTGTCATGAAGTGCATTATAAATGCTCTCTTGTCTGCATTTACCATTGAGCAGCTACAGTAAGTGTTTATCTGCAGGAAATAAAAGAGGGTAACAGGAGGAAACATTCAGTTCTGTTCATATGTTCATTCAAAGAAGTTGTTTTCCACCTAAAACCAGATATTTGTTTGTCAAACATCCCAGAGATGCTGTTCTTACATGCATAATCTGATGATACAGATATAAAGGAGATACATGCCATTTGGATAATTCCGAAAGGAGACCTATTGGTAACAGAGATCTATCTGTAATAATAGCTTGAAAAAGATGCCATTTGTATGATGCTTTTCAGGCCGCTACCCTCCAAAAAAGTCAATCATCTGCTGAACCAAGAAACAAATCCAGTCAATCAGGCGGTTGCACTGATGCACAACTCATGGCAATTTAAACTGTATAGTGGTTGGATTATATACTGGCTCAAGCCAAACACTGCTTTGAATAATCATGGAAGAGAACATCACATTCAGCAAATCATGCCCAGAATTAAAAAAGACTGCAAGTATGTGGTCACAGCCAGCTTTTAAAGCTGTTTGTGTTATAGAAATTCTTATGAAACCAGCAAACGCAGAAATACACAAGAGATATGAGGTAAAATGATCAAGGAGAAGCTTTTAAAATGCAGTATGTGCTTAGCTGAGGACAAACACAGTACAGTTTTCACACAGAAATCATCAGGAATTTAAAAGGATTTATGTGACATTCATCTAAAAGGAATGTTGTGTATCTAAAACAGCTCATCCACTGACTGTGTGTTGGTAAAATGCAGCTTTAGCTACCTGAGCAGTTGCTGCTGTTGCTCTTATTACTACTATTCCACATGCTATCCTTGTGTATCACACAGATCAGAGAGTATCTAATAAGCATCATCAAATTATCTACAGTCTTAGTACGAATTTTTTTGCCTTTCTAGGTTATTGCATTACCTTGAAGATAGCTTTTTAAGCATGTTTTTTCCCCCACTGTATAAAACATAGAAAGAAGCTTCTAGTTTTCCTTCACAAAGAAGTAAATACCAAAGCTCTCCGTTGCTTAGAAACATCTTTGTTTCATGTTCTGAATCCAGGTTCATATTTGACACATTTATACCCAGAACCCATTAAACCCCCTGTCCTGCAAACACGGGTTGTCAAATGTAACCTCTTGGTGAGCCACAGAAAATACAGAAAAGAGTAAAGAGATGGGAAGTGATGGTGTTCAGGTCCTATGTCTTTATATGTTTACACTATAATCAAATCATAATGAGTAACAGAGGTTGTGTGAGTTTATATAGGCTGGATTGAAGGATTGAAGACAAAAACTATTGAAGATGTTAAACAACAGATGAGGAGGTTATTTTTAACAAATTACATCTGTGGTTATTCTGTCCAATAAATTGTTGATTAATTAGATTCGTATGAAATGTAAAATAGTTTTAGCTCAATGTCCATTTAAAGTGCAAGATAATCTCTATTGTTTTGTATCATTTTGGGTATTGTGGAACTTTTCCCATTTTGCAGGCTGCAACCAGCATTTTTCAGAATTTTTACTGGGAAAATATAGTTTTTAACTAACAATTAAATGCCTTTTTCTCCTCAAAAAGTACCACATAACTGTGCTAAAGATGCATAGTCTCTTTACTGAACTCATTAAGCTGCTGTTAAATGTCCCAGCAGGGCTGGTGAAGACTCAAGTCAAAACTACTCTATTCATCAGCAGCAGCGCAACACTTGTAGCCCAAGAGAAATGTTCAAGGAGAGAAGAGAAGAAGAAAGGCTGAAAGAGAGGCTGCTGTGATTAAAATGAAGGAACCATAAAGACAGAAGGTTATGATAACCACATAGAGTCTGGAAACTATGTGAAAGCATGGGAGATGACAGCTAGTGAATAAAGCATTTAGATTTTAGTAGGCTGTGTTTAAATGGACGTGAATTTCTCAGATAATTTTCAGGATGTGATTTGTGATATGGTTTACTTGTAGCGTTGAATCAAGATGAGACTGACTGTTTTGGAAGAATACAACCAAGGAAAAGCATGTACAGGTTAAAAAAGGAGGGGTACAAGGATTGACCCTTGTGGTATGCTACAAGTCATGGTAGCTCTTTTAGAATCATCAATATTGGTGCTATCTTATAGATATGATCTAAACCACATAAAGGCTGAGAGTCAAATTTAATTAAGTCTGCTTAAAAGGAATTCATTCACATTTAACTTTTGCACTAAGTTCTCAAAATACTTGGACTGATAGACTCTCTGAAAGAAAAAATTTAAACCTTCATGACAGAAGGATGAATGCGGCACAAACTCTAGAACTGTTTCAGTCCAGAAAAAATCAAAAGAGAAAAGAAAACAGACGTCCAAAGGGTTAGATATGATTTACATCATATGTTTTTATCCGGAAAGGTTTAGTAGTTTATTTCAGATCCCATATTCCCCTGCTTTGGGACCACCAAGTGGTCCTCTTAGGGCCCACAGCATCCATTTTCATTACTCACCACATACTGCCTCTTTGCCCTTTACAGCATCATAGTAGCCATTTATGAGCCACACTGGTGGGCCTCCGTAGCAGTGATGCTCCCTTTATAGCTGCCCGGAGAGACAGTCCACCCCTTAATCCTCCCTACAAGCCTCTTCACAAGTAGACCTAGAGGTGGCAAGTCTATCTGTTTGTCCCTGTCAACCTGACTGTTGGGGGGGGTGGCTTTAATCCGCACAACATTCACAGACAAAAACACATCTGTCAAACAGAAAATTCAAAGCTTTCAATAACATTTTTACACAGTGATTTACTAAGACACAAACATGTAATTTACATTCAAATATTACTTTTTTTTCCTGGTTTTTCCTTAGAATTGTCATTGATTTACAGTATGTTTAAAACAATTGTATTGATGGTTGAAAAATTGTCAGTCTTCCATCTGGAAGTTTATGTAAAGGCTCTTTAAAGTTAACATGCTAAGCTTAAGGAAAAAATTCTGTCCATTGTTTTCTGCATTGTCTCACAAGTGCTTTTTTTCCTAATATTTCCTGATCTTAGGTTGTTCTCTGATTGGCTAGTACAAGTAGACAGGGTAGGCAATGTAAAGTAAAATAAAAAAAATAAAAAAGCAACACTACATAAGTTTCTGACCTCAAAACTTTGTGCCTCTGATGCATTTTGATGATACACTGACATTCATTATGTATGTTCCTGAGGCCATCGTTGCCCTGCAACATCCCGAGGCTGAGAAACCGCACTTCACAACTTTATTTCAAGGCCAGGGCATCATATGGCAGCTGAGTTTAGCTTTATATCCCGACACCAGCAACTGGATATCAATACACTGGCTGTTTTGAACATGCACCACGGCTGATTCAGCAAAAAAAACGAAGAAAAAAAAACACAAGTGGACATTATCAGAGGAAGCGAGGGAAAAAACGAGAGTCAACATTAAGAAGTTAAGAGAAAAGCAGGATGCAAGAGGGGTATCAAATTAGCCTTCATTAGGGGGCGCCAAAGTATGAAAATCTACCAAAGTTCAGTAGCGCAGATTTAAAACAATTAACTCCAAACAATAATGTTCAAAACTCTAAAGATTCTGTAACATCCTTTGGGAAAGAAGCTATTGTTGACATTAAAAGCAGCCTGTTAGCAGCTAAAGTAACTTCGGTTTGGCTAGCTTAGTTGAATGGCTGTTTTTGATTATGAAATTACTAAAGGATACAGTGAGAGATTTTTTGGGGGGCTTTTTATGGACTTGTTTAGGAAAAAAACGCAATTCATTTTTAAATACTTCCATGTATTAGCAATACTCTTTATACTGGGTCCACAAGTAGACGGTTATGTTGACTTCAGCTTTTGTTTTTCTTCAAAGTTTTTTTTAATCCTTTGATAGGAAGAATAAAATACTTGACTGAGATTGTTATAATCTGTTTCTACTATTTTGTAATTTTTAGCAACTAAATAGTTAATGAAAACATTCTTACATATAGATAAATATCTGCAGGATCCGTGCATGTATGTATGAGAATAGTTGTTTGTGTGTCTTGGTTCTGTTTGTTTGAACAAGGTAACTTTGGCCATTCAAAGTTACCTGACATGCCTGAGATTACAGATCTGTAGCCCTGCGGGGGGCGGGGGGGGTTATAGTTAAAGCTAACAAACTCAAGGCAAAGATGCCCTTATTCATTTACTGTTTTATGCGCAGGGTTTTGACTGATAATAACCCAATGTTTGTTGTTTTTTAAATAATTTCTTATCTCTTATTTCACACAGTTTCAACTTAGTAGCTTCCGCTTCAAAAAACGTAGTTCTCTAATGCAGCCTGAGCTACTTAAATTGCTGCCCCACCTCCTTTATTTTTTAGCTGAACAGCTCTAAAAGGGTATTAGCTGATGTGGTTGGCACAGCGTTCAGGTCAACATCTGTTCCCTGTTGCACCTTCTTTAAATCTGTGTGTGTGTGCTTGAAAGCAAGCCTTTGTTGTGTATCTCGGCCTTTAAACGAGAGCGATAGCATCGCTGACTAAACGGTCGGTATAAAAATAACCCAACATGCAGTTGATCTTATTGTTCTCCCATGCGATATGAAGACAGCTGTTTTAATGAATAATAAATCTACAAGCCCTCTGTGACAAATGACTGCAGTGTCCAACGTTCGCTCAACATCAGCTAGACAACCTGGGAAAAACGTGTGTGGTCGCTATGGAAACTAAAACTTTGATTTGCAAGATTCAAAACAAAATCCCGCTGCTGGAGTGGCATGCGTCTCAGCAGACGCCATTCAAGCTATTTTTAGGTTTGGGAGTGGGGTGGGGGGGTGGGGGGGGGTCATCGTGTACGTTTCATGTAAATGAAACAAGCAGGAGAAACTCAAGGAAAGTATGAATAGCAATAAATTGCTCTACATGCTTCATATAGTGAAACTTTCCAATGTTGGTGAGCGTGATGAATAGTTGTCATGTTTGAGGTGAGGGTAATGTTTTACATTCTGTGTGCGTAGTCATAAAAAATTACTTCCTTTTGATGCTGCTTTGCATTATCCTCCACTAATCTCTCTACACTCAGCACACACGTATGTGCTCATTTGTTCCTAAGAAATGTTCATTTGTGCTCCTTGTTTAGTTAGAGTAATGCATTTCCTGACCTCTTTTTTTAAAATTGAATAGTTGGTGTTTATTTTCTAACTGTTACTTGCTCACTTGCTTCCTCAAGTGTTGAAGATAATCACCATAATCAGCAAGTTACAGGTACTCCGTCAAATCTAGTAATTTTGTTGCTGTTATTCAAGTTTAGATGTTAGTTATTATCTATACTTTGTTAATTGGTATGCAGCAGGTACAATGGTTCACACTTTTATTACTGTAAATACTTGGACCAATCAGTCATGGACACCTGTTCATGCCACTAAAAGACCTCTGACCAGTCAGGTTGTGGGCAAAGAACATGTGGGGTGTCAGGAATAGATCCTTAAGCTTAATTCCCACAGATGCAATCTGTTCCAGGGAATTTGGCGGCCTAGTGAACACTTCAGACTCTTTTTCTCTTTGAGTGCTGCTTACAAAGTTTATTGTTTTGTTTTTTTAGAGCTCCCTTCTGCCCTGCAGGGGGATGTTTGCTGCAGTAGGGCAGTGTTGCTTGTTAGACTTGTTTCAGTGTTGTGGGCTCATCAGCGTAATTTGTTCATGCATTGGGTTTTGTGTTTTTGTTGTAGGTCTTTTGTTATGGACAGCATTAGTTACAGTAGAGCTACCTATACTTGCTGTAATATAGAAGGTAATGTCTGCACACGCTACTGGTTGCTAATATATGACGCTATAACAATATCTGCCACTTCTTTCATGATGCTTTATAGTTGTACCTTCCACCAACGTCTAGGAACTCTGCAATGTTTCCTGAAATATTCAACACATCTGAGGAAGCAGTGTAGGATTTTTTATTTATGGATTTGACAATTCACATAAGGTATGATGATTTGATCAGAGTGAGCCACAAAAAGCCTTCCAAAACTGCACCGTTCTGTTGAGACAAGCAGAGGAAAACGTTTTATGTTGTCTACCTTTGTGGCTGTGTCTTATTATGTTTTCCTGTTGGGGGCCTGTTGGTAATTGAAAACATGTCCTTCTAGTTTTGGGGCATAGTTTGAGTGTTGTTCCCATGGTTACATTATCACGTGACACATAACTTCTATTACTCAGGACAATCTGGTTTTGTTTTTCACATGATAGACGAAGTGAGAGGGTTTGGGAACCAGAGCTAGGATAGTTTCCCATCTAAAAGCTCCCTAATGAACTATAAAATTATCTTGCTTTTCTTTGGTCAGAGTCATTGGGTTTGGCTACTTCACTGGCTTAATGAAACATCTATACAATCTGGATGCATTTAGTTTATTCTGAGCTCTGCCAACAAGGCATATCAATCAGATCTCTTTCTCTCAGTTTCCTGAACTCAAGCTAATCTGTCCTTGCAAAATATGGACAAAGTAATTCATGCTGTCATTACATTGCATTTTGATTATTGCAATGCCCAATACTTAATCTTGCTCCAGTCATCAATATTGCTTGCTGATGAGCCAAAAAGCAGCTGCAGAGATGCTGACTGGTACACGACTGTAATCATTGCCTTTCTCTACTGTTTCCCAGGTCACTTTAGAATTAAATTAAAACAGTGCTTTAGAGTTACTGCTCCAAGGCCGTGGAACCACTTCATGTTAGATCTGCTCCTTTTGGTTTAAATGAAGCTTCAGACCAACCCACCTTTAATCTATATGAAGTCTGTAATTCTGTGTTTTCCCCTCTCTTTGTCAAATGAATTAAATATGCATCTTATATGTAGTTTTTTTTCCTCATAACTTGTATTTGTTTGTTTTTGTTGTTTTTTGCCATGATTCCTCAAAGGAAAAAAGAAGACATCTAGAAAGAAAGAAACATAGTGAGATTTTGTGAGAATTGGTTTAGAATAATGCCACAACGGTTTTAGTCACGCTAGCAAACCAACAAAATTTATCACCCAACTCTGAACTTCCTTTCAACTCCACTGAACATTTTATCCTCTTTCAGCTCATTGAGTCCTTTGAACCACAGCTTCCCTGTTTTGTTCATTCTGTGCAGTCATTTTGGCAGAAAGATGGTGAACATGGTTGAGTATCTGATATGAGTTAAATATTTTACCATATACATGGAGGAGAACAAGTACTGGCTGAAAGAAAGAAAATAATTTGTCCTTACTCATTCAGAGGTTTAACAAGCAATCGTGTTTTTTGCTGCTATACTTGCAAGAAATTATCAAATTTTTATTATGTCAGCTTTGACAAGTGGTGTTGATGTCTAAGTTACAGTTTGCTTACTGAACTAATTATCATTACCAACTCAACACATTCTATTTCTTGGCCAAGACACCTTTGCAACACACAATGTACATCTTTACCGTCACTTTCCAATACGCTGAAAAAGCTGCCAACTACAATGAGTTTCTTCAGATGGTAACAACTAATACTGAACCAATATGAAACAATGTCAGGTCGGGAAGATTCTACAGTGCTTATAAATAAGTGGCACAGATCACTTAAGGTATTTGGAGAGGAGAAGGGATAGACACCGGAATCCTAATTATGGGGGTCATGTTCAATATCAATTATGATTTTTGCGAGTTAATTATTTATATTTGTTTGTTTGTGTTTTTTTTTGCATCCTGCAACAGATATGTTACTAGCTCAGGGAACCCTTTATTCCCAAAAGTGAAACTTTTGGTGTTCCCTCTGTGTTCAAAACCACTACCGTGGGCTCCTGACCAAGTGTTAATATGGGATGAGTTGGGAGTGGGAACAGGTTATCTTTGCTGCTATCAATTGGCCCAAACCATTAAAGAGGTCATATTAATAAAATAACAGGATTTTTTGATATTGTATAACTTACTCTAGAAATAACATTTGATTCTGTAAAGGATATGTGATCAATAAAGTATAATTCATTCATTCATATGTGGTCCTTAACTTGCTCTAAATATTTGTAATCATACACCTTACAGTGGCTTACAGTGTACGACTGAAATGTAACTGAAAACAAATTACAAAAACAAACTATGTGCAAAAGAGTAATGAACAACAGTGATATTTTTCACACATGTAATGAGGTCATTTTAAGTCTTAGCCTGTAAGATTTCATTTGATAAGACTTTTCGGGGATATGTAAACACAAAACTGCCGTCACAGAAGGCTGCATGTGTGATTGCACAACTTGCCATTTTCTGTTTCCATCGTCACAAAGAGGAAACTTTAAAGTACTTCCCCATGAGCATCTACAATCTCATCCCCCTCTGTTGATGATTGAAAATGATTATTTCTGGCAGGTTGCGTTCTCATCTCCCTCTGGGAGAATGCAGTATCAGCCTCCCTGGCTGCATCATTGTTGCAGGAGCTGCAGGCTGTTTTCAATGCTACAAGCTTCAATCTTCAAAGCCCCGGTTCAGTTTAATGAAATTCAGGGAGTGCATTTGCTTCATATTTTACAAACATCCAAGATTTCTTCTCTTCAGCCCTCACTGAGATGAAGTCTTTATTTTTGTACGGGCTGCTACCTGAACATCTTGACATGTGGAGCCCTCTGCACTGGATTTAAAAATGAGATCGACCCAAGGTGCAGCTCACACCGCTTTGCTTCAGCTAAGTGTTAAGCTCAGGGTCAGATTGTAACGATTTTAATTGAATTCATGTTTATCCCAGCGATGCAGGAAAAACTTTAATGGCTCCACATATCCGCTCTTTCCCTGCAGATCTGCACTCCGGACTTGGTGGTCTTTCTTGCCTGCACAAACCATCGTTTGAAGGAGAGGCTGCAGAAGAGGGCTGAGCAGCAAGGACGACCTGACGACAACCCCAAGGCCATCGACCGCCGCCTGACCAACTTTAAACAAAACACCATCCCACTGGTCAAGTACTTCCAGGAGAGGGGCCTTATCGTTACGGTAGGGCTGGTGGAGAAGTTGTGCGCGTGTACGAGGCATGAAAAAGAAAACTAGTGATCTGACTTCATGTCTCTTCTTTTCTGTTTTTATGTTCATATATCCTGCCACTTCAAGGACAAGCAGTATGTCCTTCATGCAGCAGGAAGTGAAAATGTGTTGTGCAAAATGGTTAATGATGATGGTTAATGCCTTAATTGCTTCCAGCTTTCATGTCAGGAAAGAAGGTTCACATCCTGTCACAGATCAATAGTTATTGCAGTAAATCCCTGTGGCGTCGGACATGAAGTGAAGGTGGGAACCATTTTAATTGATTGGATTACTTTGGAAGCGTCACTAAGAAAACAACAAACTTAGGAACTGTTAAGCTATTAAAGAAGTAATGCTAACGAGTCTAAAAAAAAAGTGATTAACGTTACATCCATGTGAACTGAAAGCCACTGGTTCAAATGAGAGAAGATTTCTTCCTTATTGTGAAACACTAAATTATATATTTCCAAGCTCTCAAAGAAGTTATCCTCTTAGTCATCCTTAATTGCAAATACTGCAAGTATGGCATAAGCTGCTGGAATTGGAGTGTTTTGGTCATTTTATTTTATTTTTTAAGTCCTGAAATGTTCACTTAATACTCAGTTCAGGCACCTTTGGCAGCAAGAGCAGCCTCAATTCTTTTTTAAAAATGATCCTGCACGCTAGACATGCCCTTGCTTTGGGAATTCATTTCATTCTTCTTGGCAGAATTGTCTGAAAAAATGTCCAGACAGGTTGGATGGGAAATGTCAGTCCACAGCCATTTTGAGGTGTCTATAGTGACGCTCTCTTGGGTTCAGACTCAGAGTTTAACTCTGTTTGGGACAATTAAGAGTTATATAAAAGCCTCTCATGTGTTTTCTAGGCAGTATGTTTCAAATTATTGCCTTGTTGACATTCAAAACCTTTTCTACTACTTAAAGAAATCCAAGGAATTGTTTCAAAGATACCTCATCATAAGAACTTGATTGTCTACATTAAGCATTGGTGGTAAATCCAGTCACCATTTGAGGTGAACAGATCCCAGTTTGATGAAAAACGTTGGCATTAGTGGAAAAGTTAGAGCGTACATGTCAGCAGTCAAAATCCAGAACTGTTGAAAAGATATGAGATCGTCAGTTCTATAGAAAATTTTAGTGTTACTATCTCTGCAGAGAGTAAGAGTTGTTGTTTGGATGCACACTTGCATGTGCACATTTTGGGGACATAATCTAAAACATTATCATTCCTAACACACACACAGCAGAATGGAAAAGCAGACTGTTGTAGTTTACTGTTGTAGGCGCCTATGTGTTTACTGGAAACCTCTGGGATCTCCATCAGACTGCATGGTTTGGTGAAGAGGGGCATCGACTCATCCTCAATATGTGCGAGGCGAGTGCTAATAAGAAATGTTGGCTTCTGCAACCAACGGCCCACTCCTCTTATTGATCTGTCTGAGTCTCAGCTGAGCCTCATGTTCCTCACAGCAGAGGGATTACCGACTAACTCCCTTAACTGTATCACTTTCAGCAAGAGACTTTGCATGCTTATAAATTCTTGCACTGGGAGGCTGGGCGAGGTAAGGGCTGTGCTCAGGGGAGTTAAGTTTCTGTGGTTTAAGCTTTAAGACTCATGCCACATTGGACTTTATTTTTCTTATGTTTCTTTATTTCTTTACATTTTATTAATAACTTTTTTTTTCAACTATTCTCACTGTGTTCAAGTCAGACGAGGTCTATTTTTCCTTCCTGCTGTCATTTCTTAACAGGTCGTGAATCTCATTTCAACAGCCAGTGTTTTCCTGTTGTCCTTCCATCCAGTAGTTTTCTCATAGGACTCGTTATGTTCCCAGTGCCTTACACCAGAATGTGACAACCCTGCCTGTTAGACAGCTTACTGTTTGACATGGCAATTTCATTTCTTTTCTTTTTTTCTTTTTGTTTCAAATTCGCCCTTAACAGCATTCCTCTGAACTGTGGAAGAAAACCTGAGCTGCTTTTAGTAATCATGAAAAGCCAAATGGCTTCTTGTGATCCCCTGTGTATGTTCCTCCGGTGCAGCCTCAGTAAGAAATGCCAGTGTGATACATCATCTACAGTATTCAGTGCATACTGTAGGTTGGTGGGGTTTGAAGTTCAGAGCTTTTATTTATGGTTTTGTGATGTTTGGAACTATATTCACGTACCAAAGGTTAAAGGTGGATTTTGTAATACTATCACCACACAGGGCAGAGTTTCAACAGATATTAATATTGATAATATAATATATTCTAGTCTAAATCTTCCCAGTGATAAAAAATTCATCGCCAGTAATGACGCACATTACATATCAGTGAATTAAAAAAGCAAACAAACTAAGCCACGTAGCATGAACGTGCAGAGTAATCACACTTACTGAAACACC
>JAOXYM010000008.1:22961939-22972486 GCA_028567055.1 Leptatherina wallacei | reverse complement strand
TTAATTGTAAAGTCACGTACAGCCTACTTGTGTCCCGCGGTGGATTTTTATGGGAGTTTTTGGTCTGTTCGTGACTTCGAACATTGTAAGAGACTATTCCAAGGACTTATAAAAGTGATTTTTGCATAATATGTCCCCTTTAAGACAGCAGAACACAGCCGTTGTTATGAGACATTATGTTTGCATTGTTTTTTCCAAAATAGAGAATATGAAGTTGATGTCACAAACTGGTGTATTTAAAGGCCATTTTCTTTAGTCGCTTACTCTCAGGCTGTTTTTGTTTTTTGTTTCAGACTGTTGCATTAGCCTTTAAAATCAAATCTAAATCTTTTTCTATCCACAAAAATATACATAGGACATATCCTTCCACAGCATATTTTAATAATGCATTTTTTTTTAAATGAATTTCATCATTAACCCCCCCCCCCCCTTTCTGTATGTCTTCCCTTCTACTCTAGATTTGAACCCCAGCAGGGTTCACTTGCAAATGAGCCGAGACTCTCGGTTTTTAAGTGGACCAGAGTTCACTTCTTAAGTCGGCACCAGAGTTTAAATGCATGTTCACACGACTCCAAACTAACCGTACCATCCATGGAACCCGACCAGCGTTTGTTTAAAGAAGACCAAACAGTGTGAAAGTGCACTCAGTGTGATGTATTTTCACTTTCTCTGTAGAGAAATTTACTGGCAGCTGAAGAACTTTTGGCTCTTTCTTTTCTGAAGTCCTGCTTCTTTAGTTTGACACCCAGAGGTTTTTCTACATGTACAGTTTTCAGCTCTCATGCATTGATGATGAGGCTCATGCAGTTCAACCTTGTTCATGTTCCCATGCTACACATCTATCTTGTCACCTAGAGGAAAGAGAAATTCTGGGATTTCACACAGACAAAACACAGCACAACTGCAGCGACAGCAGGTTTTGAGAAAAATTAGAAGCAAAGTGGGAAACATCCACTGCAACTGACTGCAGGTCCATTCATTTACTGTCTGGTATCAGACTCACAGAAGCTGTATTCACAGAACCGGCATATCAGCTGGTCTCGGCCTCGCTTGGCTGTCAGATTATGCAACACACATTTTAGCAATTTGACAGGAAATTCATTTTTACAATTCTGTGCAACAGTAGTTGCTCTTGTTTTTACAGAATATAGTGTTTTCAATTTTCTCAAAATAAAATTAACTGTTTCTTTCTTGGAGTCTGTTGTTTTGGATCACTGTAAAAACCTTAAGCAGACGATGTTGCTCCAGGTTTTATGCCTTTTAAGAACATTTTAACTTTTACATCAGAGAATGGCCAAGAAATGACCTGCAAAGTATTTGGGCTTGAAAATAAATGCATACTTAAGCAGTTTAGGATTAACACCCAGTGCTTTCTCATGCTTAGGATCGTCTCTGTACTTAAAGTTTAGCACATATACTTGTAATGTGGCTACCGTCCCGATGTTTAGTCGGAGATGGATTTTCTGCTTCCACCTACTCTCTGTAAATGTTTCCACAACCTCCCTGTGTTTCCCAGCAGAGCCAGCTTAATCAAAACACAGTAGCTTAATTAAGACACAGTGTAGGATTTTTTTTTGTGGGGTGCTCTGTCTCTTTCATGAAGCTCATACAATGTTCTGTTCCTATGAAACAGTCTAAAGAAAAAACATCTCTAGGTTGACACGTCAATCCCAGTGCAGTTATACAAGCATCTACAGCAGACATCATCCTTTTGAAGTGCACAAGCACATGTACTTTACTGCATCCTGGGGATTTGCAGTTACACTCCTATTATCTATTTCAGGTTGAGACAAAACATGGCTTCAAAAATGAATCAATTTGTTTGAACATAATGAAAAGACTTAAAATTCAACATCTCAATCAGGCTGTAATGAACTTAAATTTTCTATTATTCTCTGAAATGCTTGAGTTGTTTTTTCATTGTTTTGTCGCTCCATGTAAAGGCAGTTACAGTGCTGTCGAGCAAAGTGAATAATATCTGATCAAAAAACATCCACATGTTGCAAAAGAGGACTATTTACTGAATTTTGACTCTCCTATCATGAAAACCTCCTGGCAAAGGAGGAAGTGAAGTCATGCAGAGAAGATGGGTGGATGATGAGATGACAAAATTCTGACTAATTGTTTCTAATCTTAAACTAAAAGTAAATGTCTATTTTAAATGATCATATCCTTAACAACATCATTATTACTGCACTTTAACAATGATGAGGAAAGGAGATTTAGGTTTAGGGAAAGATATGCTACAGGTTCAAATAACTAAGTTGTTTATGTGCCTAAAAAATATGATGATCCTGAAAGCAGGCTGGCCAATTAAGCACACACACACACTCTCAGTGTCTATGAAGCCACACTGTGCAGGATGAAGTCTGACTGCTGAAATAACCACAGACCTCCTGGGAAAAGATGGCAGTCCGTCTCAAAAGTTCCACTATACACCTCTGCAGCAGTGATTTCTTCACATATTGGCCATGTCTGTGCCTGACACTCTTGCACCTTTCACTAAGTAACTGGACATCCTCATCTTTGGCATGAAGAACCAGACTGACCACAGAACATGAGTCCACTGTCTCCTCTTAGATGAGCTTGTGTCCAGAGAACTCAGTTGTGTTTTTGCACAGAGCTGATAAATGGCTTGTTACGTGTGTGACACAGAATCAGGTCACATTTCTGGGTCCAGCAGCAGAGGATGTTGAGTGAAAATGATTTTCTAAGGTGCTCTTGAGTTCACATGGCTACACTGATGAAAGTGGTTTGACAGTTTCTTACCCAGTACTGCCCAATTTTCTTTTAGTTTCTTTTTTTGACCAGCAGACTATTAGTTATTATGCACAGTAGATGTTAAAGGATGTGAAGCATGACCCATCCTTGCATCACTCTTTAGTGTTTCCTCCTTTTATAACCAGTTAGGACACCCACATCTTCCACCGATTAATCTGATTTTCCCAGAATTATGTAAGATGCATATTCTATTAACTTGTACATCTTTTTTGTCT
Source organism: Leptatherina wallacei (assembly GCA_028567055.1). Taxonomy (NCBI): domain Eukaryota; kingdom Metazoa; phylum Chordata; class Actinopteri; order Atheriniformes; family Atherinidae; genus Leptatherina; species Leptatherina wallacei. Next base: position 22,969,490 of record JAOXYM010000008.1, on the reverse strand, counting down.
CTCCCAGCTTTTTTATTTTGGATGTGTTGCAATTCAATGAAGTTTCTCAGTGAACACTGAAAATATCATTTTTGGGCTTGTGTCTGTTAACACTAGAACTTCCACAGCACCTGATTTCTAGCCTATGAAACGCACATCCATAGTATCCCATGATTCACGCTTTTCACTTGGCAAGTATTTTTTGTGTTTTGTCTTGTTTCAAAACAAACTATTCACAAATTTCCCACTGCAGTTAAGCTTATTAAGAGGGAGAAATTATCTGCCCGTTTTATGAGAAAGACACATTCGAAATAACATGTCCCAAAGACAGAAGGAAACAAAACTGAAAACATCATGGATGGATATTGATGAATCTTCAGGGAGGTATAAATGGTAGAACATGTGAAAAAATGATAGATTTAAGTTTTTATTGCATTTTCAAAAGTTTTTCAACATTTCTAAAAAGCAGATTTGTATTTCCTGAAGAATTGACATGTATAGATTGGATAGCTCCATTCTGTGGCCAAAATTAATTTGGACAGAGAACGAAAGCTTAGTTAACATTGATCATTTAGGACAGCTAAGCTTGTGCATGTATGGCTCACAATAACAGCCAGTCTCGTGTTGACAACAGATTCAGCTCAGCAAAAACAGGTTAACGTACAAAAGCCAAATGAATTATAAATTTTTTGCTATTAAATTTTTATTCGTGAGATATTGCAACATTGTACATAGCCACCTGGTTAGAGAGAGTCCTTTATGCTGTGAACACACCAAAGAGAGAAAAACAAAAAAAAAGAATAGAAAAAGAAAAATGTAACAAAAGGGAAAATAACCTGAGTAAATCAGAAACTAGCGGGGGTATAATTATTAAAAACAGTAATCATGTGAAATTGGATCTGAACGAATTTATACATTTATCCATGTTCTTCCTTAAAGTGAATGTAAATTTTTCCATCGCATAAATGTGCACCATTAATCCAGTCTTCATCTGTAGGAGAGTCTGTTGACATCCATTTCCTAGCTATCAGTAAAAAATACATGCATACAATCCCTTCACTGTGTCTGGCTTCAAAGTATCAAAAGAGATGGGAACTGTTACCTCCAGTACTTTTGCCATTTTTGTCCATACGCCAACCTAATACTGCTGAATAAACAGGCAAGACCAAAATGATTTGCAGTTGGCTCACCACAGGATCTCTAAAGCCACATCAGGACAAGATGTCACTTTAATAACAGAGTAATAAAACTAATTGAAAACTGCAGCCTGTCAGCTGATATAAACAGTGTTTTGTACATCCAGATGTAACTGCAGATGTGGCAATTTATTATTGTTGGCCAAGTAATATGCTGTATTTCCCAGTAACTACTCTAAAAGACAAACGGTCAATGTGTGAAAGACTTTTGAAGACGAGGTCTCCCACATGAAGTATGAGAGGGCGTATTTCTGTGCAAACGATTCAAGTGTAAGCAATTTTCTCTTTGATTATACCTGTGAATAAAAAAAAAAAAATCTCTGCTGTCCCTCCCTAGATGATTTGAGCATTTTGAAAACGTATCGATGGTTTGTCCTTCCTGTGAATTGCTGTTGCCTCTTGCTTTCATGCAGTCACAGCCAGAGTCGAACAAACAGCATCGCTCCTTCTTCACTCTCCCAGCGTGGCTCTGGCTTGTCAAATCTTCACTGCAATCACACACGTTTGACAACACTGAAATCAAAAGACTGTCAGAGTCACAGGGGCTTTTAGAAAAAAAAAAAAGAGGGCGAGAGAGAGAAATAACTGTCCACAGTGAACATTAAAGTCTTGTTCTTTAGAAGTAACACTTTAAGAGCTTTACCATAACTTTGTATTTTCAGATTGAGGACATATTTTGGAGAGTTTTGCTTTCACTGCACTGATGTTTCTGTTGGAAGAAAAAATCTTTCTGTGCTTTTAGCTCCTAAGCTCCTGATCTACTGCAGTTATTATGCAAAATCAGTGTGTGAACGATTAAGGACAACCCTACTGCTTACATTGGAATCGGCAAGTTAGGGAGGACGATCCTTCGGAAATGGATGAGATTTGATGCTTCCCTCCCTTCCTCAGAGTTGCAAGTTCAATCCAAAGTCAGATTATTGATAAGTATGCTTATTAGGAAGGGTTGATCAAGATCAAGTAATGTTATTGTCCCCCCAAAAGAAAAAAACCTGTTTCATACACAGATCCTCAAGACATCAAATCACTCATCTACACCAAACATCACAAGAAAGCCTCATCTGTGGCAGCACGACTTGGTTTGCAACACATCTAATCACACCACAAGACTTCTGGAGCAATGTCCACACCAACGTCGTAATGTTTGGTCATAATGTTTGATTGAAACCAAATAGCATTTCAACACAAACGCCTCCAAGCAGCTGTCATCCCGTCATTTTGTCATTAAGTAGAGCATGAACTCCAATGTATATCAATGACTCGATTCTTATGTCAAATTTGATGCCGTCCAACAGCTGAAGCTTACATGAAGTGAGGTGATGAAACAGGAGAATGATTCCAAACACAGCAGCAAATCTACAACATTGATCCAGTCCAAGTTCAGACCTCAACTTGATTGAAATGCTGGGGAGAGACCTTAAAGATGTGCACAAATAAATGCTGTCAAATTCTTATAAACTGAAGCAATTCCTCCACAATGATGTGAGAGACTAATAAGCTCATACAGAAAACATTTAATCTATCTCGACAGTGATCAGTCTCCTTTTAGTTTTCTGATAAAGTTTTCTGATTAAATATTTAGATCAATCCTTGCAGGAAGTCAATTGGCATTGGCTGACGACAAATTATGATCTTCAACCACCTGAACTTAACCCGATTTTACAACCAAATTCCTCAAATGACAAACAATCTCAAGATTACTTTGTTTCAGAGATGTGCTGCACAGAGGACAGATTAACACTGAAGCTTATTAAAGATTAAAACCTGATTGGTCCATTTATGTTTGGAACTTTGAGCTATAATTGATCATTTTTCAGATTCTTTCCAAGCTTCAACTTTAATGTTTCGCTTTTTTGGAAGAACTTATCAAAAGACAATCTGCAGCTCCCCTCGGCTTTATCTTTAGTTTCCGCCGTTCTGCTCTTAACGTTTGTTTTGCCCTGACAGTCTTGTTTTCGACCACAGCAGGCAGCTGTTTTCAGAAGAAGAGCGAGATGGAGCAGATAAACACAGTTAGAGACAAGCTGGTGAACAGATGCAGCTCTCAGCAGGTGATGGACACCGAACACACAGCTAAAAGAATGAATATTAGACTTCAATCCACCAGGTGAATACAAACAGGACTTTATATAATGGATCATCAGTGGTTCAAGCCTGACTTGTCTGATGTTCAATCTGGTGTAGAATACAAGCACTTTTATCGAGTGTATGTGGTTTATTTCACCATCTACATGCACACTGAGGAAGATACAGACAGACTCCCTGCATCGCATCCCACATCTTAAATGTGGGATGAAAACCAAAAGGTGAACGCGTGAAAGAGAAAAATGGCCAGAACTGATTCCCTGAAGTCCTTTCAGGCTGAAGTATCTTGGGAGGGAGGTCACATCACATTTCTGCAGATTTACATTGGCTTCCAGTTAAGTTTGGAATAGACTCTAAAATCCAAGTCAATATAAAAGCTCCAACGTATCTGGAGGATCTTTTTGTTTTGGTGTACAGTTTTTAATTGTTTCCAGAATCTCCAGGACTAAATCAGGAGGCCGAACTCTCAGTTTTCACATTTCTCTTCTCTGGAACCAACTGCCTTTGCGGGTGCAGATCTGTGCAGAGCTCAATATAATTGTTATCTTAACAAGAATTTTTGGGAGAACAAAGACAGATTTAATTAAACTTGAATAAAAGCTACATTGTCTTTGAAGGGAAGTGCAAGAAGAAAATAGATTAACTTCACTGGATGCAAATATTCCTTTTCTACTTTTAAATGATACTTTGTCATCTTTTCTACAGTCTTTCCGTCTTCTTATGGTTGAAAAGACAGAATTTTGTTCATAAGACGTGGACCAGAATATACTTTTTATTCATAAATGATTTGTTTTTTCTGCTATCATCTACGGTGGCCCAGAAACGTCACAGCAATACAAAAGCCCCAACACAATAAGTCGCAACACAACACAATTAGCCACAAGACAATAAGCCACAACATAACACATTAAGCCGCAAGACAACACTACTCATTTAGACACAACACAACACAATTAGCCACAACGGAAATGAGCGGTTGCGGCTAATTGTGTTGTGTTGTGGCGACTCGTGTCATGGTGTAGTTTTTGTATTGCCGTGACACTTGTGGGCCACCGTAATTATCCCAGGTAAAGGATTCAACTTTCCTGACTAACGATGCAATAACATCTGAAGCTTGGCCGCTTTTTCCCAGGAGAAGCCTTTTAGAGTCAAAGTAATCTGTTCATTTTAAATGTCAGCTCAAATGTTAGAAGCCATAACTCCACAAATGAACAGCAGCAATGAGTCATCACATCTTCAACTCTGAGCTGGATTGACTGAATTGTCAACACACAAATCTACGAATGTTTTATTTCTTGATGTTTCTTTGTACTAACACCAACCCTGTCATTGTGAAGCAGCCCTGGCTCTTCTGACGTACACTTTGTTTTTTAATGTGAGATGTTCTCAGCTTGATTCAGTTTTCCATCTTGAACTTGACATTTACGTATTAGTTAGTGAATGAATGCCTTTTTTTTTCTTTTTTTTTTTGTAGGATGACTCAACGTATTAAAACACATACGCACAAACAGCTCCATGTTAAAGCCAACGAGCGGAAGTTGCAGTGAGGAGGGATAATTGTTTGTTGAAGCCGGCCTGTCATTCTAAGAAAATAGGTTGCTCTAATTAGATATTCTTTAAAGGATTTTAGCTCCAGCTCCCTGCCTCTTTGTTGTTAGATGCCACACAGATATATACAAACAAAAAGACAGCTCGCTCCGTCTTCCTGGGTCTCCCCAGAGACTGCTATAGAATATTGTTTCATTATGAGAGTCAGGGGGGAAAAATGACACTTCTGAATTTCATTTTAGTCCAGGAACATTAAGATTTACCTGAAAATAATACTCAATCCTTATATCTATTAATATTGCCTGTGTCTAGGAATAAAGACAGTGACAACACTGACCTATATGTAACCTCAAACAATATTTGTCATCCGTTGTTGGGATGTTCAGCTTAAAATCTTCAAGAACTCCACACAGATTTGTTCTGATGATCAAACAGATGGAAGTGAAAGCAGCAGAGTGTGGATAGAGCTGCTGCTTTAAGGATGAGTCCTCCTTTTCCTTTAGTTCTCCTTCTGAGATCTTCAAGATTATAGATTACAACTTTTAGATTTACTCCCCCCACATACCTTTTTTAAAAAAGAACCATCATTTCTGTATGGTATATTTGTCCCACGTAGGTCACGTTCTTATAATGAAGAGAAATGATATCTGAAAACATGGTGGCTAATTGGAGGTGGCTTTTATTTTAAAATGACCGTATTTAACTTTGTGTATTTTTATGCTTATTCCCTAAAAGAGTACACTGGAGTAAGCAAATAGATTTTTGGAATTAATGCTGTGAGCTTGCAGTATAAACATAATTTTGTATCATCTTTGATCAACTGCTGACACTCCAAGCTTTAAAACCCAGTAATGAGATAACTTAGCGACACTTACATCTTGCTTACAAAAGCATCGACTAAATAACGCTCCAAAATTTTTACTAAATGACCGAGGCAGGAGGTGATCAGGATTGATAATGGGCTTAAAAAGTTTACAGATGTATATATTTTATTGAATAAAAGTACTTGGATTGAAGACCAGAAGTTATAACTGAGTAATGTTCACTTTGGTTGAAATATATGCTGATTTACAATGTGATACCTGTGTATGTTTCAGAAAAGAGAGGGGAGTGGTCCATCAGCTCTTTTTTAAAAGACACTGTAAGTGTTTGGGGACTTCTGTAAATTGCTTTGTTTGATTATTTTATTATGGCACAAATATTTTCAGCTGCTAACAGATTTGAACACTTATACTCTTTTGCAGATCTGTTCCGTTATGAAATTAACAGATAACAGAAAATAACTATTAACAGAACAGAAATAAATTATATAATAAATAATAAATTAACAGAAATAAGCAAATGTAAAATTTGTACATATTGTTCAACCTTAAAGATGCCTTGAATCATGTACAAGCCATCTGTAGCATGGGCTCTGTTGCACCTCTATACCATTGGAGATGTAAGCTTTTGAACATTTTGCTAAACACAAAGTGCTTTGTCCGTTTGTAAGATATTGACTCCATTGTTTCCAAAAAAGAACATTAGAGAAGGAGGTAGTGTTGTTTGTGTATGCTTTGCATTGTAGAACTTTAATTCAATAGAGTTTCATTAATTTCAAAAGCATCATATTGTTGCAGTCTAATAGATAATAATAAGAGTGTATGGCTACTTTTGTAGGCAGGAAATACCTCCTGTACAAGTCCTCATTGCATCAGACCTGAAGAAGCCTCTGACTGAACACACTTCATTGCCTAATTATTATGCTGTGGAGTGGATGAACAACGTTGTCCATCGTTTTTAGCAGCTTCTCTAAAATCCTTCTTTGCTTTCAGCACAGACTTGCTGCAAACATTTAATGACCTAAGCCTTCTGAAGGAGTAGTCTTCATTTTTAATGCAGCGTGGGCTGAGGAGCTGTAGATAAGGCCCTTTCAGTTTTAGCTTTTGTTTCATTTGATAAAATTATGTACTATAGATGGTGATGAATTCTTCAAATATTTAGCCATTTTTATTTTAGAGATGTAGTTGGTAACACTTTACAACAAGGGACACAAAATGTGCATAGTTACTATGGAACTAATCAGGGACTAATGGTTAGTTAACAAGTACTTACTGGTGAACACAAAGTCCAGCTTTATTAGGGGACTACCGGTTAGTTATCAGGGAAACCAAAGAAGGACAAATGAGGAACTAATTGGTAGTTAACCAGTACTTACTGGTGAACACACTCTAGCTTTAATAGTAGTACTGGTCAGTCATCAGGGAAATGACAAATTCTCCATGTGAATTCTAGATTTACTTTGAAACCAGTGAGCAAAAAGCTTATAGTTGTAAAACAGTTTTTTAGTAATTACTGATTTTGACTGGATTCTGTCCTTTGTAAAACCAGGAAGGATGTAAGGCTTTAGCAATTTCATATTTCTGTAATGCTATGTCATCTTAACTCTACTTGACCATTACTTACTGACCTATAGTTTGTTTACCCCTTCATGTAAAGTATTACATCATACCAAGTACTTACGGAGGAATGATTCATTACTTAATCAGTACCTGACCATTACCTACTATATATTTGGCTTAATCCTGTATAAAAAAAAATAACAGCTTGACAAAATCTATTATTCCTATGTTAAAAAACATTTTTATCAAGACACTTATCATGACTTACAGCGATCTAACATGTGTAAACCATTCAAAATTGATAACTGCAGAACAAGATAGACAGTACCAGCAAACTGTAGTTGAAAGTTAGACACACACAC
>JAOXYM010000008.1:22944966-22961839 GCA_028567055.1 Leptatherina wallacei | reverse complement strand
TAAGTACTGGTTAACTAACCATTAGTCCCTGATTAGTTCCTTAGTAACTATGCAAATTTTGTGTCCCTTATTGTAAATTGTTACCATGTAGTTCCCAAATATAAAAACTATTCACCCACACAGTTTTTCAGAGTGGTGAGCATCCCAAACCTAAACCTTTTCACCTTCTTGTTGTTCCTGTTATTAGAAACATTCATGTGCATTTGTGTTCATTGAGTTAGTCAAACACCAGTCTTCAACCCAAAAACTTAAAGCAGGTAGTCTGTCCTCGAAAGATTAGATCCTCCTTGGAAGGTCCAGTAGTTTCTTGTAAAAAATAAATGGATTATAGGCCTCTATGCTTGTGTCTGAAGAGTGAGAAAGCAGCTACTTTTTACTGTGAAACAGACGTGGAGAAGTGTGAGCTACCACACTCATCAGGGAATACTCAGTCTGATCCCCTCTGCTCCTCTTTTGCAGGTAGACTCGGGGGAGTCTCCCACGCAGCAGACATTAGGCACAGGCTTCTTTTTTTAGGTTGTCACCATGGTAACCTCAGGAGGAAGCTGGTTGTTGGTCGTAGACTATCCTTATCTTATGTCTCCTGACCTCTACTCCCACTGGTGACATTCAATCATTTCTTTATTTAGTTTAGAGTTAGTTATCCTGCCGAGAGTCAAATCTTAAGTAGATGCAGCAGGAAACACATGGGAGACATACACTCAGACGTTTCCACGCGCACGAGGTTGCCTTTTGCCTCTTAGTTGGCTGTCAACTGTTCTGATGAGAGCAAAGGAACAACCGAGAAGCAGAATAGAGGAGAGAAAGAAAAAAGAAAAAGTCTGCATCAATCATCCTCCAGTTCACTCACAAACTAAATTTGTCACAGTCCATTTGCAAGTGCTGCATGTGCAAGGGAAGTCACCCTGTCTCTGAATGATCTCAGAGAGACCAAGTGACACAGAGGGGAAGCTAATTAATGTAGTGTTATTAAAGCTTCCGGTGTGCACTGAATACAAAATGACCCCGAGTGTGCAGCTCCAAGCATTGGAGCTCGCTTCAGTCATTTCATCTTATTCTGAGTCTCATTCCTGATGTCACAGTGGATTAAAAAGATGCTGCACGGTCACAGTGTTTCTGTCATCACCTTTCAAGTTCAGGTCATGACTTTTGTGCACCTGTCAAGCCCTTCTTCCGAGCAAAATGAGATGTGATAAAGTCACTGTCGAGACAGCATTAACTCAGGGCTAAAGATTATTTTTGTTTTTTTGCTCCTTACAGCTGGATGCTGACCGAGATGAGGAGGAGGTCTTCTGTGACATCAGCATGACTTTGGACAACAAGCTGTTTCCCTCAAAAGAACCTGCAGCTGGTAAGATGAACTTTTATTTTATGAATAATGATGTGCTACAAGAGATTCAATTATTCATGATTATATTAGCTTTTGTAAGATTATCTTGTACATTGTTTAAACCTAATGAATTACTTTTAAATGACTACTTTTGAGTGGAAAATACAAGGCAGCCGGTACTGCTGGAATTACAAGCTTTTTGTTTAAATCGTGTGTTCGATTTTTTTTCGGCTGTGGCAGTGAGATAGCAGGAAGCTGACGCATAGCTTGGGACTTATACTGTGACCAAACTGCAAAAGTCACCAAAAAAGGGTGCTAAATATTTCTCTGCAGTGGATCATATTGTTTCTGTTGTGCACGCGGTTTGGGATCCGCATAATTCGTGTTGTAATAAGTGCTTCGACGCAGCATTTGCTAACTTGTACAGAAAAGTTGTTCTGCTTTACAAGCTAACAATTGTTCTTCTTAAAAAGGCTAACAACTTTTTATCTACACTCATTGAAATTGATAAAACCTTTATGGTACCATTTTATTTTCTGTAGCGTCTTAGTTTTTATAGTAGGGCTGGTTTGAAAAATAAGGTTTCTACTTATACTTTGGAACAAGAATGACAGATTTTCAACCAATTGTTAACTCTTGATTTGATTTGTGTAAAACCTGTCAAGTAGAAAAATTATGAACAACATTCGAGCCATTTCAGACTATAAAGCAATTATTTGTATGTTTATGTGTACTGTTTGTTGAGCTACAGTTAAAATCACAACTATACCTTTTAATCTAACTTCTGTCCCTGTCCCAGTGTACAAATAAAGCAGGGAAACCAGTTTATAGACCAAAGGATGTCTGTCTGTGCAATGATGGATGGCGATATGCTTCCTTTCAGCTTGTTGGCCCTTTTTTAAGTTAACCTTTAACCTCACAGATAAAAACATTTAACTTGAAGTTTAAATGGTGGTAAATTGGTGCTGCGCTGAGCGGGAAATAGAACAGCTTCACAGCTTTTTATCTTCAGATTCTTTGGAATACGGTTTCTTTAGTTGTTTTCGTGCCAAACAGGAAGGGAACAAAGTTGTATACACAGAGCACAAAGGCCATTTTCCAAACTGCATTATCTGGATACATTAGTTCAACTTTGACTAATCTTGTTAAACTGTAAAATTTTATCTGGAGTAACATGTGTAATAAAAGTCCAGTTTTAGTCATATTACCACCATAATCCAATTTTTTAAATGTCTTGTACATTGTATCCTCTGTAGAAGAGAATAGTTCCTTTGGCGTGGACTTTGTCTGCAGACTTTTTTCATAAAACTTTAAATAACTACATACAATGACCTTTTGAATATAACAAATCATTATATAATGATCTGTTAAAGAAAATAAAGCCTGTGTCTTAGATTTGGAGCTCTGCTTTAGTTTTCATGGTCAATTTCTTTCTTATTAGAGTCATGTCTTCATTTTAACATTAATCTGATAAGTTTCCTTGTGGATTCACCTGAATATTATCAACATATCTAAAAATCTTATTATGAAACATTAACAACTAACCTAAATCAATCATTGCAATCCATTAATATCACATCATTCTTCATAATGATTCTCTTCTTATACTGTAAGACCATTTTCATGCTGTATATTCTTTTGTTTTTTTGGTATTTCCACAACTTCCTACTTAGGCGAGGACTACTTAGATGAGTTGTATGAATGACCTAGTTTCTAAAGACAGCAAATACTAGTTATGTTCCCAGAAAGAGGTTATTTTAAAGTAGCATTTCCCTTTCCTGGTCAGCACACATTATTCAAATTAATCAGTGATTATCAAGTTTATGTAAAGCTCGAATTAGAAATGACGAGCTTACTAATGAATTTCAAAATATGTACAATCAGCTCAGCAGGGGTCTGAGAACCAGGACTGTGAAACTCTTTGTTAAAGTGAGGTTATAATGGAGGTGCCTTAGATTGCACCAATGTGAGTGTTTGCACACTTAAATGGTGCAATCAAAGGAAAGCTTTACCTCAAAGATTTCATATAGCAACCACCATCACGTCCACATTCACAGTAAGTGACATCTTCTTGCATGTTTACATGCTATTAATACATGTTCACAATTTCAAAGAAATTCTTTAAAAAAAAACAGTCCAAATCCACCAGTAAAGAGAAGAAGTAAAAACCGAAAACATCACCCACCAGCTGCCTGGTTACCACATAAGTTGGCATAGCAACCGGTGACAGAGGGTATTCTGTGCTTTGTGAGAAATTCAGACTCAACAAGGCTAGACTGTCACGCCATGTAGGCTGTTATGTAAGATTTGATAATCAGCTATTTATAGATTTGCATTCCTGACTGAAAACACCTCGTTTTGGTTTGACGGATGTGAGCAGTCAGGTGTTGCTCCACTGATTTCATGTGTGATGAGTTTCATAACAGCCTTGGTTAAGGGAAGAAATTACCCTTGGCAATTAAATCATCTGTTAAAACATGCATGATTTTTGTTACATATCACTCAATAATTTACAACTTCATAAGTGCAGATAAATGTAAATGTGCCCAAATGACACCATTTTTGCAGGACAAAGTCAGGACTTTTTTACCGAAGCATGCAATTCTTTCTGAACTCATGATTAAAAAAAAAGAGAAGAAATGGTTCGTGATCACTTTGTGGTTTGGTTATTTAGTAGTTTTTGTAAATGTAAATTTCATGCATAGGGATGTCCATTTAATGTGAAGAAGTCACTTATTTTTCAAATAATATTCCCCTTTGACATACAGATGCCCCAATGCTTGCACACGACTGAGTGACAGCCATTCCTGCTTTTCACAACACTTCTCAAGACTAAATTAGGGATCCCGATTTGAACAAAATGGTTTTCCAATAGCTTGTTGTCAACATAAGTCTCTTCATGACCCACTGATTTGAGTTGGGTGTGTTGCAGCAGGTTAACATCTAAACCCTGCAGACAAGCCTCAGTGGTCCGGAGTTGGTGATCCATGGTCCAAATGTTCTGTCTCCACCATTTACTTTTTAAAGGCACATTTATGCTCCCTTTGTGTTTTGTAAACATGTAGGTCCCTTTTAAACATCAGTGCTTTCGTACTTCCATGCGTATTATATGTACGCATCACATTATGTATTCACCAGGACCCTGAAAACTAACCAAATTACACACATCTGATTACTGAAAACATGAATAAAGGCACTGAAAATGTGATATGAATAAGTTTCACCTCTGTAGAGACCACTGCATGGATTATAAAATCCTCAAATAACATCTTGTGAATGTGGGGTTCATAAATAAAGTTTATTAAAACGTCACTTCTGTACTGTTTATTATGCATTGTCATGGCACAAAGCTTTGGCACAACAGGAAGCTGAGTAAGAATTGGAGGAAATGATTAGAAGCTAAGAAATCAAGCTGCCTGCTCTCCGTCATCCATCATTCTCCATCAAAAGCTGCACAGTGTACTGAACATTTTTTGTCATATTTTGAACAGTTTGCAGCAGCAGATTTGCTCTGGAGGACACTGAGGCTCATGAAAGGGACCTATGGCACCTTAATATTGTTCAGGAGATGAAAGTTCAGTATGTTTTTTGTACAAGTTTGTTCTGATGAAAAGAAAGCTGCTGCTTGGTGTTATCATCATCTCGGGTTAAAGTAAATGAGGAGTTAGACACAAGTGTTTAAGAATATACATGGTTCAGAATAATAAAAATAATAATAGTAATAGTAATAATAAAAAGAAAAGCACTTTTAGTGCTTTGAGGAGTTTCTTTCAGAGTCAACTTGACCTTATAAACACCAATCTGTCTACTTCCTTTTGAAATGTGCAAATGCAATGGTTAATAGGACTCAGGCACATTCCCAGCAAACCTTTACAATCCCTTGTGCTACATGACAGAAATTTGACACGCTTCTGCAGCACCTCTATTCATTTTTCAGAGCACTCTATTTCATGAAACGACTGAACAGATGCAAATAAAGGGGGAGCAACTCAAGAGATGTTGCAGAAGATCTCAAAAATAGGTTCTTAGACAAAATGAGATTCCATCAACACGTCATAAATGAAGAAATCATTAAGTGCCAGTGAAAGACAGGTGAAACCTCTTAAACCTCTCTACCTGTCTCGTATTTCCTGTTCTGGAGCTTTCTGTTGTCAAGAGACAGTCTAGCCATTTTTCCAATGAAGAATATTCTAGACTTTCTTCTATCAAATGATGCACCTCAAATTAAAAAATATCCCATGAATAGATTGATATAAGAGTCTAATTTGACTTGTTTTATAAGGACAGATAAATTTCTGGAAAAAAAACTGTACATCACAGAAGAATTTAGTTTTGGTTTTTTGGAGTTCTTTTTTTATGCTCATAGGAGCTCTGGGAGATTGTGTAGTACCCATTTAAGGTCCCTATAGACTGAGACTTCAGCAATCTGCACTTCATGAAATTGTCACAAAAGGGGATTTATTGATCTGTGTTCTGCAACATGACTTTTTCCTTTTTTTGTGTGTGAGTGCAAGAACACAAAAAAGCTCAGTTTCTTTTATCAAACTGTCACTGGTAACTGAGTGATTGACAATGTCATTATTTAAGATGCTGTACAGTGTGATGGCACACATAAGCTGACATTCAAGGGACCTTAGTTGATTTTTCTTTCAGCTCAGCAGTTTGTTTGTTTTTTCAATTTTCAATCAGTTACTTTTACTGTGACGCAAATCTGCTCTTTCTGGCTTGTTTGATGAAGAGTCCTGTTCCGCCTGTAAATTACTCTCCCACTGAAACATAAACATACACATTTTAAAAGTTGTGATAGGTGTCATCAAAAGAAATGAAATGAGTGTGATATTTTACCACTCCAAAGAAGAGGTTGACCTGTTATGATTTAGTGATGCAGTGTCAGCTGTTAATGTGCGCAGAGGACGCCGATCGTGGCTGGCATACTATAATAGAGGCGTCTGAGGGGCATGCAGTGGATCAGTGTGTCATTTCATGCTAAATTCCAAGTGTTTGGTTCATAAACAGCGATGACCGATTGTCCCTGATTTTCCTACTTGCAAGTTTTGTTCCCAGGCTCCGACATTCTCTCACAATGCATCGAAAGACCAAAGTTTTGAAGTTATGACCCTTGATTTTGTTGTGCTGGTTATTTTTTGTTTGAGATAGCCTGGAGACACATCCAGCTGCACTGAATAATAATGCAGGAAACTCTTAAGGTGTTCTTGACACAGCGGGTCACTGTTTTAGGTATAAAAGCCTTTTTTAACCTCCTGAAAGCGTAATTAGCTGCTCTTTGGCAGACTCCACTTATTTAAATTCATTGTGCCAGGTAGGTTCTTTCTCAAGTATTTTCTTTATTTGAGGCTCACAATAACTGTTCTATTGAGGAATAAAAAGAAAATCATCCATAAAGGATATTTTTGCCACATGAAATGCTTAAATTCACGCAGCATATAGGCTACTTTTAAATACCTGTGCAGTCTGAAGCTTCGACTTAATTTTGCCTCATAGGTTGGCTGATGTGTTTAATCTGCTGTTGCTGTAAAGTATGAGGAGAAGCTGCAGGAAACAAAAAGATTAGTTGAAATCTAAAAATAGATTCTTCGAAGAGAGATTGGCCCTTAGCCCATCTGCTGCTGCTGCTGCTGCTGCTGCTGCTGCTGCTAGCTCCACCAGCGGGAGGAAGTCGCTGCCACTGTCCTCAATCCTCCCCGTCCTCCGTGATTATTGCAGCAGCAGGCATCCTGGACTGAAGTGCTGCTAATGAGTCCAGCCTCTGCCACCTGGCATTACTGGTCTCAACACCGTCATACCTCAGGCCCTCACTTCACAAAAAAGAAATGCACCCCGACATGCTGCTGACTCTTTAAGTTGAGAACTGCTGTGAGCACGCAGGACTTTTTTTTTTCTTCCTCCAGAGCATTCTGAAGCTCTTTATCATAATACATTTAAGATATTCATATTTCACTGGAATCTGTCTGAATGCCTGAATTTGCATCATTGCATAATCTAACACAGATTCGGACCAGGAGGCAATGGCATGCAAGGGGGGGGGGGGGATATATGCCATGGGGACATGTTATTCACAACCCATTTCCACTTAGGAAGGAGATGAAGATGCACTGTGTCGGATTTTTTCTCACCTCCTTCTTCTACCGCTTCATCAAAGTTCAGGTTTGGTTTAGATGCTCCTGGTGTTAACATCAACTTGGATTAGTGAATGCTACTTTGCACACATGTACTAGCATGTCATCTGGAAAATTAGCCTACATATGATACATGCAATATACTGTGTGCAACAGCTATCACATCAAACAGCACTAAAGTTAATGACCATCAAAATCAGATTAAAGTAAGCAATGTTTTTTTCCTATTTGTGATGCTTAAGAAAGAAAGCTCACAAACCAATTAAATCTTTCAAATTTGGGACACTCTGTCGACAGCAGCAACAAACAGACTTTTTAAGGCATTTTATTTGAGTTGACCGACTGCATTCCACCAACCTATCTGCTTATTTTGCTGCGGCACCAGGGCATCGCTTACTAGCCACAACATTCTGCAGACTGTTTTTCTTCTCATTTTCCTCAATAGGGCTCTGCTCAGAGCAGCAAGGACACGGTTTTGAACTGCTGTCAATCTGAATTTGATGTTGTTGTTGACTACTGTGATGCAATTAAAGCAAAAGGAACTTTATAATCAAGTTGGAGCAGCCAGAACATCTGTTTGTTGCTGCTGTAGAAATCCGATGATGGCTAAAATCAGATTGCAATTGTCAAAATCATATTTTGTGTGTGTGTGTGTGTGTGTGGGGGGGGTTATCCAAATCTTTTAAAAATGAATCTGGAACAACCTGGACATGCCAAAACACATTCAACTGCCTTTATGAACTGACTTTTTGAGTCGCAACATAAAACCGAGGCTGAATTTGGGTTTGAAAAAATATGTTTTCTATTGTAGAACAACTAATAAATGTTAAAAACTTAATGCACTGAAAAAAAAAGATAGCAGTGAGCAGCAGCAACAATAAAGATCTGCAAACCCCAGTAAGCATAACTCAAATCCACACTTTTACATGTCCAGCCAATGAAATCTATAAGGTAACTGTAGCTCATGCGGTGTAAAGACAATAACCTTACACTTAACTTCAACATAAGAACTGATAATTGACTTCAGGAAACAGACGGATGTGCACATGCCATCAATGGCAAATAAGTAGAGATGGTGGCAAGCTTCAAATTCCTGGGCATCCACATCACAGAGGACCCCAAAATGATTGTTAACACCAACATGTTGGTAAAAGACACAGAGGCCATCATGTTTCCTTAGAACTCTCAGGAATATCAACCTCTTACAGCGCCTGCTTGTGTCCGCTGTACCAATGAGAGCATCCTGACATACGGTATCCTTGTCTGATATGGGAGCAGCTCTGCAGCTGACAGGGAGACTCTACAGAAAATTATAGAAACTGCACAAGGCATCACTTAACTCCCACCTACCAGCCCTGAATGGCATCTTCACTTGTTACTGTAAAAGTTGGAACACACTTACCCACTGATTACCCACTGGATTTAATGGAATGTGCATCCAAACTTTTGACTGGTACTATTTATATATTCATTATTCATTTATCTTTACTAGGCGCATGTCCTTATTCTGACATTGCACTCCAATTTCATTGTACATTTTTGTTTAATGACAATAAAGTTTCTTATGTTGTACAACTCCCAAAACTTGTTCTACAGTATCCACTGGTAATGAAATTAAATGAAATTAAATGAAAAATACTTTATTTATTTATACTTTATTTATTTTTATATTTATTTATTTATTTATAAAGTGGGTGTGTTTCCATGACACAACCCATTGGTTTGTTTACACCAGTTTTTAAGCCTTGAGTTTATAATTCAGGGTTTTCCATCTTTGGCAGGCCATCTTTTGCAGTCAACTAAAGGAAGTTCCAAGGGATGGATCTGAAAACCCAAGTCCTAAATGCATATCGAGTGGATCAGCACCCCAACCCATTATTAAACATAATAATATGCCCATTTAAATTGTGGAAGTTGCAAAGCTTCACGTCACCAATGGACATATGCTATAGTGAACTAAACTCTTTTTGCACCAGGCTGTAATAATGTTTTGCATGTTAACATGGGGGTGTATGGGGGTTGACTCACTAACAGAGCTGGTTTCAAGTGGCGATTCAGGGACCTGCTGTTTTTGTGGTTGTGTATTGGCTTTATTTTTCAGTCATGGAAGCTTCCCCTTGCAAAAAAAAATCACAGGCTAGTTAATGTACGTCACTCATAATGAACTTCAACTTAAAACAGTACAGTATTGCATTCCAATAGAGTGTAAGCCTTCTAGTAAAACATCAAGTTTTTTCTCAAAGCCTAAGAAAATGACATGTTGAGGACTAATGGTGGATTTTTTTTTGTCCACAGGTCCAAGTGAGCTGGATCTCAGTCTACTGAGTGACACAAGCAGCCTAGCAGATATGGCCTGCAAGAATGAAGAGGTAAGATTATGATGCACAATCACCTACTGGATATGCGTTTACTGTCAAAGGCAAGTCTTCAATTAGAAACCCATCATTTATATATTTAGCTTTGCCTAAAGCTTTCAGCTTCATCTAGCAGAGGAAGGCAGAAAAATAACAAAAGCCTCACAAATACCCCAGAAAATGTTCAAAATGGTCTGGTCTCAAGTGTTTTTGTGTTTACAGAGTTCAACTAATTGACTCTCAGGTTTTAATTCCAAGATATGAAAACGTGTCATAAATCTAAAAGCTGTTGGTTCATTTCTTAATTAACTCTATATAAGAGCATAATAAGCATCTGCAGCAGCTTGATAACAATCTGATTATCCTTTCACTGTGCTGTTTTATTCCATTACACAAAACCAATTTTGATTCAAGATCACTATCACGTATCCTCAGCTCGCACATTCCCCCTCCTTTTTACTTGCAACATAATATAACTGACAACTGCAAATTACTTTTTCAAGAAAGGCAAACGGAGAACTCAACATATCAAAGGCTGGATGATTCAGAGCTGCAAATGTTCCGAGATAGCGAGTATTGTTGTGTAATGCTCGGTGACGTTTCAGACAAGCTGCATTCCTCCACACAATTTCAGCCCTGGAGTCAGTGAAGCAATAAAACTGACCTCCGTCTCATTTTACATCCTGTCTGGGAACAACGTACCGTCTCCTTCCGCTTCTTCGATTCTTCTAACTCACAAGGGTTTTTTTGTTTGGTTGTTTTAGTTTTTTCTTTTTTGAAGGGTTGATTTAAGGTCTTTGCTGCTGTTTTTCAACCAGTAAGGATTTCATGTGTATGTGCTCTGTCTTTGCAGCACCATTTTACATCTAGTCTAGAGCTATTCATTTTTTAATCTGGTTGTCTTTGATTACTCAGTAGTGTGGACGTTTGGGAAATTTGCTCAGCAGTAATAGTTCACTGCTAGAGGAGTTAAAAGCTCTTTTCAGTAACTTTTGCTAACTTTTTTCTGTCCTGCTATTCTTAAATGAAATATGATGATAAGCTGATGACAGCTTCCTCCTTTTTCCCAATAATCACAATCTAAAGGTTTAGAGTTATAGTTTTAAGACAAATAACTTTTTCTCTTTTTTTTTTTTTGCAGTTTAAGAGAGCACCAGCTATATACACTATAGTTTTTTTTAACTTGTTTTCTGTATTTGTTCCTGTGTTAAACTGATTGCTTAATTAATTCAAATTACTTCGAAGGTTTGTTTCTCACTTCATTGTTTTTATTGTATTTTTCTGTAAACTAATTAAATGAGCCATCATGACTGTGCAACTTTTTTTTTCAAATTCATGAAAAAAACTAATTTCTGAAAGTCTTTTGACTTCTGATGTGCAGCTGCATCCAGCCTGCTTTGATTCTCCTCGAAATTTGCCTACAGCTTTTTTTCAGTTGACTAATGTGTCTAATGTGACAAAAAACTGAAATCTTTTAGAAGAACTTCATGCACAACATCACCTTGCCTACATTTTAAAACCCACAGTGAAGCACGGGGGAAGTAGCATCATGCTGTGAGATTTCCTCTCAGCATCATGAAGAACTTCCAAGTATGAATGCAGCCAAATGCAGAAAATTCCTTGAGGAAAAGCACCTGAGTTTACTTTTCAGCACATCAATGACCTATAAACGGGCAAACACAGGTTTAAATCCTACAGAACATCTGTGGGGGGAATTGAGGCAGAAGTTTGCTAACAGTGCTAATCAGGGCAGATGAGGCATAACAGAATATGTCTGGAAAAATATACTTAACAGTCCAGGTCCGGGTGTACAGACTTAAAAAAAGCCTTTAATCTGAAACTGATGCCAAAGAGGCCCCAGCAGTTTCCTAAATATAAATTCTTTGTTAAGTACTTGCCTAAAATCCTAAAAATATTTTTAATTTGTCCTTTTGAGTTGCTGAGTTTAGATTGAATATGTGGGGTGGGGTTCATATCCGATATAAGCTCTCCATGATGTCCATGAGCCGTGCTCACAAATTGAATTACTTTCACAGCCAGGTGCTTTGTTACCTGAGAGCCAGCATCCTGCCTGCTGTCTCCAGGGCTTCATGGCAGCCTGTGATTTCCTAATAAAACAGTCATCCCAGATGAAGGTGACCTTTAAATGAGTCTGATCGATAATTAAATGATGTCATCTACTCATTATTCAGACACATTCAAAGCCTGGGTAAAGTCTCTTCCATCTATACAATAAGGTGGTAATCCCTGCGCAAGAATTACAGAGCGGCTCAAAGGAAAGCAGTACAAAACCAAGCCAGGCAGAGCGGCTCACTGAAAATTGGCGATGTCCCTGTGCAACCTCTTCTGTGGCGAGCAGGGACAGAGTCTTTGCCTGTGAAGTAAAATGAAGCTGCTCTGCTGCCTTGTCAACCCGTATTTGTGGCGACTGATATGAGGTGTGCATGTGTGTTGATCAAAGAGGGTGTAGTAAGCAAGTCAGAGAGGCTTTTGTTTTGTTTTTTATCTGTGGTGTGAAATTTCCGGAACAATTTCCTGCAACTATTCCTCACCGTTCACTACCTCTGATTTATTCATATTGAAAGAGCATCCATGCAGCTGAACTACTGTTCACCTCTCAGACAAATTTCTATTTTGATGGTTCGTTGCTTTAATTCTTTTTAATGAATGTCACTTGCTAACAATGCACATGGGATTTTTAATGTTTTTAGACATTTTACTTCAGAAACATTTATCTGTAGTCGCTAACTTTTGTTGCAGCAAACAATGACAAGAAAAAGGGGAATTTTTTTTGTTCCATCACAGTAACTTTTGCATTAAATAGATGAGAAGCTAGGGTACAGTCATGGCTGGACATCGGCTGATATGAAGGCTGTGACACATAATTTGCTATGTGTGTAACTCAAACTTCATGCGTTCATTGTGTGTGAGCAGAGAACTGACATGGTTGTTTAGCTGAGCATCGTGTTGAAGCTGTACTTTGCTGCTTAACTCATTTCTGTCATATTTGGTTAAAGCGCTGTTAGTTTGAATCCCTTGTGGCTTCCCAATCCATTCTTAGCTAATGAAAGAATAGCCACTGTTCAGCTTCCATTGCCATATCCATAACTACAAAAATTAGTTTACAAATGAAGCCAATGTCTGAGCAATGAATGCACCCACAGCTAGAGCTTCTTTCTACACAGCCGTACCGAGCATCTGCAACTGAGCTCACAGCCACTGGCTGTATGCTGTCACAGATCAACCTTATGAGACCAGAAATAAGCAATAAAAGCAGCTTTTAAAGAGTCATAACCTCTCTTTTTTCTGCAAGATTTGTACAGCCTATTCCTAAGCTGGCAATGTATTTTAATAGGCAGGAGAATCACACCCACTCTCCATATAAATTAAAAGATTTTTTTTTTTAAGTTATTGCAAAGGACTGCAAAAGTAGTAAGAATTGCAACTCTTCAGGCAAAAAGAGAAAATAAATTAGTTTTTAAGAAAAATTTCTTTTGTGACATTAGCCCCTTAAACCCTAGTGTTGTCTACTTTTTCCCCATCAGAAACCATCTATAAATAGCAATAAAACGAATGTCCATTGTAATACTGAACAGTCTATTCAAAGATCCTGCAACATGTGGCAGCTTTCAAAAACATCCCGCCGGGGTTGTTTTATTAACAGATGCAACCTGATTCCAGTGCAAGTGGAAGGACATGAAATATTGAAAGATGGCTTTGAAAGGCTTTTCATCTTACTGAGTCTCAAAAGATACAGCTGATTTCCAACCCAGTGCTCGTTTAGGTTACTTCTGGGAAAATTTTCAATGGAAACTGGAGAAATGAAATAGAAAAAATTAAAGACAGGTAATCAGACTAACTGTGTTCTACTACCAGCAGAGTTAGATTGATCAAATTAACTCCTACTGAGCTGGAAACTCTTCTTTTAAGGTGGAAAGACTCCAGCTCTGTTTTAGCTATACTAGAAAGAATGTGCTGTTGTTGACGGTCATCACACCTAAAATCTGCTCGCAGCTCCTGGTGCAGAAAGTTGAATATGCCAAAACTTTAAAGAAACTTATAACTAGATTTAGTATGTGTGTAAGTACAAAAACATGCACATTTATCGAACAAGCACAGACGTACACACATTAATAAGTATTGTACGAGTTGTTGATAAATCCCATGTTCCAAATCACCGTCCTACTGTGCATTTACCTTCAGAATTGCCCTCAATTAACCATTTACAGTAAGAGCATACCACTATAAATAACACTTAGATTGCTTGTAGAATGGAAAAAGAAAAGATAAAAATAAGAATAGATTTTGCTTGCTGCTGAAGCCGAAGCCAACCAAACATTGGTCTTTAGTTCGGTCATCCAAGTCAAGTTTACATTTATCTATAAGGCAGACTTCCTGCATGGGGCGACACAATGTGTTTTACACAAATAGAACAAAATATAGTTGAAGCACATTTATAAAAGTGAAAGAGTAGGAGTTTTATTAATCGATTGTTAACATTAGACTCATACAATACACTGCATTGAAGAAAGAAAAAATGAAATCTAAATCAATCAAGAGAAGAGAGGGAGTCAATGATTTAAGATCAGAGATGAGATTTCTATCAGAAAGCAAAGAAAACAGGAAGTGGTTTGATATCAAAGTCCATACCAATGAACAAGTCACACCACACCTACGAGACGTATTTGCAACTAGACACACTTTGCCAGCATTGTTTTTGCTGATGCAGCCCGTTCCCATTTGATTTCAGCTTGGTGTTGATTTGTGCGGGGAAGAGGAATATATTATGGACCCAAAGAAATGCTAGTCTCAAACACAGATGGCTCAGCGTTGGTTAGGAAATGTCCAATCTGTCTCCTATTCACATTGGTGACCAAGAAGCCCACTTGGATATGCACCAGAATAGCTTATATGCAGTTGGATTTATTCTGTGTGTTGACACAAACACCAACAGGATCTCATTTGGGGAGGTGTGTCTGCTCAGACGTCACTGCATCTCACCACCAGATCAGCTTTGCAGTTTGCAAAAAGTTCTAATAATTCCTGATAACGTCACCTTTACTTTACAGTAGCATCTAAACCAAAATCAAACACTAACATGAGAGTAAACAAGAGAGATTCAAAAACTGTTGATTAGATAAAGGTAAATTGGTTGAACTTGTTGCCTCTGAATGATAAATGTGCAGGATGCTTTCAGTGTGTAAAGCATTCTTCTGCTGACCTGAGAGTCTCAAGGCTTTTTTTTACTGACCTGGCAGATCAATATTGCGTCCCAAGGTTTGGGAAGAATGAGCTGAGGGCGACAGCCTCCATTGATTTAATTTGATCACACGGGTGACTCACCAGGAAAGTTTAATGGGAATGAATAATTCCCAGGACTGAAGACTGAGAGGAATCTTGTGCTGCTGCCAACAAAGATGCCATACTGCTCCAAATCTGTTGGTGGAGTTTTATAGTTTCAGCCCCTTAGACACAAATGACACCAGGTAAAAGTTTTGGTCCAATTTCAACAACAAATTAAATGTCTCTTGAATTTGATTTGGGGCAGATTGATTTACAATCATATTTTTATTTAGTTCGTTTGAAAGGGAACAAACCCACATATGCCCCCTTTTTTTCAACCAAATTACATTTATTTAAGATTTTTAAAGGATAAACAAGGAAAAGTTTTAACTATGGCTTTAATGGAGAACTTAAACAAGATCTACTAAAGAATGTTTGTGTTGTGCTGAGCAGATACAGCTGCTACATTTACATTTCAAGGAATAAAACAATAGGGTTGCATTATCGGATGAATTGCCCCATTTTCATGCCATTTTTAAATACTTTAAAATAAATGGGAGATGTATGTGTGTATTTATGATTTAACATACTTGGTTCAATTAAAGAGTTTGACCGTCCACTTGATATTATACCCACTTTCAAAGTTACAGAATATTTATACTGCTGTAGTCCAGCACAGTTTCCTTTCTAATTTCTTATAAGTTTATTTCCAAAAGAAGGATTTCCATTGTGTTCTATTTAAAAAGGGTAATTAAAAGGTGTTTACTGCTAACTTTCATGAATCACTTGCTTGTTGCAGTCGCATTTGTAAGCATAAACAAGGATATAAACTTAACCCAAAAAGTTTTTTTTAAAAACTCACCATCAATAATGGATTCTGCCTGAGTCCTGACCATGAAGCCAAAGTTAAGCTAACAACATTTAAAACAGAACATGTCTCGAAAGTGCTGCACATAAAATCCGCAATATCAATAAATCCAATAAAAACGTAAATAGAATAAAATAAGTAAGATAAATAAATGAGAGAAAATAAAATAAAAAGATAAATTAAATTAAAATAAAAGACAGAGGACCACACAACTCTCGCAGTGTTAAAAGCGAGGAACTTCTTTCTTTTAGGAAAGCTAGGAACTAATTCTTCTACTTCAAGGCACTCCGTTGGAGCAACACCCAGTTCACTCACTGCTCAGTGATCAGTCTGGCACACAGTGGTGAGATGAGATATTTCTGCTCCACTAACAGTAACGATGCAGTTTGATGTGTGTGAAAATCACAAATCATAACACAGAAGCAGAGGTGATGAGGTTGTGATGAGATGACATAAAGAGTAGGAGGAAGAGGAGGACAGGTGCTGCAAAGAGTGGAGACAGACGTTGCTCCGAGTCTTTTAGTGCTGCAGGTAGGTACTACTATCCAGGTACTGTCAGGTTTTATCAGAGGAAGAAAATGTGGAGCTGTTAGCTATGTGTTGCACTCTCACTGGATTTGAGGGAAGTGATTTAGTCTGCCTGCTGTTAAGTTTAAGTTTTTGTGCTGATGTTGAAACAACTGCCTTAAAACTACGGCTTCCTGTTTTGTTTAAATGTGGGTGCATGCATTCAGCTTGGAGTAATATGTCCCTCAGAACACCTCAATTCAACAGGCCTAGATTCAGTCAGGTAAGATTACCTGCAGAGTAGATCGTTAGATTCGTGGGGAAGAAGCTGTGTTTCAGTCTGTTTGAGTGGGCTTTGATGGTCCTGAATCTCTTTCCAGAGGGAAGAGGTACA
>JAOXYM010000008.1:22882362-22936793 GCA_028567055.1 Leptatherina wallacei | reverse complement strand
CTCACTCCTAGGGAGAATTTAGAGTGACCAATTAACCTATCATGCATGTCTTTGGACAGTAGGAGGAAGCTGGAGTACCCGGTGAGACCCCACACATACACGGGGAGAACATGCAAACTGCACAGAAAGGCCACTATTTCGAACCCCAGACAAATATAATGAATTGGAATTCAGTTGTATTAATTTACCCATTATTTTTACCATAAGATCCAAAAATATGGAACTTTGGAGCATATGGAGCACACATGGGCCCATTTAAGTCTATATAAGCATAATGCAAGTTTATATCTAACCACACTACATGCATCTACTAGTTTGGTTTAAAGAGCTTCTATTATGTGTAATTTTTGTACATCCAAAATAATTTTTTACAAGTGTCATGTAAATTCTGATAGACATGCCTTTACCTACATCAGTATCTTGGCTTCGAACTCAGGTTGAATCAGCTTTAAAAATCTTGTGGAGCCTCTTGGTTCAGGTAGAATATAATACATAATGACAATAAGTTATATTCTACTTTAAGGTTTCTTTTTTTGCAAAGTATCTGATTTTTTTCTCATTGTGCTGATGATTTGCATGATTTGAGTCATTTTAAGTTGGCACACTGATTCAAAAACTAATTTCACGACTGAGGGTTTGCATGGCGGATGGGTTTCTATGCTCAATTTAAATGATTCGCCATCGTTTGATTTAATCTTCTTTCTTTTTTTTGGCATTTGATTATCTAAATGGAAGGAAGATATTAACCAAGGAGTCGGCTGTCTTGGCCAGGAATATTTTTCCCATTAAGTTATAATGTTACATATAAGCATTCGCAATATGCAATAATTATTACAACAAAATGCTTTCATTTCATTCTTGTTGCTGCACGTGTAAAATATATCCACATGGCTTTATCTCGTCATCAAGGATTGGGACAAGAAAAAAAATAAGAAAATGGCATGAAATGAATATAGATGATAGATTCCAGGTGATAAAAGGAAGTTTCACTGTCCAGTATTTTGTATTACTAATTGGTCAGAAATTTTGAATATCATTTAAAAATGTAAATTTGAAATTTAACATTTCATTACGGGTGTTAGAAGGTCACAGCAAAGATGCTCTAATAAACTTACTGTATTCAGCACCAAAGAGCTGATCGACACAACCGGCAACAAGCTGGTAAACAAAGAACTGGTTTAATTATTTGAATCTAGAGAGCTCATCTTCACATCATAATAATGTATTTTACAATATATAGATTGACTTTCCCTGTTGTGTTTCTCTTGAACTAAGCAGATTAGAAACTAAATTGATTCTTTTTTTTTTAAAGAATGGCAGCCCCAAAGTTTTAGGTATCCTGCTTGGTCTTTATAGCCTTGGACTTAGAGGTGCTCTTAACAGAGCATTGCAGTAGCTTTGGTTATAAAGGGACCACAGTGGAGCAGCTAAAGAGGCAACACTTTTCTAAGGTGCTAATGGAGACTGTTGTGTGAATTCTGAATAATACCACATGCATAGTGTACCAAATCAAGAAGAGAGCACAGAAAAGTCCAACACAAAGGCCCTGATTTACTAAGATCTCAAATAGCAAACGTAAAATTGCATAGGGCGCTAATAAGTTGCGCCTGTTGTGTTTCCATAATTTGTGGGTGATCTACTAAGATTGTTTGCAGCGCAAACAACCCTATTTAATAGACAATAGACGAGATTCCTCTGACTAATATTGAGCAACAGGTGAAGCGCATTTTCTGCGAGGAGCAGCAAACTGGAAACCCGGGGCATGACATGCTAGAGCCGGTTGTAGGTACAGTATGTGCACACATTGAAATATGCTCTGTTAATGACATCATAGTTGTTATTGACATAACAAATGTAAACGTGCCTCCTTTTGACAACGTTTGTCTAAACAACAGTTGTGATTTTAACATTTTGTTCCAGAAGTTCAGTCATCACCACCCACCCCTCATGAGAAAATATTCAGAATCAGACTGATGCGCATCCAAGCTGCAGCCGTTTGTGCGCATCTGAGCCAGTTAACGCCTGTCTTTCAGAAGCGCTAAATATAGGCGCAAAAACAGTTCCACGCTTAGAAAATCACGTCGCCCGTGCAAAGCTGATTTATGTGCATCTACTCCTCCCAGTATTTTGTGCGTTCTGGCGGAAACGCCCAGATTGCATTTCATTCAAGGCAAAAGCGCAAAATAGGTTGCAGCGCTATTTTGCCGGTTTTACGGGCGCATTCTTCTTTGCGCCAGGTTAATAAATCAGCTGCAGCATGTTTTTGCGCCTGTTATCAAGTTTGCACGTGTTTTAAGAGGCACAAACCTTTGATAAATCAGGGCCAATTTGTTTTATTTATGGACTTTCTTCTATATGAACTAAATTTTTATTCCACATGAACTTTAGATAATGTTCCTCTGTGCCTACTTGGTGTGTTTACCACAATGTTAAAACTTTTTGGGGACGTATTACTTTGAACCTTTAATCCTAACATAGTGAAGTTGCAGCAGTGATTTGTTTCCTCATTTTATACATTTAATGTACTTATACTGATATGATATACAAAAATATCTCTTAAAAAGTTTGGCATTTAATTAATCAGATTCTTCTCTTTACTTTAAAAAATGCTGACACTAAAAATATTTATGAACCTGTCTTAGTAATTCAATTGGTCCATTATTTGATTTTAGGTTTATAATAGAAAAGTTCTGCATGTTAATAATAAAAAAAACATTTATTTTCCTTGTATGGTACATTGCTGTTGCACTTCTTATCACCTCCGGTCTGTTTTAGCTCCTGTAAAGCCCAGTCTGCTCTGATTTATCAAAACTGGCAAAGTGCAAGGCTGCAGCTTTTTCTTTGAGGTGTGCAAATGAACAAATGAGTTACTCGATGAGGCGTTTACTTGCTTTCCTGTTTCAGCTTTAATCAGAGTAATGTAACATTTTAGGATTATGATATCTAATACTCCACTCATTAGTCGTTCATCTGTGCCAGAAGGATGTAGATGGCTAAAGCTGACGGAGGTAATGATGGAGAAGGTACCATCAAACTGTGGAGAAGATGCTCTCAAATATCTGAAACCATTTACAGGTAAATGACAGAAAAAACATTTAATCCAGCTTTAGGGGCCAGTTTTGTTTAGAGTTCATGTGCTCGAGGCTACTGAGCTTCTGTCCTCCTCCAGACTCATACCAAGTAGTAAGGAGACTGAGGTTGTTCACAATTCGCAATCTTATTCTCGCTTTTTCCAGATACAGTTCATGTTTTTGTTGGTTTTAACTTTTTTTTGTCTCTGAGTTACAGTTTGTCTGAATACATCATAAAATATTCTGCAGCAAGTAAGTGTGTTACTAATTGGTCCAAGTAGCTACGAAGGCTAAGTGAAGACATCTGTACTATTCCACGTGAGGAGTTCCACTAATTATTTTAGAAAAAAAAAATCCCAAAAACATCTCTACCTGCTCACAATCTGACTTTGAATAAAGGTCTTGTTGTTGTTTTTTTAAGAGTTTCTTATCCAAAAGACCGATTTGGTCAAAGTTGGGTTAGGCCTTTTCTGTGTGCTTTTTCTAGGACCAACAGAATATGGACATCCCATGTTTCTGGCCTTTATGCCACAAGAGTCTATCTTCAACATGACTATTCCCCTGTGCACAAAGTCAGGTCCATTAGGAGGTTTTTTTAGTTTGAGTTTGGTGTTCGGCCTGAATAGTGTTCTGACCTTAGTGTTGTCCAAAACCTCTGGGATTTGTGATATAAGCATCATCATTGAAAGTGTACACAACCAGGATACAAAGCCTGGTGCAAACCTTAAAGTTGAACAGCGGAGGTTAATTAACATCAAAAACAGAAAACACACATTAAGTCCGACAAAGCTGATGATGTGCTACGTTATGAAA
The DNA here is from genome assembly GCA_028567055.1 of Leptatherina wallacei. Taxonomy (NCBI): domain Eukaryota; kingdom Metazoa; phylum Chordata; class Actinopteri; order Atheriniformes; family Atherinidae; genus Leptatherina; species Leptatherina wallacei. Next base: position 22,932,909 of record JAOXYM010000008.1, on the reverse strand, counting down.
ATTAAAAAAAAAACGATGCAAAAGAAGTCTGAGGCCTCAGCAATTGTCGGCTTAGTGTATAAGGGCCCTTTTGCAAAGTAGTCCGTTTTAGCTGCTGGAGCATCTCCAAACATGCCTCAGCGGCTGCTGTTCCTACCTCATCTCCTCTTTTTCGATTCGACCATCCCATTTTTGCACAAACAGGAAGACACAAGACAAAACGGTTCCTCAAAATCAAAACAGTTGCATTTCTACTTTACTTACCTTTTCTGCTTAACTGATCCCAACTGAACAATTCTCCAAATTTTTGACTTTCTGTAGGTCTGTTGCATCTCTCCTGCCTGAGAGCCGTGACTCTTGATTGTGGAAATTCTGTATCTTTATGAATGTCTTTTAAAATCTCATCCCAACTGGTTGTATTGCTGTCAGTCTTTTATGTTTTTAGTTTCATTAACCTTTATTGTTTTCAATTTTTGCCACAGATTTTCTGGTCAAATGTAAACTGTAAAACACAATATAGCGGATGATTGAAATATATGATGCACAGCCGTATATATCACTAAGTTTTGATGTAAAGACCCAATGAAGTACAGTATTTGGAAGGGGCCAAATGTTGTGGATAAATTAAAGTAAGAACATACATTTAACTAAAAATCTTTTTTCAGGCTGAAGAAGAGGAGGAAGTTGGGTATGCCGAAGGAACCATAGACAGTGAGTATATAAAATAACAGTTTTTTGATCATCAGTTAAAAAGGTGAGGGGACAAACACTATCCTCACCTTAATCTGTCCTCCGTAAGAAAAACACACGTTCATATCTTCTCCTGCCTTCTGTCATAAACCAGCTACCGACTCCATTCAGCATTTCATCACGAACACACAAACTGTCCCTTCTCGGTAAATGCCACAAGTGTCATGTAGCTTTAATGTTGTTGACCAGATACCTGAACGAACCTCCCCCTACAGTCCTGTATGAGCATGTGTGTATGTGTGTGTGTTGCTCTGCTTCAACAGCATTGATTGGGTAATGTCGGGGAAGGCTCTACTGTTGATTCACTGTTGCCAGTCAGACCTGATGATTATCTCATCAGCTGCACCAACGTCTCCCTGCTACAACGTCAGGAGAAATAACCTGCATTTGTTTTGCATCATTTTGGCTCCCAAGTGAAGACAATTTGTGTTGCCCACAGTGGCTTAAAAAACAAGAACAGAAACATGCAAAAGAAATGTGACAAAAATAGCAAAGGTGTTGACACTTCAATAGTGATTTTCATTTTAACGCCACCGTGAGGTGAACAGCACCTCTACAAATTTCTTGTGACAACAGTTCACTGTGATTGGTCACTTAAACAGGTCTGCTCAGGCTCCGCCCATCATTTTGCATCAACTCCGTTAAAACTCGAAATTTTAAGAAAATTTGATTAAATGGAAATTTGTGGACAGAAATGTGTGCACACAATGTATTGAAGCATATCTAGCTACATGCTAACTATTCCCACCTGCTACCACTTGTTTTATCTGCTTACACAGTAGTTCCAGCATTTTTTTCTCACCTCCAGCTGAGGAAATTGTCCAGTGTAAGTTGTACTTGCCTTTACTCTTGTACTATGAAACCTTGCAGTTCTCGTCATCTTAAATTCATTTCTGGACTCCATCATTGTGGTTAAAGCTAGCCAAGTACCAGAGCCAATGTCAAACTGCGACCTGTAGTTTGTAATATGCATTATGCTCTGTTTTCATAGGAGCCCAGCTGTCCACTGAAACAAAGATAGAAAATAGTTAAAAGATAAACATTAAAGTCCTCTTTTAGAAAATATTGTCTTGTGCTTTGCAGTAAGATGTATACAGTATATAATATATCATCTGGTAGCATAATACAGCCCACAAATGTCAGAGGTGAAACAAGGATGATAAAGAGAGGAAAGGTTAATGGAGGGCTAACTAATACTCAGCAATAGTTACTGGTTACAGTTTGCACCATGTTCATAATGCAGGTTTAGTAAAACATACAACTCTATTCCCAAAGTAAGTTTGGACAATGACCATGTTAATGGGGAAAGCATGCATACTATGATCTATGAATCTATCTAAACTCTATATTCTAACTGAAAATATAAAAAATAAATAAATAAATAAAAAAGAACATCAAAAGTTGAAAAATCATAGATTCTGTACTCGTTCGTGAATAAAGAAACTGTACTCAAACTCGATGCCTGCAACACACCAGAGGACTGTATTGCTTCTTTGTGAAGTAAAAATTTGACCTGCAACAATAAACTGCCCTTATTAGGGGTGGGTGGAAAAAAAAATCCATTCACATAAATATCTAATCTTTTTTTTCATGATTTTTAAATCAATATTTTTTGTTTTAAAATATATATATATATTTTTTACTCCTGTTGTCCAGCATAATAGCAAGCAGAATGATGGTCTGATGCTGTGTTGCTTTTCCAAGAGGAGCTTTTTTCTCCTTATTGATTAATTTTCAGCTTGTTTAAATACATCACTCTGAATAAATCTTAAAAACTGATTTGATATGTGCATTTTTTTGGGAATATGGCTCCTGATAACGTCTGTTGACATTGTCATCATTCAACATGGTGTGGTGTTAAAAAAAGCAAACTAAAAATCACAAAAATCTACAATATTGAGGAATCGTAATTTAAAATCGAATCGGCACCGAAAGAAATTCGTAAACAAATCAAATCGGGAGGAAAGCATCTTGTCCCAGCCTTATAGTATTTATAGACAGTGCAGTGACTCCAGCCACAGGATCGTGTCTGTTTTTACTGAAGAGGACAAAACAAATTTATTAGGTTTTCAGCCACGTCTCTTATGTGCAGAGTTTATCTGGATTTTCTCAATCTCTCAGAGTGATAAACCCCTCCTCATCTATATTTCACAAAGACAGATTCTCTGTGATGTTCTTTTTAAACCTAATGTTTTTCAGTGTTCTACCAAGTGTTTTTAAAACATTACACAACCACCCATTTCTCTTTTTGTTTTAACTTTTGGCAAACCATCATACCATAATCAGTTAAACATAACAAATGAGTTATATGTCAGTGTAGACGCTGGGGTTAGATCTTTGCCACATGTCCTTCACATGAAATTAGATAAGATTAGGATAAAAATTCTTAGATGTTTTTTATCTAGTGTTTCTTGTTTTATGTCCTAGTTAGTTAAACTCTGGTGAAGCCTTGTGGTAATTCTTCAGTATAAAAACTGAATTATCCTCAGATAAATCGTAGTAAGGCTGTGTTTATGATATCAGTTTATAATATTCAATACAGCTCGTAAACAATCCAGCTATGTAAAGATGGGCAGGTAAATTATCTGTGCGTGTGTGCATATTTCTACTAAATCTTTGAGTTTGGATTAAAGTGTAAGGATATTCTGGCAGGGTCCTCTCTTTGGCTGGACCTTGGGTGAGCTGTTTGGGATTTGATGGTTGCATTCAGGTTGGGAAGGTTTAGAGTAAGACTTTTTGATGAAGAAGATTTCAGGGAATAAACTGTGTCCTCACAAAGATAGAAAGACAAAGATGCATGTACTGAGTTGCACCGCATGTTAAACTGTGATATTCTTCCTTCCGACAGGTTACTGCACAGAACAGAAGAAACCAAAGGTCATTTTCATGATGGGTACGTAAACCCCCACCCAAACACAGGTTTCAGCAGTGGTAGAGCCACCTCATTCAGAAGGATAAGATCAAGCAGCTGGAGACTGCTTCACTGGGTTTTTGTTTAACTTGCTTCATTCATGCTTCACAAATTCATACTCAGATTAAAAGGTTGCATTCAGGACAATAAATGATTGCTGTCAGAAAACAACACAAAAAGAAGAAAAGAGCAGTGGTGATACATGTGATTGTAATTAGCAAAAACAATACCTGATGCCCTATTACAGCAAGTTCTGCTGCAGAAACTAAACTTAAAACATCAGGTTAGAGTGTTGCAACATACCAAGATTTACAATAACTGAGATATTAAAAAAAAAAAAAAATTTATAGGACAATATTAGGATTGGATTTCTGCCGATACTGACTGCAGATTGGTTGTGTAAAAAATAAACTGTAAAATTTTAAAGGTTGTTTTTCTCTGATTTTAAGTGTAGAAATCACAAATATATTCAAAACTAATTTTAAAAAAAGATATTTGATCGAGGCCCTGTGATAGACTGGCGACCTGTCCAGGGTGTACCCTGCCTCTCGCCTGATAATTGCTGGGATAGGCTCCAGCCCACCCCTGCATGGATAAAGCGGTACAGAAAATGGATAGATGGATGGATATTTGATCGATATAATTAGCCCTACGATACTTTCAACATCTACAGGGTGTGCCCTGCCTCTCGCCTGCTAATTGCTGGGATAGGCTGTAGAGAATGGATGGAATTGATATTATGATTTCATTATTGTGAATGCTTTTCATCATCATAACATAAAATGAGATCACAACCAGGATATTTTTTATGTTTTTCATCAGCACACACACTGTTCATGCATTATTTATTGTGTACAATTTTTCAACATATGTCTATAAAGTCTCCTTACAATTTAACAATTTTATTTCAAAAGCAGATGAAGAGACAAATCTGGGGAAATTGTTATAAAATGAGGAGTTGACATCTTTTAAATACACCTCTATATCTTTATTCCTCAGATGTTCTTGGCCTTTGTCCAACAGCCTTCCCGTCTTCATTTCTTGTGTTATGCACAAATTGACAGACATGTAGGTGGATGTCTTCCATGCTTAATGTAGTTTGTTTTTTGTTTGAATCAGCCCTGATTCACATTTAGCCTTTTCTTGAGTAGCCATTTTTTATGGGTTATTTAACAGCACACCTTTCATCAACAGGGCACCTGAAATACACAAATGAAATGTAATTAACTTTGACAACCCCCGAGTATAGAACAAAATCGAATTAACATATCCCATCAGTTGCTTTTGTAATGGTTTTTTTTTTCTTTTTGTAAAGAGACTTTATAGACACCCTGTATTTTCCAATATTTCTCCATAAGAAAGTTTGTTGGTTATTGGTTTATAAGTGATACATAGCCGAAGCTAATGTGAGCTGGTGGTGAGGATTTTCCTCTCAGAGGATAAAGCTGCCTCAGGCCTTTATGAGGGGCACTTGTCTGTTCTCTCTGTGGATGCACAGGTCCTCAGCTTACTGTGGTTTTCCAACAGTCCAAAAACATGCATGCTGGGCTTATTGGTGATCTAACCCTTAGCTGATCCCATACCTACCAAAGACCTGAATTGATTGAAGCATGTTTGGAAGATGGATAGATGGATGAAGACTAATAAATTAAGGAATGGGCATTCAACAGAACTACTTTGTTAGTTTAGTTTACTGTACAAAATTCATAAAACAATATTGAGTTCATAATTTTAATTAAGGCTTTTAAAGAGATAGTGGAAAACTTAACATTATTGTGATGGTGAAAAACATCAAAAGTCAGTCAACTGAATTGTGTAACCAAAGCATCTAAACATCGAGCAATCATTTTCTTAATATGATATTTAAGTTTTATTTTTTTAGTTTTTAATTCATTCCCTGTTACCATCTCCTCTGACGTGAGGATTTTTCTTCTCTCTTGTTTTTATGTCACAAAATGTGTGAAATTGTGTGGACACCAGCTCAGACGAAACAAAACATGACAAACATCCAAAATATGACATGGATGGAAAAAGACAAAGATTTTCTTCTTCTTTTTCATTTAGCAAACTTTCTCTAAAAAAAATTGACATTTAAAAACATTAAAAGGGAAAGTTAGGGGGTATTTGCTTAATATTTAACATTTTAATCTAGCTAATATATTTAACTTAGACAAGAAAAAAAGTAAAATGTCGACAGTGCCTCTTGAGGAAGTGATATTTTCATTTTTTTGGGGATCATTTAGTACACAGAGACAACGTGGTGAGGCAGAGTCACTCAGCCTGCTCATCGAAGCCGGGACACAAAGATGAAGGTTAATGAGAAATCACACCGAGTCTCCATTAACCATCCCTTGCTGCAATGAAAAACATCAAAGATCTGGTCATTAAGATATTATTTAATCGGCGCCCCTTGTGTGTTTGTGTGTTTTGGGTCACACTTGCAGTATGAGGGGTTGTGCGTATATGTGTCAAATTCCCTTTTAATGGAAGCTAACATGATAAAACCCCACCCCATCTTAATTAACACCAGTTTGAATATTTCAGACTCAGACGTTGAGCCAGACAAAGAGCAGCTGGAGCAAATAATTGGAGGAAAATGTCACCTGCATATAAAGCAACTATCATCCAGACTTGGATGTGTTTCCTGAGCAGATTTTAAACCACATAATGAGAGGGTGGGCACACCGGCTAACATTTCAATCTTTTTAAAGCAATTAACGAGAGCAGAATTTTGAGTTCAGATTGTGTTTGGCATGTCATCGTCTTTGTCTCGTCTTAGAAAAGCAGAACATCTGTCTTTCCTGCTGCGGCTGCGATATTTCAGCTGAATCCGCTCACTTTATATTTCAAGAGATTTAAACCAGCACCTGTCCCAATTTAGACTTGTGTCACCGCAATAGACTTTCAAAAAGATAGATTTAGCCATGCACATCAAGCCAAGATAATTGGGGTCTTCCCAGTTACATTTTTAACTCTACAAACTTCATATTATTAAGATAATTGTACTAAAAAAATTATGTTTCTATAAAAGGAAACCAGAAAAGTTTCCTATTACAAAAGTTTCACAGGCATGCCATATTGCTATAGAATACTCATTTTAATAAATACTTGAAATTTTATAAATGCTATTTGAATATTTATTTAACAAGTATTTAAAAGCAGAATTCACCTGAACTTAAATAGTAAGGTTAAGATCAGGGATGTCCAGTTCCAGCCCTCCAGGTCAGCTGTCCTGCAGCTTTTAGATGTTTCCTGTTTAACCACACCTGACTCACATTAATGGATTATGAACAGGTTTGGGCATAAGCACTAACATCCCTGCTATAGATAAACCTCACTCGTTCAATAATATCTCGGTATCACCAGTAGAATTACAGGTATTATACGCTCATACATTCTCTTTTGATTATTGCTAATGATTTAGACTAATTATTTTATAAACTTCTGAAAATAGGCAGCTAATTTGTGGGAGATCAGCTTATGTTCAAAACTTTCAGTACATCTAAAAAGGCACTTTTTGGTTGGTTTTGAGGAGTTGGGTCCATTTCAATGTACAAAATGTTGTTGAAGCTGATCTAAAAAAAAAATCAATCATACAGGCCAAAGGGACTCAGTTCCTCTGATAAATGTAGGAACAGCTGAACCATGTACCGTATTTCCTGGGCTTACTTACCTAACTAGAGAAATTTTCTTTTCTCTGTGCATTTACTTTTCCAAAAGGAATGCTGACATGAAACAACCCATTTCTTTGAGTCAGGTGTGTTGCAGCAGAGAATCATCAAAAAACTTTGCAAAACACTGGCTCAAGAGGTCCAGAGTCGGTAATCCCTGGGGCAGATGATGAACAAGTAAAAATGTATTTTGTGGCGATATATTAGCTTTTTAATTTGCATAAATGTCTTTTTTTAAACAAGTTAAACATAAGATGATGACATCTACTGTATAGCGATATGGTGTTGATTTGGATAACTTGTTTTCACCTGTTTCTAGATGACATTACAGATATAAAATCACTAACTGTTGGTTTTAATCAGCTGCATTTGATTCACTGTCACACTCCTTGTGGTGTTCGATAAAAGATGGAGAACGTAAATGAAAATGAACATCAGGAATCGTTTATCAGGATATTGGTTTTATCGTAGCACAGATAAGGAGAGTAATAAACACATTACGTCCTGGACTGGATTATTTTAATAATACAGTCTAATACTTTTTTTTAAAATTGTAAAAGTAAATATTACCATTTAATAAATCATGTTTTTCATTTAATTTTTCTGTCTAAAGCTACATCAATATTATTTTTGGTTATAAATGATGAGGCCGGGGAGGCTTTCCATGTAGTTTGCATGATCTTCCTCTGCATGTATGAGTTTCATCTCTCCCCATGTGACCATGTATGATTGTGTCATATGTCTCTGTTGGCCCTGTGATGGACTAGAAACGTTTTGATGGTGTGCGCTGCCTCTTGCCCAGTGGTAACTAGGATGGGCTTCAGCCTAGGATAAAAAAAAAGGCTGAAAAATGAATGAATGAAAGACCAGGCAGTTTGCAAAAAAAAAGATGCTGAAAATTTAAGCAGTTTGGTAAAAAAAAAAAAGACTTTCTCTGTAAAATAAAATAATTTGAAAAATCAATGAGCTTGAGTGGTGTCAGATTCTGAGATTCTCATCCATCCATATTCACAGATCCTTCAATCAAAGCATTTTGCCAATAAGATTTATCAGTAAGCTTTTAAATCTGCTTCATCTTCAGTATTTTTAGATTCTGAACACCTACATTTTATTGAACTTAGCAACAAGTGAGAAAGTGCAAGAACTTATCTGTTTGTGCTGTAAGACTCAGTGTGACACAGCATGATGACTCAGCACTTCTAAGAAATGTTCAGATCTGTTCTTGGCAGCCCTGTCTCCTCGTGTCACTCCGTAATGAACTGCTTACACCGACGTGGCAACTTCTGAACACACTGGTCTCAGTTCTAATGATAAAGAGCTCCATGTAAGTCGCCATCCACCATGAATCTATGACAGGCAGCATCACCTGCGTCTTGTTGCCTGTATTTCCTGTTAAAGTGAATATTTACATTTGCACATTAAGTGCTTCAAACTGCTTGTTTGAAGCACTTAATTTGTTTAAAACTTGTTTGTTTAAAACTTGAGAGACATTTTTCTACTTATTTAGTTTTCATTCATATATTCTTGCACAAACTGCAGAAAAAGTTTGAGCGCTGTTCTGCAGCCGTGCTGGACAAATAAGATGTTCCCGGAGGGAAATGGTTTTAAGGTCATTTTGTCTTTGTTTCTATCTCCTCTGCTCATTTGTGCTCTCACTTCCATTCCTTTCATTTTCATTTCCGTGCGCTGTGGGAAATGACCATTTTAGCCCCATAATCAGACTTTCATTTAAATAGTAGAAAACCCGCTGGTGTGAGAGACAACAATGACAAACTTGAGCCTTAGTGGATCCGGCTGAAAACTGTTGGTTTTTTATAACAAAGATCCCAAACGAAAAAGGAGAAACCATCAAACTGTGATGCAATTTTTTTTTTTACAATTAGTGCTTAAAGGATTAATTAATTTAATCAGTTAGTCACACAAAATTAACTGATAGCTCAGATTAGTATTTGCACAATGTATGCAAGTCATCAATTCAAAAATGCTAATAAGTCTTCCACTGTGTTGGTTTGAAGGTTTTGTTTAAACTAATGAAATTTAAATACAATTATTTTTTTATTTTTAAAACTAGTTTTAAAAAAGACAGGGTTGTACTGAGAAATATGCCTTATTTTCTGACATTTGAGAGTAAACAGCACAATGGGTCACAAGAGAGTCTAGCATTATGGGGCCAAGTTAATTAACTTCAATATTGACTCTATTTTCCTGTGATTTTCTTAATTTTACACACCCAAGCTAGATGAAAATTATTGGACTCTAAATCTTAATGGCTGGGTTTGGACTAAAATTCAATAAAACCCACGATTCTAGTTGCTCCACAGTCCTGGGCCTTCTGGATTTGCTGGATTTTTCCTTTCACGATGTGCTAAATGTTCTCTTGTCAGTGAAAGGTCTGGACTGCAGGCAGGCCAGGTCTCCACCCGGACTCTTTTCCTGTGAAGTCATCCTGTTGTGATGGATGCGATATGTAGTTTAGTGTTGTCTCGCTGAAATCTACAAGGCCTTTCCTGAAAGAGACGTCTGGATGGGGGCAGATGTTGCTCTAGAACTTACATGTACTTCTCAGCATTGATGGAACTTCCCAGATGTTTACCGTTGTTAAAAGAGGAGGAGATGCTACACAGTGGGAAACAGCAGGCTGTTACAACTTACAAATTGAGCTAATATTTTCCATGAAACGGTAAAATGTTTCAGGTTCAACATTTGATATGTTGTTTATGTTCAAATGGGAACTAACTTATGAAATGAACAAATGACTACATTCTGTTTTGATTTGTATTTTACTCAGCTTCTCAACTTTTTGGGAGTTAGGGTAGATTACGTGATCATTTTGGATTCAAGCTCCTGTTCTTTTAATTTTCCACTTCTCTGAAAGGGAGGACTGAATGATGGCATGGAAATTAAAAATTTCTCTAAGACAAAGCTTTCATCATACAGTCTCTTTTTCTTTGGAGACTCCTTTCATGCAAGTAGAAAAAGCCATTAGAACATGTAGTAGAATTTTCTAAAAATATCTTTTCATCAATTCTCATTTGATCTTCACTTGAACCCTTGAGTAAAATTTAAATAAATAAATAATTCAAACCTATGTCTACTTAATGTACAGACCATGCATATGTAACATAGAGGTTAGTTGCTTTTTCCTGTTCTCTAGAGGCTGTCCTGGCCCTCAGTGTGGGGTTGTGCCTGCTGCCCATTGCCAGGATGTCAGCTGTCAATGTTCCTCATGTTTTCTGCAGTTCCTCGCTGCCATCTCCATGACAAGCAGCAGAAGTTGCAGCAAAATTTGTGGGTTTTTTTTTTCAATTTTGAGACGCTTTGACTCACCTGCCTCAAGCACCTTCTGCTGTTTTCTCTCTAAAAATGTCAATATCACTTTCACATTCAGTTTTTTTTCTAATCCACTCTTCATCTGTGCTTCAGTGACTGACGGCAAGGACGCTGGAAAAGACGTGGGACAAAACTCCCGATCGTCCTAATGGCCAGTCTTCCCTACTTCTCCTTTTTTAAGTTTTTACTGAGGCTTTTTTTTTTAGGTTATAAAGCCTTAAAGCCATGGATGTTTGGAGCTAGCTATTCCTCTTGTGATTGACAGCTCTCCCCAAACACCCAAAAACACCAGAAACAACCATGCAAAACCACTGGCTGACATCCATTAAGTCATTAACATTAAGTCAGCTTTTGTACAATCAATGCTATCATTCATTAATAATGAAATGCAACTCCCTTAAACTCTCTTTAGCTTGGTGAAGGATGGCATTCAAAAGTGAAAAATCTCTTTGGTGTTTTTAGGGACATTTTTCAGTTTTAAATTTTGATTTGGTACTTAGCTCTGAGAGTCCTCACAGCCAGTAATCATCACCACTTATGTGGATAACTAAGATGTGTCAATTAGTAAAAGCGAGAGGCTCGTCTCAGCTGCAGCCCATTTTTCATTTAGACTTATTTACATTACTCACTGGGACTTTAAATAAATAATTATGAAGCAGAGTAGATGCCACAAATGATGTCATTTTGGACTTTTTGCCCTACACATGGCTCTCTGCCTTCTTCGCCTTGTGTAACTTCTCTCATCTCTGGGTACTGCGCCATCTCTCCAATTTATTCCATCTGTCACTTTGGCTCCTTTCAAGGACAGTGCTGTGACAGTGATGTTCACACATTGTGGGATGATTGGAGTACCTCAATTCTGAGCTTCCCCCTAACTGAATGAAAGTAGCAGCAGGGTGCAAACGCCCGCCGAAACGCAACAAATTGTCTGTCATACGAGGCTTTACTCTTTCCCTCATTCTATTTATCTCTCTGCTTGATTTACATCTTTTAAAACATCGTTAGGGGGGTTACACATAAATCATTCATATGCCTTTTCCTGCACAAAAGCTAGTTTTAGAAGGAGGATGATCAAGGCTGAAAGCAGTAATCATGATATTATCGCAATATCAAATGAAAACTTTGTTGAAATACTTTGCAATCAACAATAAACTTTGTTTGTTTTCTTTTGGTTATTAAATTACTCGGGGGGGGGGGGGAATGATAAAAGTTTGCATTCACTAATGCTTTGATTGCCACTAATGGAATTTGAAAAGGAAATTGATATTAAACAGTAAAATCTTCATGGAGCATGCTCTTTATTATCGGGATTTGGCTGCAAGTGCTAGGAGCGGGTCCATTTTTTATTTTAATTGTGCTGTTTTTCTTGCGCTGTGTGAATAATAACTTAGTTGTGATGCTTTGTATGTTTCTGATCTCCACAGTCTCCTTTGCTCTGAACTCAGAGGACGTCACTTCTTTTCATGTAGCAGTTTATATTTTCTTCCTGAATTCAGAACTGAGACAACTAAATAAAACTGACTTTATTTTCTCTTTGACATTCTCTTTGATGATTGTCTCAGTTTGACATTCAGTAGAACTGCGCTTCCTTTTTGTGTTGCTTTCACTCTTATCTGTATTTAGTTTTGAAATGGAAACAATAAATCAGCAGGGTTGACACCCATTTATGGTAAAAGTGGAATTAAAAATTAGGCTTATGCACATGCACATATTTTCCCAGTAATTGAAAATGTATTTATTCCCAATAGTACATTATTTTTGTTAGGAGGAATGGTAGATGCCATTAATCCTTGGACTTATATGGCTCTGCAAAACACAGCAGTTTAAACAGTCCTTCCACTAAAACCTACCTGCCTACACTCATGATCCATTACCTTTTTTATTTTGCCCACCCATTAATGTTATGACTTAAGACAGAATTAATGTGCATGGTTAGGAGTTATATGTTTAAAATACATGGTTGGGGTTTGAAAAGAATACATTTTTTATGGCTTACACAATTTATTTTTTCATGGATTATGGTTCCCATCACACAACACTGACACTGCCCTATACAAACATATGCTGGTATGAAATAACCAGCATGAAAAACACAGAAATTACACGTCTTTGTGGTTTAAATAAACATACTGCAGATTTAGAGAACTGGAAAAAGCCAATACAAGAAACACTGAGATTATGCTAATCGTGATTTTATCAAACACAAAATCTAAAACTGAGGTTAAACATGTAAGTGGATTTAAGACTGGGTTTATTAAACCTGTCAGATTTACATCCTTGCAGAAGTCTAATCCCCTGCAGCTGCAAGCCAGCATCACAAAGCACAGTTTAGAGGCGAAAAATCATTTACAGATTGTGCAAAAGAGGAAAAACAAACAAACATTGGAACATTGCTGCGCAAAATAATAAGAAGTGGCAATTAAGATTTATTTAAATTTGGTTTAATGACTTCACTCATTAAATAAACAGAATGATTAGATTCTCCATAAACCAATCTAACTCTGTGTAGCGTCTCAAAACTTAAAACATTTATGTCTTCGTGCACTATTTTAAAATGCTCTGAATAAGTTTTAAAGGCCGACTGGTGACCTGCTGGCTTTTAAAAGATTAAGTCAGTGCCTTTGTGTTAAATGTGCAATGGATGAATCTATAATTGCCCCTTTCCTGATTTTTTTATAGACCTCTCTGAATTCAAGGTCATCCCCCCTGAGTGAACTGAGCCCGGTTCATTTCTATCCTTGCTCTTTGAGGAAATGGAGATGAGGACATTTGTTGCTGCTTTCGAGCAGGGGGTGGCAACACTCGAACTCCAGGAGAATATTGATGAATATGAAGCATCCTGGGTTTTTATTACTTGGCTCAAGGCTGCTTTTGATAAATTACTGCTTCACTCAGCTCCATGGCCACTCTCTCTCTCTCTCTCTCTCTCTTTCTGTCTCTTACTCTCCCCTTTGTTTCGTGTCTTGTTGTGGTGAAAATGCACTGATAAGAAAATGTCAAATTAGTGAAGAACTATAAAACTGCTGATGACAATTAGTTGCAAAGTAAAAAGCAAGACGAACAGTGTGAGCTTCCCATGCATGCAGTGAATGCAGCACAATTTCAACTTTCAGTTTGGTGAAGATAGATAGGAGGAGGGTGGATAATCCTTTTCTGAGCTGGGAGTGTGACAAGAAATACACTTCAAGTTTGAGCAGCTCACCGAATGACATATAATACCTACGGGGGTCCAAACAAAGATCTAGGGTTGTGGGGGTGTTTTTTTTGTTTGTTTGTTTGTTGTTTTGTTTGTTTTTTTAAGGTGGTTGTGAGTTCAGACACTGAAATACATCATTTCTGAAGATGTACTTTTTTATTGAAAGAATTCAGACAATGTAGAAATTGCAGAGAGAGAAGAAATAAAAAAGAAACGAATGTGGAACATTTATGTTAAAGTTGCTGCAGACAATCTTGGTTAGAGGATTTGATTAAAGAAACCATTAAATATGGTTTATTGAACCTAAGCAGACCCAAGCTGAGTTTTGAAAGCTATATTTTGGCCCATAGAAACACAAAAATATCGTTAATTGTTCATTACCTCTAGTTTCTTTCATGTTTGAGGTTAGGCTTTGTGCACACTTGAATGTGTGTGTCTGTATGCTCTGCACTGTTGTAGTAATAGGAATAATAATTATCAGCGATAACCAGGCTCTGGTTCCCTGGCAATAAATTAAGCATGTGAAAACACACAGAGTTCATCTACTCGCCTGTTATTTGTTTTTTCTCTCATACATCCTTTTCTCTCTTGGATACTTACTATTTGTTTCCTATAGTCTTGCTCCTTCAGTCTCTTCTCTGATTCCTTCTCACCTTCCTCCCACATTGTCTTAACTATCGGTCTTGAGGACCCTGACTGATCTGTGTTTGCATGTGCAGGTGGTCCAGCTTCAGGTAAGACTCTCCAGTGTGAGCGAATGGAGGAGAAGTTCGGACTGCGTCGCCTCGCCGTGGGTGACCTGTTGTGTAGCGAGCTGCAGTGTCACAGCGAAAGAGGGCGCCACCTGCAGGATGTTCTGGAGAGAGGAGAGAAGCTGCCTGAGGTCAGTGTGGACTCTTCTCCATCTTAACGTTTCAGTTGACTTGTCATGTAATGGTAAAATGCCTTTAGGAAATAATCATATTTACTTAACACACTCTGAAATATCCTCCTTATATGACTCAAAGTGTGGAGTACTAGAACATGAGCCCAAATGCATGCACATCTTTACATTAAACTCAAAAATCTATTTACTTTTTGAAAAAAGTTATGTTTTTAGTGCATAGCCCCTTTGCATCTGAAGATGACATCAGGGACTGGATTGTATGGCTTTAAAATGAGAATAGGGTATTCAATAAAAGCAGTGACTGCAAAATGCCTCCATGGCTGCACATTAAATCAAAAGGATAAAGATGTCTGGAAAGGACAACCCACAGTTTTCGACTAATAACTTAATCTGTGGGAGGATTTGAACAAAATCCTGACAGCTATGAACAGAAAACCAAGTCAACGAAATCAGATCTGAAAGATTATAGTTTCATAAAAATGGAAGTGAAAGAGTCATGTTTCACAACTAAGGAGACATTTTGTCACAGAGCAGCTTCCAGCCTAATACACTGTGTAACAGGTTTTCCTGCCAAAGGACTAATTCAGTAAATAGAAAAGACGACAGAGGCGGCAATACTCCAGTCAAGAGCGCTCAAACCGGCTTTCACAGAGATTGTCCACATACACACATTGTACCAGACAAAGCTCTACACAGTTGTCTCAGCTCATGTATAAGAGCTGGAGACAGAATTTAACTGACATTGTGTAATCCATAATAAATGTCCACATTTCCAGTGATGCGAAAACATGTTCATGATGTCAGAATCAACTTCATTTATCAGCCAAATGCACCTTCCTTCCTACAGACACTGGACAATCTGTTTTTAGTTCATGGAAAATATGAAGCCTGCAGGCAGTCTTTAAATGTCATTGTGATGTTATTAATAAGCTCACTGCTGTATGAAACTCGTGCTACCTTGATGAGTACAGCAGTAGATTCCTTACAGTTAGTGCAGCAGGTTCAATATGTGGCAGTATTTCTGAGGCATTCAAGGTGTAGTTGTTTAAAAACAGAGAATTGTATGTTGTCCATGTCTTCCAATGGTAAAAGAAAATATTGAGACTGTCATGACTGAATATATAGTCGATAGATATGAACAAGTCCATGAAAACCTGGCTGTGAACAACAGGAAACAACAGGTGCAAAGCAAGTGTGTAGCAAGCAGTAACTAAACATGTGATGTGAAACAACAGGAGGTAAACATGACAGGAACATACCAGGGGACAAAAGTGAAACATCAAGGCCGGTAACTAGGGAGCAGGAAACAACCTGATGGCAAAACTAAACTAGAGCAAGACATTAGGAAACAAAAGCGAAAGTCAAGACCTGAAAATCTAATCACAAAAAAACATCAATGCAGTGATTTGCAAATATAACAATGAATTTATTAGAAATAGACATTTAATTTGATTTAATTTAAAATATGAGCCTATCTTGAATTTGATGGCAGCAGCAATTATTTTAAAAGGTTGGATTATAGGGCAACAAAAGGGTAGAAAAGTAAATGGTACCAAAAAGAAACAGCTGGAGGAACATATTGCAACTACTTAAGCTAATTGACTGCAGGTCAGTGGGTATAAAAGCAATCATGTTATACCTATCTTATAGAGACAGTGTCTCATAAGTAAAAATGGGCCGAAGGTCCAGGTTTTTAAAGAAGCTGCAGAAGCTGCGTCTTCATATTCATTTTGAGGAAAATGTTCCCCAACATAAAACTGCAAACACTTTTGATATTTACAGTAAATAATAATATCAAGGTATTCAGAGAATCTGTGGGAATCTCTGTGCACAAGCATCAAAGTACTGGACTGTGATATCTAACCCTTGAAACATGTTGAAGCACCCTTTTTGAGATAGGTGGCTTAAATATTACTTGTTGCATGCAGAAATTGTTTAAGTTCGCTCAGTCTGCTGAATAGGGAGGGGAGGGGGCTGTACTTAGATTGTTCACAGAAGATTAAGTGATTAAAATCCCCTTGAGACGGGTTTCAGGATATGTAAAAATAATCCTTTGTGCCAGGTATGGCTTATCACCAAGCAAATAGGTTCATTAAATGGATGTTGTCCAAGATCATGGTCTTATGTTTAATTTGATGCTTGGTGAGGACTTTATATCAATACTTTATATAGTTTTAAACACACACACAAAAGGCTCAAACATTGGTGTACAGGTAAAACTAAATGAAAAAGCAATGAAACCAACTCTAGGCTTGTCAACAAAGGTCAACTAGCACCACCTCCAATTTTCTAATGTAAACTAGCCTGTTGGATAAGATTCCAAACACTGGTGTCGTTAAGAAAAACGGAGATTACACGCATCTGTCTGATTGGGATAAATCAGGGAAGTCCAATCGTGGTCCGTAAAGGCCAATCCCCTGCAGGTATTAGATGTTTCTCTGCTTATGCTCCCTTGGCTCACGTTGTTAGACCACTAACAGGCTTGTGGAGAACATGACAATAAGCCGTTGAGGAGATCTATTTTATTTGAACCATGTATGTAAAAGCAGGACCAGAGGACCTGATTTAAACAACCCTGGTAGAATTCTACCGAGATTAAAGTGAAAAGCATCAGTAATCAATTAAATCTCACCTGACTCTGGTTCTGCTGGAGGTTTTCCTTCATGTTAAAAGAGAATTTCACCTCTCCGTTGCCACTCCCCATGCATGCTAAGGACGGGGGATTGAATCAAAGAGAATATTCAATGCAATCCACTTTTTTTTTCTTAGCCAGGGAATTATTTTTTTTTTATGAAATGGCTTTACATGAACATAAGTACTATAAACTGCACCAACGTTGATCATATAATTTTATAATTTGACTGGACTGTATCTTTTCTAAAGTGCCTTAAAATCTTTGAAATGCTGATACAGTCAAAAGCAGGATGGAGCAACGCCAGAAAGAGATGTATAGACCATAAACAATCTGTAACAGAAACATTATATACAGATAAATCATTAGAGTGTAAAAAAAGTCAATAAGATAAAGCATGCAATCCCCCCACAGCTGAAAACAAATGTCTTCTCTGGCTCAATAACCTTGACTCATCTGCTTCTTCCTGTAACTGATGAAGGAGCAGAGCAAATATTTTAATGCCCCTCTTCTCCTCGCATATTAAAATCATCCAAATGAGACTTAAATCACATTTTAGAGGTGATGAATTGCTGCGCTTCTTCGCCTCATTTTCTGCATCCCCATGTCCTTCTGAAGCAGCAAAAAACTGAGAGCCGTGATTCATTCTGCAGCTGGTTAGTAACAGCAGTGGTGGCCAGGAAGCTTTATAACTGAACCGTGCTGCCAGTCCATGACATTTCACATCAAAACACACTCAGCCCATCACTCACAAACACACACATGTTCAAAGCTGGCTACATGTGTGTGCGTAACCAGCATCACATGTGAATGCCTGTGTATTGAACCTGAATGAGTGACGAATATTGATTGAACTTTACACATAGCAGTTTTTACAAGAGATTGTGTTTTCTGTCTACAAGTGTCCCCAGTGCTACAGCAGCACACACAAGAGGAATTTTGTCAGTCGTAAATTTAGTACTTTACTTGTTTATTTGACAGGGACAGAGCAGATATAAAAAAAAGATGAAAGAAATAGTTCTAAATATGCCAGATTTAGCCAAAGGGCTAGTTTTCATCTGTTGTCCCTGGCCAGGTTTTACAAAAGGCTCCCTGGAATAAGGAAATAGAGAAACAGAAAAACGTGAGAAAATCAATTATCCATCAATAAGATAGAACTGATCAAAAAGTGATGAAAACAGAGACAACCATTGATCATAGCATTGTTAAAATATTCACACTGTTGAGACAAAGCCACTAAATCACAAAGCAAGACAACCTCACAAAATAAAAGTAAAAAATTAATTTATTTCTAAAAAGTAGTTAAAAAACATGCAGGTAGAAGTTGCATGCATCAAAGGACGTGTTACACACAAAACACAAGCTGGTCCATTAGCGGCAGGCGACATAGAGACGGTATTTAGCAGACACATAAGAACAAGGACTAACATTAAGAAGATGGCAGCAGCTGACAAAGTTGACAATGTTGACAGGGTTGATTGTTTTAAACAAGACTTAAAAATCACACGTGTGTTCATTTCCCCAATGTATGTTGGGATGTTATTCCACACTTGTGAAGCTGTAACATAAAAAGCTGACTATCTCAAGGCACTTTTCATTCGTGGAATAATACAATCCCCCCCTAAAGACACCCCTCCCTTGTGATTCGATTTGCATTTGTTCTAATAATAACAAAAGATCCAAGAGAAACTATGTGTAAAGATGTGTCTATAAAGACATATTTGCATACTTAATTGCGTTTTTCCTTAAAATTATACAATGGTGAAAGTGTTTTGTCTTTTTGTCTAAGATTTTCTGTGATTGTACAAAGGCTGCAGTGGTTTGAGTGTAGTGGAATTGGCTTATGACAAGCTTGTAATTCATGTGTGAGAAAATCATTAAATCCACTTTAGTTGCTTCAGTTAACATGGAGTTACGTATGAACCTGAAATTTGTCGTACGTGTTTTGAGTCGTTTATAAACTGTTCTGACCTGAGCCCTGAAATTCAGATTTGAGTCCAACAGAACGCCTAGATATCTGAATTCTGTTACAATCTGTACTCCCTCTCCAGAAACAAAGACATATGGGTCCACATAAGCATCATTTGTTTTTGTGAAGCACATGCCAAATGTCTGAGATATTTAACTGCAGACAGAATTGTCACAGCCATGTTGAAACATTAACCATGCGCTTTGTTAGCTTGGCTGCAACTTCTGGGTTTTTTTGGTACCATGTTCATATAACACTGTGTCACCGGCATACATTTGTATATGAGCATCAGTTCACATAGATGGCAAATCATTGAAGGCAAGTTTATTTGTATAGCACATTTCATGTACAAGACAATTCAAGGTGCTTTACATTAATATTAAAAGCATTACAGCTGGGTGCAGAAGAAGCATTAAAAAGTATTAAAAACAAACTTTTTAAATAAATTGAATGATTGAATAATTTACAATTGAAGCCAAAGTATTGTTTTTGGATGCGCTAGCAATAGCCTAGTTGGCAACATTTAGCTGTCTCAATCAGACCCATGTCACTTTTACGTGAAGCTGAAGAATGAAACATGTTGATAACAGCCGCCTAATAATGTAGAAAAGTCCAGAGAAATTAGCAAATCAAACAGCCAATGATGTGTTTTTTCAACAGTTTTTTCAACTTTGGGTGATCCTGCTTTGTATGGCTTTTATCACTGCTGCACAAAGACTTACACTTCAAAAATAAAAATAAAAATCTGTTTTAGCCAGAACATCAGGTTTAATAGTTTGTCCATCAATATTTGACATTTTAGTTCTTTCATCACATCTGGTGGTTTTATGACAGATATTATCACCTATGAGAAAGTAGATGAGATGATGCTATATACATTATGATTGAGAGCATGATTCAGAACAACATATAGAAGTACATTACACGCTGCATTTACTGACCTTATTTATATACTACATAGTCTTATAGAGTCAGTCTTATAGTTCATAGTGAAAGTTATGGCTGCCAACCTGTGATCCCACAATACAAAATTAGATGAGTCTATTTACTGCCATCATAAACTTTGGTTCACATTCATATTATTTCTCATTTACAGTATGCCTTACAAAATGTTAACACTGAAGGGTTCATTTGTACTGTTTGGGTTTGAAAGATAAGATTCTAACCAATTTAGGGAGTAAACAGAAAAATGAATGGCACCTAACTTGGATGGAAAAACTCTTTGACTAACTGTATCAAATGCTTTCTTGAGATCCAAAATACTGCAGTTAGCCGTCTATGTTGAGCGGTTTGATGTGAAGCCAGATTGCATTGGATGAAGAGGAAAAGGGACTATTATTCAGACATTGTATGATTTGCTTAGCCATCCATTTTTCAGCCACTTTAGACATAGTGGGAAAAATACTGATTGGCCGATAATTACAGATGGACTTTAGAGCTCCAGCTTAGAATATTGGTGTAACGATAGATTTCCAGTAACAAGGAAAATCTCCTTGAGATATTGAAAGATTAATTACTTTAGTGATGGGTGAAGCTACTGACAAATGGAGATTTTTAATCTTATTTCCAAACATTTTATGGTTTAAGAGATTTGATTTGTGACTTGTGATTTTTGATTGACAAGCATATCTTATACCAAAGACCGGTTCTGCCACATTTGTTGAGCCAACATTGATATCAATATGCCTAGCAAGAAAGCTTTGTGTCATTTTTTCCACAGAATCAGTATTGGTTAAGAGCACTTGCTACTGTCCTGGGTCAGCTTTCCATTCAAGTTAAGTTCAATGTTTTAGCCGTATTGTGGTGGTGCCCAGTGAGTTTTCTAAACTGATCCTATATTATTTTAGAGTTCCCCCTTAGCCTTTTTCAGTTCCCTTTTTACTTCGTTCCTTAATATATTAGCTCATTAGGTGCCAGAGTTTTTCAAAGAAAATGTTACATTTTTAATAACAAGAATTCAAAAGGCTGTAGCTTGAAAGTGGTAAGAGATATAGGCATACAGTAGATGAGAAAATGTTGAATATGAACCTGAGGTTATGATGACAGTAAATTTACTCGGTACTTTTGCATATTGAATGAGAATTGGCAAATAAAAATCAACAGTGGCAAAGTGTTTGCTGTGTGCTTGCTCCGTAAACTGCTTATTAAGCAGAAGTTACAGCTATTGATCATTTTCATTCGAAAATGCTGAAAATATTTTGTTTTCAATAAATCCCATAAAAAGTTGTGCATCCTAAGCCTGATGTAGAATATTCCACTGAGACTTGTAGCTCCGTAATTGTTATGAACTGTGAAAAACACCTTCCTGAGTCAGACAGTCACACCGCACGACTTGTTATCTTGAGCAAAACAGCAGCCATGGGTTATTTTGAGGCCAATCCTTCATTCACCATCCGGCTTCCAAGAAGTACACCTGAGCTATACATGTGTGTTAATCCATCGCTGAAAATGGTCCACAACAAAAACAATGTTTACTCAGATAAGTTTCTAAAAACAGCGTAACAGCTGTTTGGGTACATTACTGAGACTTCTTTATAAATAAGACTTTCATTAAAAATCAGTTTTTAAAGATGACCAAATTGGCTTTGTGATGAATGATAGTTAGGAATGTCAGTGTATATCAAGAGACATTGCACAAACATTTCCCAATTTGTGATCTTAAAGCTCCACTACTGAACTTTGGCAGATTTTTTCACTTTGGTGCCCCCAAAGAAAGCGAATTTAGTACCCATCTTGCATCTTATCTTTTGTCTCTTTCCAGGCAGAGTTAGTCTGATGTTTACTCTTGTTTTATCTCTTGCTCTGTGCCTTTCTCTTTCTTTTTCTCACTTCTACCAATAATGTGTCATGCGTTTCTTTGCTGAATCAGTGCGCTCAGAACAACCAGTGTATTAATTTCCAGCTGGCAAGTGTGGTAACCCAAGGAATCAGGAATGTCCTTAACGAATGTCATTTTACCATCAAAACAAGTCAGAAGCAGAGTTTTAAGCTCCTAAAATTACATAGTAATTCAAATAATACAATACAATTTTCTGATTATGTTGTTTACATTATTGTATGTTCCCTTCTTATTCTTGTTGCATGCTACTGAACGTACTCCTGATTTAAATCTTAATTGAATGAACATCCTTCAAAACATGAAGCAATAGCCGACTTAGGTTTTTCTCTTTCTTCAAAAGTGTGTCTTCTTTTTTTGCTACCTTCCTGTTCTGCACTGAGCCCTGCAACAGTCAAAGTAATGAAAGCATGCTGTTTACATGGCAGTGCCTTATTAACGGTAAAGTCTAAATCAGGTTAACATGAGACTATAGCTGAGCATATCAACACATGCAATGCTGCTTTAGCTGGATTGAATGGATTTTAATTAGGATTTTAAAATTGTAGTTTTACTCCTTGTAATACTAAAAACTCAAAAGACTTTCAACTTGTTAATTTAATATATTCTTTAATATTTTCTTTAGTGCATTAAAATAGCAAATGAATGACTTTGTGTTTAAGGCTGTTAAAACAGGGAGGGTTTTTTTTAGATATCATTTTTCCTTTTTTTGGGCATTTTATACCCCAAACAGTTAACTATTTGGTCAGAAAATTAGAGTTGTTAAGAAGTACAATCATTTTAAGAAAATCTTCAAACATTAATGTTATGAAACCTTTCAATTAAACTAGAAACAGCCACACTCACAATCCTGTGTTCTTGTAATCTTTATGTTTAAAAAACCTGCTGCCTAGAGGAAAAAACATGACTATTGAGTTAATTTGAGAAAAAAGAAAAACTAGGTTTTGCTATAAAAGATTAAAGAGCTCTGCCAAAAAAAATAGATAAAAAAGGTTATTAAAAAGTCACACTAATGAAATGAGCCATTAAAAATGTGCTGAATGACTGTAATTCCTCACTTAAGGGGGTTGACTGGATGTTGATCAACACCAGTGGCTTGGTGAATATTTTCATATGCTGCTTAAAACTGACAGACCACCCATCAAGTCCACCCAACGAAACCTGCTGGTCATAACAAATTTCTACTACAGAGACCTAGAATGATGAGTTGTTGATGGAGTAATTTTTCTGGAGTTGTTGGTGCATGAATCTATGGCCAAACCTGCAGCACAGGTATTAAAATGCTCACAAGATTTAGTGCTTGCAAGGCCAGTTACACCCCATGGTCAGCTTATATCTATGGACAAAACAAACAAACCTTTTCTCTCTGAGGAAATTCGGGCCACTGGTGTGTTCTTTTTTTTTACCCATCCCTCTAAGTTCCTGCTATCTCTCTGGTGGATTTGCTTTTGATTCATTTTGTCTGCACTGAGAGCCACTTTGACTGCATGTTGCCGATTCACAGACAGCACTAAAATGAACTCTTGGCAAGCCAACAGTTCCCAGATAATACTTACACTTTAAAAAAAAAAAAAAAACGAAACTAGATGTAATTTCTGAAAAGTTTCTACTCATTTGGTTGTGATTACTTTGAAATGAAAGCAGCGAGTCTGCACTTAACTGCATAAATTTGCCCTACTTTGGACATCTGTACCTGTTTTACTCACTTTGCACTGAAACATCAGTGTGCTTTAAATTAAGGTTACATCCACAAAGAAACTAAATCAATTTCTTTTTTTCTTTAATTTCCATAAAGACAAAATCATTTGAAGAAATGTGTGTGTCTACTGGAAACCACTGAAAATGTACACAATGTGCCGGGCCTGCAAAGTGCTGTAAAGCTGCCACAGAAAACCAACAAAAACAGAGAAGAAGACATGGAGCATGCACAGTAATTCATGTTGGCCGGGAAAGTAGCGTTTGGATTGTAACTATGGCAACTAAACAGTGGCATTTTCAGATTTATTCACTTTGGGACCTGGTTTTAAAAATATGTGTTTTCTGGCTCCCAAAACACTGGTTCCATATGGACTAAACATCTAAACAAAAAAAACTTTAGCGGATACTCCTCAACTTTTTTACACAACCGTGTAACTTTTGACCCAAATGTTAGCCTTATGTGTGTAATTTGGATCATTTCTGGGATCAATGACGTGTGTCGGCGCTCCGAGGGGGCTGCCTTCTTCAGAAACCAGACTTTGTAACTTTGCAGGAGCAGTTCCGTCTCTCATGAGATCATGTGACCTGAAGCGCTTTGCTTTATGCTTCCCCTGTATAAACATAGAGGGCTCTGCTTTGTGCTACTTTTTTCTCATGGCTGAACAAAGTAGGAAGGTGAAAACGGTGTCTGATGAGACCAAAAGGAGAAAGACTGTTTCATTTTGAGATAGTGTCATGTGGCCTGTGGGAAGGTACAGGTTTAGTCCCCCTAGTGGTCAAAAGTTGCACGGTATCCCTTTAAATATCACTTGAAGACATTTTGATAAACTGCTCTAAAAATTGTGTTCAGATATTTCTTATTTCCTACTATATTTTGGTTTTCCTGTCACAGAGACACCCTTTGAGCCACAAATGTCTGAAGAATGTCTTCAAATGGACACCGAAGAAATGTTTAGTTTCCATTTAGCCCAATGTTAGTCTACACATCTATGGGGCATTTTCACTACCATAACATGTCTTTTCTACCAAATTCGGCTTTGTAAAATATGCTTTTTTCTCATATTCCACTTGTACAGAATATAAACAATGCAGTAGAAATGACCATAGAAAAGGCTAACTCAGTCTTTCCATCATCACAAGATTAGAAAAGTAATGTGCTGAACAGATTTGAAAGCTGAATGGAAAATAAAAAAAAGAAATCTCTCACACACAGATTTACTTCATGTTTAACTCAATTGCTTTCAACCAAGGCTCTGCTGTCTAAGCTCCTTACTGCACATTAACATCAAGTCCCATGTGTTCTCCAACATGAAAACTGCTTTTCTTTCTTTTTTAATGAGTGAGATGGTTATATAGAGAGAGGAAGAATAAGACAGCAGTTTAAAGGAGGATGAATAATCCCAAAGAGGGATTACTGAAGTGCACCTCTGCAGGTTTAAAGCAGAATCACCCACGTCAGAGTTAAGGGGTTTTATCTCACAATGAGATAAAACACTGTAGATCACTGGTGAGTGCAAAACTCTAATAACGATACACAGACAGCTTGACTTGTTACCGCTCTGTTGCCTGGCAACACAGATGGGGCAAATTTAATATTCTCTGTGAATCATGTCCTGTCTGTCCACATGTGTGGTGTTTGTCTGCACACCGACAGTCACGAAGGAACAGCTGTAAGATCTCCCTGATGTGAGATAACTCTGTCACACCATCATAGATGGAAGTCCTTGTTTCCTTGTGTGTTTTTCATGATTTGATGCACCTCAGATGGTTTGTTTTAAGTATCCAATATGTGGCAGTGTCATAATCCATGGTAAACCGTGGGCAACCAAGTCCTTTATCGACATAAATGTTCACATATTTGCTGTGCTGTACACTAGTTAGCAGAGGATTCCACTTGCAGGCAAACAAGCAGTTTCTAGATCTCCAAGAAGTATAGAGTGAATATGGAGACAGTAAAGAAGGTTAGGCTTTGGTTGATTAGGTCTCACCTCCCACTTCTCTAGATTTTGCTTCCAAGCAGCCAGATTTTCTCAGAATTTTTCAAAGTGGTCTTGAGCAAAAGTCCTTCAGGTTTTCTGAAAGTTTGGCTGCTTTTTCACGCATCTACAGTGCAGTGTGTCCTCAGAAAAGTGGAGGAAGGGGAAAAAAGAAGTGGCACCAGTAACAAAAAGAAAGAACAATATATCTACAAGAAATTAACAGTAATCTTTCTTAAGGTAATCTCCTTAAGAAATAGAAAAAATTCCAGAAAAGACCTGACACAAGACCAGAAGGATGGATCTGGTCCTTTAGTCGATCATTCTGTTCGATTCTGCTGTTCTCTGGAGCTCCGTATTCTGTATTTCTACTTATGTTTGCACATATTTTTAACAAATAACTGTGTTTTACCACTTTGCACTGTACTGTATATTGCTGAGATCAGGGTTGTGAACATCTCCCATGCATCTATCTATTATTTATTTATCTATCTATCTATTCATCTCAGATGAAGACTTTCAAATGAATTGAAGTTTTAAAAAACAGTGTTCAAAATAAAGGCTGGAGAACTTGAAGACTATTAAACTTTAACTGACTACTGCAGCTGTCAGATCCTCTCACATTAAGCTCAGCTGCCCCATAAAAACACGATGAAAGAAATTTATTGTTGTCTCAATATATTCCCTTAGCCAGTTTATTAGTTAGCTAAATCTTACATGGCTTTGAACTGAAGTTGTAATACTCTGCTGACAAGAACTAAACATTTGATTGAGCATCATGGTAATTATGGGAGGCTGCAGTTTGTGCTGCTATTGGATGGATGATTGAAAGCAATTATAACTTCATGATTACAACTTTAATTGTTAAACTATTTAAAAACACACTGGCTTTAGAGTTTGCTCTCCAGTGAGGTAAAACTAAGCTGAGCAATTCTCTTAAAACAACTGTCAAATATGCCTCACTTCATCATGCTGCAATTCAAGACACTGCAGATAAACACTGTACTTGGGATATGAGCAGCTAAACACATTAGAAGCACAAACAGGAGTTAAGCAGCTTG
Organism: Leptatherina wallacei; assembly: GCA_028567055.1. Lineage (NCBI taxonomy): Eukaryota > Metazoa > Chordata > Actinopteri > Atheriniformes > Atherinidae > Leptatherina > Leptatherina wallacei. The sequence continues at coordinate 22,906,014 of JAOXYM010000008.1, read as the reverse complement.
ATAATACTGTTGCATAGAAGCTGTTGCATAACCCTCCAGTACCTCGAGTTACATCTCCAGCGCTGAGAACGTAAAGAGGGTAAATGAGCACTTAATATTACCACAACTGCAACAAAAGCAGAAAATAAAGAGAAATGTTTGTATGTAAACCCGTCCGGCATATAATGCAATCCTGTGCCTGACACTTAGCCATACAAAACAACCACAAACTGCTTTGTGTTGTCGCACAAAGTAGCTCAGTCCAAGATGCTCAGAAATATCAGCAGCAATTAAAGAGTCATAATACAATGGCTAAACAAGCAGGAGATAAATGAAATTAGTAATTGCAGCAGCAGTGCAAGTACTTAAAGCATGATTAGCAGATGGTAAACATCAAGAAAGCATTAGCTAGCTTGCAATGGAGAGCAATAATCCACATAATCAGCAACTGAACAAAGCCAAGACAGTGCCAGCACAGATCTTTGAAGCCTCTGTTGGTGTAATTTAGTTTCGAGCTAAAGTGACTTCCACATGTTATAAAGTTGAAATAAAAGATTAATCTCCAGTGACAGATGCAGCGGCCAGAAGTCACACCAACATGAGAAGACGTCATCCTCCCTCATATCAAGATATAGTCACCTATGGCTCAGGAAACACTTAGAAAGGTGCAGCCAGCGTGTAACAAACTCAGGGGTAAATGACAGAAATGTGGGGGTTTTTGGCATCTGATTTCTTGGACAGATTTTACTAAAATAGCTGTTATTTTTTTATTCTTTTACATTTATCTATCTTACGGGATTAGTGATGCCTTAAAACGACCATAGAAGAAGACAGTACACAGAAGTTAGCTGTAGTACAGTCATCACTGCACCTGTTGCCACTGGATCCACTTAGAAACGAGAACTGTTTTATGTCTGGAAGAATTTTGTCCACTGACGGCCACCGTCCTTTCACAATTTTTACTTGGCAATTAACTATTGGCAAGTTTTAGGATATACTGGATGAATGTATTTGGAATCTCTGAGTAAACCGGTAAACTACAAAGACCCTAAATTTGATCAATTTATCTTGTGTTGTGTTATCATCTTATGTAATAAAAAACTTAAGTTCTTGTCTTTGTGACAGTGTGGGTCCTGTCGCTATGCCTCAGATTGATCATGTGCCCTGGCTACTTGGCCACAGGGATATCCCTTTGGTTGACTGGTCAGCGCGCATGACTTTCACCTGGGGGTTTGTGGGTTCAATCCCTGCCTGGGCCGTCCTGCCACATCTTGTTAAACACTGTTATGTAGAATAATCTTTTTCTGCATACAGATAGAAATAAGACTTTAATCTAAAGAAATCTAATAATAATAATGGATTAGATTTATATAGCGCTTTTCTGGACACTCAAAGACACTTCACATTATATCCAACTATTCATTTTCACCTGGTGATGGTAAGCTACATTCGTAGCCTGGGGCAGACTGACAGAAACGTGGCTGCCAATGTGCGCCAACGGCCTCTCTGACCACCACCAAACATTCCTACTCATTCATACACCAGTGGTGCCAACACTGGTAGTATAAGATTTATTGCCAAGAAGCCTCATTACAACAAAGAAATAATCAACAAAACACAAATTTTAACGCAAGAATTAGTAAAACAAAATTGAAATTAAATGCAGTGTTCTTGCTATTACAGGATTTGTATTGGAAACTCGCAAATTCAGTTCCTAAACTGTCCAGTAAAGAGATAATGCTGTCATCTTACCAGAAATTCATTTTATCTGGTGGGTTGACCTGTTTAAGCCAGTTGAGCATTCTTTACTTTTTGTTTCTTAGTTTCCTCAAATATGCTCATATAGTTCACACAGACGATGGGTCCAAACGTATTGTGATACAAACTAATGCCATTAACCTGTTGAAAATATCACTTTCATCGGGTTTCTCTGTTTAATTGTAATTATTTTTGTTTGGCCCCTACATGGTGCATGATGGTGTTCAGCAAGCAGCTTTGGCTCATTGTGGATTCTTGAGCGATAGGATTTTAAATAAATAAATAATAATAAAGAGAAAAATGAGCTCCATCCACCAAAACCTCTTCATTCTTTCGACATCTGACTACACATACATGCAACTGTGCATAAACAAGCATACATTTGAGACAAGTTTTGCTGTTTGTCTTCAAGCTTGTGCAAATGTGATGATTTTTACTGTTTTTTCAATCATACATCAAGCCTTAATTAGGACATATAAGGGGAATAATTTGTTGTGTTTGTTGTCTGCAGGAGACACTGCTGGAGCTTCTGTGTGAAGCCGTGGCTTTGTCTGCACGACAGGGAAAAGGTGTGGTGGTCAGCGGCTTCCCCAGAGACCTGAGACAGGCGGAAGAGTACAAGGCCAAGGCAAGTGCACCAGACTGATCACACAGACAACAGACATGAGGCTTATCCACGAAAAGAGAGTAAGATAAAGGAGTCGGGGAAGTCATGCAGCACTAGCAGCAGTATGATTAATGGGAATGAAATGCAACAAAGTGTAAAGGCAGGACTTAAAGAGAAGTAGAGACACTCAACAAAAAGAAATGATGTGTTCAGAATGGTAATTCGTATCACAGAGAAAGCTGAGAGAGCTGGACAACAGTAAACAGATGCACAGAGAGGTTCACTGTTGTAAATGCTGACTTTCCTCTCCCTGTGCTGTGTGTCAGGTTGGGGAACCCAGTGCAGTGATCCTGCTGAATTGCTCTCCAGACACCATGTCCAGTCGGCTGAAGTGTCGCAGGAGGTCTTCCTCCAGCTTCCATCCCGCCTCAGACAAAGAAGACACCCTGCAGAGGAGGGCTGAGAGTTTCTGCAGCAATAGCCAGGCGCTCGCCGCTCACTATGAACGCAAGAGGCTTCTGCACACAGTGAGATTCAGATTAAATTGGTCTGGGGTTCAATGCACTACTGTATAAAACCTTAACTGATTAAATGGCTATGACATACAATTTGTAACATTTAGTCAGTGTATGGATAGGTTTCCATTTGCTGTGCATTAATTACATTGTATAATCTACATAATTACTTGGCTATTAAGCCTTGTGCACAAATATAATTAAAGCATAGGTTTACATAATTTTGTTTCAAGCAATGGTACGATTTGTGTTGGGTTGAAGTATTTTTGCCTGCTTATTGCAATTTAATTCTGGTCTTGGAGTTGCAGCGAAATGCAGAATCCTCGTTCTTTGCAAAGAAATACAAACAACCACAGAAATTGGTAAAAAACTTCAGCATGTCTCAGTTATCATCCGTCCACTTAGCGCTCAAACCAGGCATCAAATCACATTTGTGTGTTTGCTTGCCGATGCCAGTCTCCCCTCCATGGTAACTGCAAGCATAGCAACAGCATCGTCTAGACAAGCTAAATGCTAAGATTTTATCATGGGAATGGTGCATGATTGAAAGCCAAAAATAATAACAGCAAAACAATTGAGAAGCAGCAGTGACAAGGAGAAAAGAGCATACATTTTTTCAAAAAAAGGCCTATTTTGTGTGTTCAAAGTTTATGTGTTAAGATTGAGAACATAAATTATTTTTGACACCGAAAACCCAGATCAATAAAGTTACAGTAATAAACTATCACAGCTGTGACAACAACCAGTAAGACTGTCTGTGAAAGTAAAACGTTCCTGAAACTTATTTCAGTTTCATTCTTTAAGTCTCATGCAAGTGCAACTTAGAAAAAAACACATTTCCCATAAGAAACAACAGATCATCAGATTGTCGAAGCGTTTTTTTTCTAAAGGACTTTAAGATCAATGACATTTAAGTGGTAGTCATAAGAGCTTCTTTAGTTCTCTACATTTAAACAGAACACTTGTGTGCTTCCTTACTCACTGAGGGCACACCAAAGCATTCAGTGACCCACCTTCTGGTCTTCATCTTGAAAAATGTATCATTTTCACACAGTTATATTAATGAGAGGTTCATGTTGATAAATATGAGGAGGTCGAGCATGAGATCGAATCGTCACTGGAAGCCAGCAGTTATTCATTTATTTCAATTTGGAAGGATTCTCCAATAGGTTGTGTGCATTTATAATGCCTTTATTTGATCTTCAGGACATTGGGTTTTGACCGAATCAGACACATGTCGAAGTCCACCATCACAAAATCTTCTAGCTTAGTGGAGATCCAGTTTGAGTTTCTTTATCATGACCACTTTTCATTAGTTGTTTTCTAAGTAAAATAAAGTAAAGTAGTAGACCAGGGATGTGTAGTTCTGGCCCTTGAGGGCCGCTGTCCTGTAAGTTTTAGATGTTTCTGCTTCAGCACACCTGATTCAGATTAATGGGATCTTTACAGACTTGACCAGAACTTGACAACAAGCTGCTGAGGATATCCATTTAATTTGAATCAGGTGTGTTGTAGCAGGGAAACATCTAAGACCTGCAGATCAGTGGTCCTCAAAGACAGACATTGGACATCCCTGTAATAGACTTTGGTCACTAATTACAGATGAACTGTTAATTATGATGGTGAACCGGACTGCTCAATACCAGGACTGTGGAAATAGATCAGATAGAGCAAATATATAACTGATCATTTCTTTTAAACGTTTACTTTTTCTTATTTTTTAACAAGTTATACTAAGAAGGATAGTAAAAACATGTCAATCTGCATCATGCTTCATTCTAAAAGATGCTAAACTAAATAACGAGACCATGACTAAAATATTTACTGGTGCAATAAATTAAATGTGAGGTGTTTATTTGTTTATTTTGTTTCTACACAATCAGATTTGTGCAACCATAGGAGTTGCCCCCCACTGGTCATCAGAAATAGTGCAGATTTAAGGCTTTCATGAACTGGCTTCACTTTTCAGACATGAAGGCTGCAGCTTTTCCTCAGTCTCCCCAGCTGTCAGAGTTTACTCTGATATTTTTGCTTCACCTGTAATTTTCTTAGTTATGACAAGTCACTGTGGGCTATTTGCCTTGGCATATTCTGAAGGTAGCTTCAAATAAACACTGAGGTACTGTTTTGCAAACAATATTGCCTTTGTCCCTCCCATCACTGGAAGGAAGCTCTTCATGCCCATTAGAAGCAGGGATGATTACAACTAAAAAGGACAGTTTTACTATTAAAATGAGGACTTTTGAGAATTTAAATTACATCTAGAGTAGGGTTGGATGTTTTGGAATATTATTGGAGCTGAAAGATGTTGCACCAAAAGGTCAGCTCTGACCTTAGAAGTGACATTTGACTCAATGTGGGCTTCACTCACCTCACTGATGTGTCCACTAACAAAAGGGGAAGGTAGAAAAATCACAGGCTTTGTGTTTGGAGGTGAGCCATCCTTTTAGAAAATGAGTTGTTTGAAGGTTTAAATGCCACACCAGGTGTGTGTACGAGTGTGTGTCCTCTTAAATGCCACAACAGGTATTGAGGTCATCAGTCTGCTGTGGGCTGCAGCACACTGCTGTCTTCTACTCAGAGTGAATACGCTGATAGCTTCTGAAAGGCTTCTGTCCGTCTCTGTCTGCAGATTGATGCTGAGAGGTCGCCGGATGAGGTGTTCGCCCAGATCTGCCATGCGATGGAGTCCTGCTCCCTCTTCTGATTTCTACCATTTACACCTCCTCACTCTGTTTTCCAGCAGGCCCACCTCTAAAGATCCTCTCTTTTTCTCTCCTCATGGACATCCCTCTGCATAACCTCACGCCTGCATCAGCTCATTGAACTGCATGTCTCACCTGCAAACAGTTAAAGCTTTTGACACTGACACAACGCCTGGTTGTCACTTTCTGCTTCACCCACATGCATCCCCCTTCGTCCCCTTCCACTTCAACCTCAATATATGCTGCCAACTGCCGGACCGAGGCTCATAACTGTACAGAGAAAACAGCAATCCCTGCTGTGACTAAGAGCATGCTGAATGTTCCACCAGAGGAGCGGAGCAAGGTTTCCCTGCCTGCTGGAAAGTGGAAATCTCAGTGTGTGTTCTTGCTCTCATGCACAGTGCCGTGCTTTATATTGTAACAAGCATGCAAGACTTACAGATAAGCTTAAACTGCCTTTTGTGAATTAAAATAAAAAGCAGTGGCAAATTAAGAGTATTATACTGCATTTGTATGTTTACAAGCTCATCGTACAGGTTCTTGTTTGAGTCTGGTATTTAACATTCAATAAAGCCAGAGCATTTGCTAAACGGAGTATTGCTCAGTGTCTGTTTTGGTTTGGTGGGTCACGCGTGGCGTCATGGCTGATCTGATAGCCCCACCTGCTGGTAAGAAGATCTCAGCAACAACGGCATCAAAAGGATGAAAGTGAGAAGTTGGGTATCCTGATCAAAACAAACAAAAAAAAGCCTCTGAGAAGTTTGTCATTTAACAACATTGTATGTACAGTCCACTGCTTTGTTCAAATTAAACAAAAATATAACTATGAATTGGGTTTTTTATGTTTGTTTTACAGTACGTTGCTGTGTTTTGCTTTCAAACAGCCAGACTTTTATGTCATTTTTTAAAAATGGTTATGAACAATAGTTTTCCAGGCCTTCTGGAGGGCCTCTCTCTTTTTTCTTGGGACATTAACTGCTTGTTAACTCATTTCCAGTCCAGTCCTTTTTACTGGAGCATTTCATGAAGGAAAATTAAAAGAAAAAAGAAGACTTTGCTATGAATCCCCTAAATAAGCTTTGGTGCCACCATTTACTTTAAGTCATGATAAGTTTAATAAGGTCTACCCATGTGCAGTTTAAATGTCACATGATCTCAGCTCTGCCACACAGTCTGCAACGCCATCATGGCCGAGGAGCTTTCCAAAAGTTGTAGAAAGTACAAATCTGGGGTACGTTAAAGAATATCATATATTTCCCACAGAGTACCAGCATCACAAAATAAATGAATATGGCACCACAACAAGTCTGCCTAGAGAGCGCCATCCACCACCACCACCTCCAGCCAAGCATTTGTTGTGAGGGATGTTTGTTTTTTCAGCAGGGACTGGGAAACTGGTCAGAAGTGGGGGAATGCTGTTAAATGCTGGAAAATTCTCAAAAAAAATCCCGTTTCAGTCTGAAATGTTTGAGATTGTGGAGGCTCACCTGTCCAGCTGCTATAAGCATGTCATGTCATAGCCAGAACCAACACCTTAATCCAACTCTGGGCTAAAGATTGCTGATCGACAGAACCTTAAACTTAAAGGAACTGAAGAAGTCGTGCTTTGAAAACTGGACAAAAATCCTTGTGACTCATAGAGACATACCATAAACAACCAGCAGCTGTAATTGGCTCTGCAAAGTAATTGTTTTGAAAAGGGGAATACATGCAACAACCAATTTTTTTTTCTTTTTTCAAATAAGTTTTTCTTTTAAATATCATTTCACTTTAGAAAAAAAATAGAAAAAAATATTTGTTAATCCAATAAATTATTCCAAAACATGATTTAAATGATAACAGGGAAAACACCAAGGGGGTTGGCTACTCTTGCTAAGCAGAATTTGGTCACTAGAGGACTCAAACCTTCCACCTTTACAGTCCTGCATGGACTCACTTGAACTGTATGAAACACCAAATATACCACACTCTCAATTTGAGGGGAATGACATCATGTGTCAAACATTGCCCAATTCTACTTGAAAAGTTAAGAAATTATTCATTGTCATTATTAAACTTGGAATCATGACATTAAACCTGCGGCACAAACGTTTAGAGTATAATAATGATAATAATAATAATGATAATATGAACAATAATGAATAATACAAACTTCCATATTTGAAAAAAGAAATTTGGTTAGAGCTGTAGGTTGCAGTCACTGTTTTTCCATTTCTTTTTCTAACTCTGTTAACAGCCTGTGAGCAGACGGGCAGCTGTTTTCCACACAACTTTACCTTTTAATCAGCTGTTTTGCATAATTGAAACTTTCTTGCTGCAATGGGCAAAAGTCCCAATTATCTTATCCAGTAGGATGCTCGGCCATTTTCATTTGTAATTAACAGGCAGGGAGGCCATGTTTTAAAATTTTTTACTATAACTCCAGCCACATTTTGATTAGTTGAACATTGTTTTTTACGCCACTTCAGGTGAACTGGAGCATCCACGAGTTGTAGATTGGCTACAAGTGTCTCAAATCTGCAGTGAAAATAAAGGCCCACCTCTCGTCTTCTTCAGTGTACACGGAGTTAAACGATTACAGTCATACGAAATAATAAAATCCTTTGTGTGTTATAACTTTTAATCAGTAGCTGATCATGTTGGTGAGCAAAATATAACAGAAAATTAAAATGAAACATTTTTACTTAATCATCTTTGTTAACTTTCATTACCTTTTTTGTGTTAACTTTTGCTGAGTCCCAGTTACACTTAGGGACTAAATGCTTGATCTCTTTTAAAAGATATCACAATCACTAACAATCCCAACAAAAGCTCCCAATTTACACACTAACTTTCTGATCTGAAAAGTAGGTTTGATGATTTTACACTGATGGTCATCATGCACTTAATCATGCACATCCTGGAGCCAGTGTTGTGACATTTTCAGAAAAAGCAAAAAGAAAGAAAGGGAGAAAAAGTAATTGATTATATACCCAGTAAATAATCGATTAGTTTTGATGCGTGTCTTAGAGCTCCTCAGAGAGGTGAAAAACCCAACATAACTCATAAGACCTCATGACAGACGTCGGAGAATAATACAGGAACCACAGGTGTAGAAACACTATTTTCACATACTTTTATTTCCACAGTTCTCCTCTAGCATTTTTTTTTTTTTTTTACATTTTTTTTTTTTTTTTTAGATAAGAACAGACTGTTATACACAGATATTGAAGCCGGGCAAATGGGGTGAGGGAAGGAGACAAAAACCATACAAAATGTTGTCTACTCAAGCACAACAAAATCTATGTGTATAAAATTGTGTGGGTCGTTCCACTGTGGAGGCACCAACCACTACCTCAATTATTCTTTTTTTTCTTTTTTTTTAAATAGATTAATAAAAATACAATCTTTTAAATGGACCTTTAAAGTGGGCTGCAAAATTAAAGATCTAGAGGCATAATGAGAGGATCAATAACGTAGGACAGAGTGGGTCGATGGAGTCACGCAGGAAGGGAGAGGAAACGGCCAGGTTCAGAGATCCATTGGCCTTACCAACAAAACGAAACAAAAAAAAAACAAAGAAATAAAGAAAGAAAAAAGTTTTTGTTTTTTAAAAATGGCACACAGCAACTAGCGGTGGCTACTTTTCACTTTTTACCATATACTTGAACAGTCAACATGATCAACAACGGCACACACTGGGAAAGGGGAGAACAAAAAAAAAGAAAAACAAAAAACACAGCTTTGTGTTTTTTTCTCTCCATGTTTTCATTCGCCTGCCTTTAAAAATGAAAAAAGAAGCTTGCTCTCTGTGTTGTAGTGCTTTCTTGTTAGACATGTTTTAGTGGAGAGAGCAAAAAGAAAAAGGAAACCGATGAAAGTGTGTCTGTGTGCGCTTGAAAGGTGAGGTGGTAGAGAGCAGCGTTGTGTGAGCGGTAGGGATGGCTCCATGCTCAAACATGGTGCACAATCCATATAAACACATACAAGTCTGCAGAACACCGTGTGGATCAGCAGAACTTCCTGCAGTCTGCAGCCAGGGACAGCGTCTGCTTTATTTCTTTCACAGCACCCCGTGACTCATAAATACTTCATCTATGGATACCTAGCTAAAACATTTTAAAGCACATACACGCATACAAACCACCTATGTGTATCGGTTGATGACTTGACAGTCCACTATGACACGATGGTCGACCATTTCTCTATCAGGTGGCGCTTCGCCAGAACAATCATCCATCCTCCGGTCTTGAAGCAGCACAGAGAGGTTACTGGAGGAAAGAAGGGAGGAGACACAGGGACAGCCCTCCTGGAGTCACAGAGCTCGGGAATGTTGTGTGCCTTCGTTTTCCTTTTTTTGTTTCTTTTTAAAAATATTGTATCATTTGAAATAACAGATCCGTTGAATAACCTGGATGAGGTGGAGCAGGGCCTCCTTTTTTGTTTTCCTTTGTCTGGGTAGCCAACATAGCCGCCCTTTGCTCAAGTCAGGGAGGTCAGTTACCAACAGCCCACCCACCAGCAGCACTGAGGTCTGCTCTGAGGCCCCTGGCTGTCTGCCTGCCTGCTGGCCTTCCTGCCTAGTGGCGGGTTAAGCAGTTATCTTGGACTTGGAGGATGGAGCCATGCACAGAATGGCCTGTGGGATATGTGGAGAGAGCCTGGAGCTAGGGGCACCTGGGACCCTGTCATCTGTTGGCTGGGAAGTAGTTAGGGTCCAAGTAGTTGTAGCCTGTGCTCTGCGGCAGGCAGTAGTCTCTGTCCAGAAAAGTTGTAGTTTGGTAGACCGGTTCCAGGTGGTGGTTCGGCTTGTGAGTTTCTGTCTTGAACAAACTGGAAGATAAAAGGGGAAAATAATCAATCTAAGAACCATGCATTAATAGTCTAAAAATCTTGTTGTGATGTCATAATTTAGAGGCAGACCTAACAACAGAGCAGCCAGACACTTAGGCCGTTTCTCAATATACAGTATGTTCTTGACCGTACTTGTGTTCTTGTGTTGAGGTCCAAGTACTGCTCTAATTCAAAGAACGCAACAAGTCAAGTACACTCCAGATTCCCGGAAGTGTACTTGCTCCGCCCATTTTAATCGAGGATACATCAGTGGTGACTTTTGTGGACTTCTGCCAGCCTACTATCCCAGAATGCACTGTGGCACATCATCGATCGCATGCGAAAGATGGCGGAGATATGATATATACATATAATGATTAAAATCTTCTGTTTGTATCTTTGTAAATATAGAAAAAAGGGAGACGTTGGGGAGAAAACTGTTTAAAAGTTGACATAGATGTCAATAGCATAAATACACTCCCCCACCCCCACGGCCGACCGCAACTACAAACTCAGCTCCTTTCATTTTTTGCCGGTTTTCCTGCAAATAGTTCTGTTTGTTGTTATTAGAGCAACGTCTTTAACGTAAGGAAGTACGCTTCCGTTCCAAATGCATACTATCCTTCCGTCAAGTTTGTACTTCCAACAAGTACTTACTAGTAAGTACACAAGTACGTTCTCGGCGTACTTTGAAATGAGTAACGGCCTTAGACACATCTTCGACCCAGAGTCCAAAACAGCAAGTGGAACTCTCCCACAGCTGGAGCCGTTTCCATCAGGTGCTTCATAAAACTACTTACTTGCTCAATGATGGGGAAGATTTTTGGACCATCACAACATAAATGCCAATTCATGTCGATTTCATCAATTATTCCTATGACAACTATGATAATGATTCTGTTTTGTGTAGAAACAATTATTACTCATTATTAACATTATTAATAATAATGCAAACTTATTCATTTTGATTTTTTTCCCGTTTTCCTTATTTAACAAATGTATTCATATCCAATACATTTCTCATTGCTTATTGGCATTATTTCTATTCCTAAACTGTTATGATTATTATTCTATTTTGGTTGTTATAATAATTATCATTATTTCATCTTGTATTTTATTCTGGTATTTTTGCATCAGGACTCCGAGTAGAGTTACATTCAAATTGTTGTAACATACCCACGTACACACAATGCAAGTCCCTCTGTATTCACTTCACCTCGTTTGTCCGTGTGCTATTTTTTCCTTCTCTCACTTTTTTGTACAAAGTCTGCATGACTTTTTATTTTTTTAAGGAAGCCAGTTCATAATTGTATTTTATTTTATTTTATTAACTTTCTCAGACTAGGAGGAAGAATTTTCCTCCTTTTCATTAGCGGTTTATTTGTGAGAGCTTCAGGTTTATGGACTGAACCAAAAGCCCTGATAAAAGCACAAATGTTGTGAATGTAAATCCAGTCTTATTCAAACTTGAGATGGGTTTTCAATTGTTTTTCTTTGTGTTCTCCATCCGCTCTCATCATCAACATGAATACAGATGTTGGCAAGTTGAACAGATTTTCTGAAGATGTTTTGCTGTTATCTTTTTGTTCTTTTTCAGGATATCATATTGTGCTTTGGATGGGATCCACACCAGTGAGAGTAGCAACATGACCAAATGTTGTTCTCTAATTGTGGATCCCCCCCCCAAACAAATTGTGGATTGGAAGAAACCCAGATTTAAAAAGTGCTTTTCTAAGTGAAAGGTACCACTCATGCCGAACCAAGCTGTGCTGAGAAGAACAGACTGCATTCATTTGGCATATTTTTGGGGGAATGACACCTCTACAACCTACACTTGCCCATAAGTGGCCACATTTTATGGGTGATCATTCTGAAGGAATATTTTTCTTACAACTGCTTGACAAAAACCTCATATAGCAATGCTAACACTAGCATACAGATCATCCAATTCTATCAGTTCTAATCATCATTTCTGTACAAGGTGCTCTAAATCGAAAGATAGTGGAAAATCTCACCAGTCAGAACAGTTGGAGCAGAAATCGACTGAATTATCTGGCGGACAATCCTGACAGTGCCACCGCACTCCCTGTATGGGATCCATCCCGCACACGTCACACTGCACAAGATAAAACACACATACAACATCTGTAGAACACCATTCTGAATCAGTATGAAAGCAATACTGACTTCTTAACCTGGAATGACAATCGGTACCAGCATACAACAGCTGAGATGTGATTTTGGATGATGGAGCATTACAGACAAAGTTTAAGTGATTTAATGGTACAAAAACTTAATGAAAACCTAATCCCCGATGTTTATATTGGAAATTACATAAATACTTTAGAAAATGTCACAAGTAAGAATTTTTACTCTCAATATATGAATTCCAACCTGCATCTGGGTCAGTGTTTTTCTAATGTTCCACAGCTGTCTCTACTCTTCTTATAACATTCTTCAATATAGTCTGTACTGTTTATTGTGGCACAGTGTGAGCACATTGCATACCGACTGTTGGAAACAGTGTACAGCATGCAGCAGGAACACAATCTTTGCTCCTGCTAATCAACTTAAAACCCCTCTGATGGAAGAAGCTAATCACTCCACAGACAAGAGTCCATATGTATATGTAGATGCATTTATCAAGTGTTGTCATAGTGATGAGTATAGATGCAAAGGTTTCACCTTGTAGCCTATGTGCTGCACCCCAGCCTTATCCTCCTGGATCTCCTGGAGCTTGTGTTTTTTCAGCCGCTTCAGCTCTAAAAGCTCTTTATACTCTGGTAAGTTTCGCAGCTCCAGAGGGACACTCTCTTCTTCCTAGATGTGCAGGAGGACAAACATACACAGAAAGGAGTCAGAGGAGGTAACTGATGAACACTGTAACATGCAAAAAGCAAAACATCTATGTGGAACCACTGTGATGATACTCTCTGGATTTGTGTTTCTTAATCCTCCAAATAAATTTGCAGCGAGTATAAAAGGCGTGTAGTTTTAGCTGAACATAAGCAACACACACCAACAAAAGGTTTTCCTCTCTTTGAGCATTACACAAAATCGTTCAGCTACAAGTACACAAATGAAAATCTTAGTCCTTCACAGAAACTTTGTTTGCTACATCAGATTTCTATTATCCTCTAATTTGTCATGGAGATGAGGAAAAAGACTCCAAGTGAAACATTCACTTTGTTGAAACTAACAGTCCTACATGGTAAGCTACACTTTCCCTGGGTAAACCTTAATTCCTACCAGCATACACAGCCAAATAAAGGACAACCTGGTGATGGGAGAAATTATTATGGTCCATACCGGCAACACTCTTATGACTTTACTCGACACTAGCAAGGCCAGAAGTTGAGTTAACGGGCTAATGGAGACCGCAGTCTGCACTCAGCAGGACACGGAGAACAGGTTTTACTTAAAGGTTACTGCCATCAAAGGGGGGGGAAGAAATGTCAGCGCTTGGATGATGGCGAGCATGTGCAGTTCAAATGGAAAGAGAAACTAAATGAGCCAGACTCCTTGTTCTAATTTAACTATTTTAAAACAGTACAAAGAGCCTGATACAAGTTGAAATGATCAAGGTTCAAATTTTCCTTTTCATCCAAAGTGGAGCTAAAAGGGACAGTCAGTAACGAAGCGCATTAATGGAAACACAGCTGAGTCAATTTCACCCAGTCTGAAATGTATGTAAATGAGGTAGTTAGGTTTTAGGGCTCTACAACCAAAGATAAAATTCAAATGCAAAATGAGATTTTTTTTTTTCTCTGTGATTTATGTTTAAAGAGATTAAGAAATTCTAACCAGATTATTTAAGTTTATTTAGAAAAAAGAAAATTAGAATGACCAAGGTGATTCTGTAGGAGACTAACCATTTAACTCAATAAAATAAAACATAATTGACCTACAATTCAATCCAAGTATTGCCAACACCATAAAAAGAAGGCCCTGTGTCCATGTCTGAAGGTCATTTATTATTGCTCCGTTTCACTCCCAGGGAACAGTGAATAAACACACTGTGGCTGACAGTGGGAGAGGGTTTAATTTGCTTGCTCTAGCAGGTGCGCCTTTGTTTGAAAATGTATTTAAACACATTACTTTTGGTGTAAAAATGGTATTAGTGTGGGAAGACTGGTGCATGGGAACAAGATGAGCACAGGTGGCTGTGGGGACTCCTGCCCAAACAGCCAGGTTTCATTTCTACTGGTCTGAAAGAAATTAACTCAGTGTCATGATTCCAGCTTATATGGATAAATGGACAAATGGTTATTTTACATCTGTACCGTATCGTCTTGCTTGTGAAGAGAATGCATCCCACTCACCAGCAGCATACTTTCACACTTTCTGGGCTTTTTAAATTAAGTTTTTAATGTTTTCTTCTTGTATCATGGAGCAGAAAAGCTGTAGCATGATCATTTTGATTTGTTATAATAATCATTGCATGTTCTAAAAATGTTACTAAAATGTAAAATGAGCCCTCAAAGGCACATCATGCAGCTTTCACTTTTAAGACTGATCATAGAGGCTGCTACTATCATAAGGAGAGGAGGGTGAAATGTGGACAAAGACCTTAGGATTAGTTTTGTTAAGCAGCAAAGTGTCACAGACTGGTCAGCCAGTGCTGACACAAAGGTTGGGTTTTTTTGTTGTTTTTTTTTTTTAAAAGGGGGGGGGGGCAGGGTTAATTGCAAAAAAATCTTCAATAAAAAAAAAAAAAAAAAACACTTAAACATATGAATAAAGTTTTTAAAAAAATAACATTGTGTATTTTGCACAGCAACAACACAAGAACAGACTGACCGAATCATCAGCAGAAGGATCCTGCATGCTGTTGTAAAAATGTGAGCGCTCATCTTCCTCGTCCATGTAGACCGGAGGCTCATAGGAGGTCAGGAAGGTGGATGGTCGGTACAGGTGCTTGTTAAGGTGGTGCTGTCTCTTACTGGATGCCTGGAAACAGCACCCGGAGTAGGCAATCATTTTAAACTGAACTATTCCAACTAATACATTATATGTGCACACATTATGAAGATGTACACGCCCCATTACCTGAAAAGTTGAGAAGTGTTCTCAAATGCAACAAAAACAAACCTGTAATTTGTTAGTTCAGTCATATGTTAACTGAAAATTGATAGGGTGGCAGCGAGTTAACGACCAAGCAGTAAGATTCATGGGCAAACCAACGACTTCAAAAAATTATTAGTTACAGAGTACAGTAAGGCCTTTGATAAATGGGGAGTAATTACCTTTTTAGTGTACATGCACAGGTTGGGTGTTCTTCCAGGAACAGGGATGCCAGCTTTTGTCAATTTGATGAAGTACTTTTGAACTCTACTGGCAACCTAGAATGTTTTAAGAGGGAAATGGCTTCATTAATCATTTCCAACTGAGGAGCAGCTGCTTGATGTAATTGAGGTCACACACTCATATCATCCAGGTATCTGCAGAGTAGCAAGTACCTGGTTGTTACAATGCAATCTACCTTTTCACACTGACAAGCTTTCGCTCTTGCAATTTATCAGTTTGTTTCCTCAGTAAATGGAGAAGGTTTTGCTAGTGTCACAGCAGGGTATGCGTACACAAATGCAAGCAACAGCTGGAAAATGTACTGGTAAAAAATTCCCTAGAAACCGAAATCTGGTTTTGTCAGATCCAAACCATTTTGGAAACCATTACTTTTGTGAGATGTTTTACAGATTAGGCAACAAGTTATTTTTACCTTAGAAAAATAAACAAAAAATATAAAAAAAATAAATCACTCCAAAAAAGGTATATATATTTTTTCTTTCAATAATACTAATGTCTTTGTCACCTGTTTAGCTGTCCGATTGCCAAGCGCATCAGCAATCTTCTGCCATCTTCTGGACTCCACTTCCTCAGGAGGGAACTTAACAAGAAGCTGCTCCAGTTTTTTCTGTCAAATTGCAAAGATCATCAACTGAAAACTGTGAAACAACAGACTTTCTCACAAGACAAATTCAAAGTCTGTGCTTCCACTGTAAGGCCATCTCCGTTATAGTTAGATTTTATAAACCGTCACAAACTGCAAAATTAACCAATCACTGTGGATTTACATTGTCTGGAAAAAATCAACATGCAGTAATGTCACAGGTGGTTCCCCTCTTTCTTGTATAAAATAGATTGTATAGATAGATTGTAGACTGTATAGAAGGAGTTTTATAAAAAACATATTTGACACACACACAAAAAAAAAACAACAGGAACTGCCTCTACTATTAAAAGAACTATGAAAAGGTTCATGTGGTCCAAAAACATCTAATACCCAAGACCCAGCATATGGTGGAAAAGGTGCAAGAAGAGTCATACTGATGCATAGGGCTCTATGATTTTGGAAATGTGGAAAACGTGGATGGAATCGTGTAATTTGACATTAATGGCATTAGTTGTGAAACACTAAATGTCATGGAATTTGCTCATGAGAGTTTGATCTACTTTCTCTTCTAATCTAAGAGTTTTTCCCGATGTCTAAGCCGAATGAACAAGAAAAGCAAGACGAGAGTCAAATGTATTCTGACCACGAAAAACACGGAAATTAGAAAAAAATTTACCGGGACTTAAGTAAAAAGCCAAATATTTAAAAAAAACACGTTCTTTAAAAAAGTTTATATTGTGTATTATTAATTGTTGCTTAGATGATCGTGAACCAGTCTTATCTCACACATAAACTACTAACCTGTTCTTCCACAGTCCACAGCTGGTTAAACGTGTCAGGCTTATTTGGATGACAAATCCTCCCCCTGATCATCTGTCAAGAACACACAGTGACAAGCATGTCAAAGACTGACAAGACAAAATTAATGGGCACGCAACCATTAGAAAGGATCTTTACATATGAACTGCAGGCCATCTGAATCTGCCAGTTTGACAGAAAAAAACCTGGCTGCTGGATGTGAGTGGAGATGCGTCACTGGGAGGACACAAGAAAAACAGCAACTCTTCTGACTGACAAACAGAATCCTGTTAGAATTCAGACAGTGGCTTCTGGGAAAATGGAAATGCGCGGGCACAATATAAACAGAAGGAACAAAGGAAATAACCAAGAGCTCTTTGTTCAGAGTTAACTGCTTTGCACCTTCTAATCCAAACTATTTATAGATAAACAGTGAAACCTAACGGTGCGTTCCAGCTGTCTCGGAATTCCGAGCGGACGAGTGTAAGTGACGTCATTACCAGTTTGTTGGCGTTCCAGTTGCACCAACTCAGAAAAAATAAACATCTGCAAAACAACTAATTTGTGAGCGTCTACAAATGCTGATGAAACTACTAAATCACATAAAAACGTGCACTATGAAAACTCCAGCCAGTTTGAGTGATAACTGAATTATAAACCACACATACAGATGCATTTTTTTCACGAGTAAGCCGCCATAACAAGTTAATTATTATAACCCGCTGTTGTTTATACTAGAGACCTAACGGACACAAAATGTATTATAAATCATAATGCAAATTATCTGCAAATTACAAGTTCCCAGCTCAGAATTTCGAGATCGCCTCGTCATTTCCGGACAGATTATCTCGGAATTCCGAGGACAACTGGAACGAACTATTACTGCAGATACAACTGTGAGGAAAGACAAAGTAAAGCATGATCAGTGAGCTAGAAGAGGTTTGCAAGTCATGTTTCCATAGATACCATCTTTTGTGCTCACATTTTCCAAAGGCTTTAATATGCTGAGAAGTAAAAATAAGAGAGGAGTTTGGAGTAGGTGTAAAATTGTAGTAACCTGATGATTTGTGGGATGACTTGCCAGAAAGAGGTGACTCACGAGCCACAGAGAGAAACTGCTGCCTCTGCATCTACACTAATGATATACTAGGAGACAGCCCAGCTGTGAGGATAGCAGTGGCTCGATCGCGTTGTACAGAACACTGAAGTAAAGATGCTGATGCATACCTGCGTCTGCCTGCCGTTCTCTGGGGCATCACTCATTGGTAAAGAGGAGTACATGGTAGAGCATTCGCCTTCCTTCTTGGGTTCAACTGGACTTTTTGGTCGAAGAGGCAAACCTGTAGTCGAGTGACAGATGAGTCTGTCTGCTGTCTTTTGTTAAAGCAACAGAAAATTAAACGGGAAAAGGAAATAAAACTAATAATGTTAGGGATAAATCAATTCTAATCTCAAACATGCCTTTGTCAAAGATCAAATTCAGCTGCCTGGTTTTTCGTTTCTTGTCGCAGAACTCTCTCTCAAAATCACCCAGGCCTGAAGTGTACTGCTCCCAGGCGATGTCAGGGAGCTGAACAACACGCTGAGGACACGGCAAGCCCAGATTTACCTGAATGTCAAAGAAATTCAAGGGTCACAAAAAAGCAACTGAATGCCTCTGTCAACTTCAGTACAGCAAAAGTGAACATCACACCAGAAGACAAACCACCCAACAGAAGACCTTCCCTTCCCTTCCATGTTGCAGGGACATTAATGTTCACTGAATATGCTTTATACCGTTTGTTTTTATAACCCTGCCCTGTCATTATTGAATCCGATATCTTTGTTAAGCACTCCCAAGTTGTGTGCACAGCACTTCAGTGTATGAGTGTATTAAGGGCATGGATCTGTTGGATTTCTTTTTGTTTTGGGTTTTTTTTTGTTACCCGTTTCTGCAGCTGCTCCACAAAGCTGATGGGATCGGCAAGTGCCTCTTTCTGGTGACGTGCCAATGTCTCCAGGTCAAGGATGGCCTGTGTGCGCTGGGCTTCGAGAACTCCAATGGTCTGCAGCAGTCTCTGGTAACTGGCACAGAGGGATGAAAGGTTAGTCAAGAAAAGAATGATGGGACTGCTTACATTATTAAACTTGACACTGGCAATGCTGCAGTGCATCAAACTTTAAGATCACAACCCATGCATAATTCAACATGGTGCAGAAAACCCAACAGTTGCACAAAACATGACCCATTTTCTACCTATCTTACAACCAACATGTTTACAAATGTTATGGCCTCTTCCTGTGCAATTATAATTGCAGTAGCTGCAAACTGTGTATCTTTTTCAACACACTGCTTCTGCAAATACCCACATCTTCAGAGTTACCTCTCTGAGGTAACCCACAAAGAGCTGCAGCTCTGCGGAACATAAATAGACTACAATAGAGACCTAATATACAACTGTGCCCATCCCTCTGATTTCTCTACAAATTTTAAAACCTGCCAACCTTCAAGCCTGACCTTTCTAACTCACAATCTCTGGGTTTGTGAGTTTAGTCAGTGACTAAATGTGATACTGATTCAGAGACCTTACAGTGTGAGCAGAGCTGGTGGAAAAACAAACAAAAAACAAATATATTGACATAAATGACACAGCATCCTAAAGAGCTATAACCTAATGCATGTGCTTGGAAGAGCACAGTAGATCAATCTCTCCTAACACAACATGAATGAAAATCAATGCGCAGAATACAAATTTATTCTACAGTTTAAAGTCCTACAAGCAAAATGCTCTGATGAGTCAAGTGTATTTATAGTCAAGCTTGCCTCTTTTGTTCATATAGCAGCAGTTCATGTATCAAAACTACTACTATAACCTTTTCTGACTTAATCCAAGATCCCTGCAAGAGGCAACAGCAAGCAAGCTAACCTACTAATATCATCTGCCCATTAATCTGTTTTAATCATCTCAGCAATCTGAACTCCCTCCAAGTGTCCAGGAACAAGCCTGGTGTTCTAATGCCACCTACTGGGGCCAAGGCCCACCGACAAATAACGATTGCAAATGAAAAGCTGGCCTGGACACTAGTGTTTTTATGCTAATTCCTGGTTAATTATACTATGAGCCACATTTGATTTGATTAAGACAATGAGGCTTTTGGATTTCAAAATACATAAAGCTATAGCAAACTTGCAAATACAAGACATACTGAAATTAAACAAAGACTGTTAATTCTGTTCATTCATCAATTCTAAAATCCCTCATTGCACTATAAAAATGACTCTAGCTGCACCGATTGAAGGCTTCAAACTTCTCCTTATTCAGCACAGCTTAACCTTGGCATGCCACTGAAACATGATTGATTTACCTTGCAATACGAGTCATGAAATCTTAGACTAAAACCACTATCCAAATTTGAAACATTTTCCAATAGTGGTGTCATAGACAGAAACGTCAGCTGATGATGCTTCTAGACCCAGAAAAACTCAACCCCACCTCCTGTGAAAATGAATCACAAATCTGATGACCTGCCACAGAGAAGTCAGCAGAGCCTGACTGAGCACAGCAAGGGACCTGTCCACCAGCATTAATATCCCAATGTTGTATGACAACTAACAACAAAACTACAAACACTGGTCAACACTGAGAACTATATTTAATATACAACCAGTCCTGCTGCAGACAAGAGAGATCACCAAAGCAATCAGCCCTGTCATTTTAACATCTAACTTCTCTCAGGATTTGGGAGACAAACAACTGGAAGTTGATTTACACAATCACATCAAACTGAAGGTGGAAATTCAATTTTCAAACATGTAAATTTTAAATAAAAAGGACAGAAGCTATTGTTAGAAGCCAACCAAAATCATTCAATTACTGAGAAAGCCCCAAAAATAACTGGTATAATTAAACATGTCATAAATGTTTTTTTTTTGTGGAAAAGACCCAGATAAGCTTCAGTGTTAACCCATCACAAATGTTCTTTTGTGACCAAAAAAGCTAATCAGTGCTTTGTTTTCATTATATTTACATCAACCTCCTTTGTCCCAAAAATTTTAAACGATGTAAACCTCCAGACAGGATAAAAAAAGAAAAGAAAAAACTATTAGCATTATGACTACCTGCCTAACATTGTGCAGGTCCTCCTCAAAACATCAAAAGAGCTCTGACCAGTCAGGGCATGGACAAAAGTATATCTGAGTGTGTGATGGAATGCCAGGTACTGGTATGTTACCAATAAATTCTTTGAGCCCTGTGGCTTGTGGGGTGGAGTCTTTGTGAATTGGGCTTGCTTCCCACAGATCCCATGAGATTGGCATCTGTGCAATCTGGAAGCCTGGTAAACACTTCAGACTGCTGTTTTCTTTGAGTCTTTCCCAAGCAGTTTTTGTAGGACCCAATACAATCCTGCTGGAGGAGGCCTCCCCTATTTATTTATTTTAAGTTTGGGTATTAATTGGGTGTTAAATAATATCCACCTAATACAAAGAGGTAAGTTTTCCCAGCAGAACACTGCTTTGATATAAGATAATATCCAAGTTTATGTCAGTGATAACATTATGGCTGACAGGTGTGTATAGCTTTTGACATGGAGATGGACACAACCTCACTGGCCTCCAGACTCTGACTGCCACCTACAGTCACTCAGCCCAGGGCATGCAAGTAATCACTGTTGCACAGGCATCTAATTGTGTTCCCGCTTGCCATTGCAGACTTTTGCCTGTGACCAAGCAGGGGTGCAACACCTGCCCACCAGATTACAGCACTCACATGGTTCTCTCATGTAATGCTGAAATAATTAGACTACTACAGTTAAGAAAGTTGTACGAGTACTACTGTGGTCTATTATCATCATTGTTGATGAATCTTTTTTTTTTTTTTTTAAGAATAAGGAGATCCTCATCACTTCAAGTGCACCTGTGATTCATTCAAAACTACAGAACAGAAATAGTAAAAATCACAAACACAATGATGAACGTGAGAGCTACATCAACAGATTAAGCAGAATCCCCGGGGAGCTCCCACATACTCTTTGTTGTGTTTAAGAGCCAGGTGGTCTGACTCAAAGTAATACACGTCTGGCTCTTCCTCTTCTTCCTCTTCTTCTTCTTCCTCCTCCTCCTCCTCCTCCTCCTCCTCCTCCTCCTCCTCCTCTGCGATGTGGCTCTGAGTTAGCTCATTCATGCCATCAGTGTCTCTGCCCTGTATAAAGCCACCATCCTTATAACCTGCCCTGTCACCAGGATTCATGGAGGCTGGCCCCTCACTGGAGAAGTCAACTGAGTTCGAGCAAACGGGTTCTTCCAACATGGGACAGTCCTCCTCCACTTCCCCTTCTTCCCTCAAGGGACCATTGTCTGTGGGAGGACAGTTGGGTTTGGAGGGGGACATTTTGCCACCAGACGCAACTCTCCTGGGTGAAGTCCGCAGGGTGTATCTGTGTTCATAGAGCTCTGTGAAAGAATGGGACATGCTGGGTATCAAGGGATTGCAACCTGGCTCTGTTGGGGAGGGGGGTGTTGTTAGTGGGGGAGTAGATTCTCCTGAGTTGCTGTTGTTGATGGAACAGTTCATATTGATAGCAGTAGAAGAAGTGGAGGCAGCCGCTTCCTGCACCGGTGATGGCAACCGGCCATTGTCGCACTCGCTCTCTGTCACCTGCTCCTCATGGGCCAGACACAGAGTCTCACCTACCACATCAACCTCCATCTCCTCCACCTCCTGCTCTTTTGCCACTATCAACTCAGGAACAGTATCCTCTGGAGGACCCTCAAATGTTAGAGCAGAGGAGACTTGTGATTCCCCTGAGCCACAGACCTCCATCTGCCCATGGACAGAGTTTCTAAAAGGCACACAGGGGTCAGGGGATGAGGAAGCCCCCATCTGACTGCCGTTGAGCAGCGATGGGTAGCTAGCAACAGAGGAGGGATTTGCACTAGACTGTTCGGTGAGTGTACTAGATTCCTCTGCTTTATTTTCTTTAAGTCCATTTGAAGCTTTATGAACACAATGGGTTGAAACTGCCCCATCACACTCCACATGACCATCCTCTGCCTCCCCACCTATCAACTCTCCTTCCTGCTTGCTGAGGACAGGAGAGACGGGTGCTGTGTTAGCAGAGTTTTGGCCTAGAAGGTCTTCACACATGTTTTCCTTACTAGACTCTGGGATGGAGACCAGACTTTCATGTTTCAGAAGCCCCTGGTCCTCCTCCTGTCCCTGAGACTCTCCAGAGCGAGAGCACCGCTTGGCCCTTTTGATTTGAGGAGAGGCGTCCTGCAGTGCTTTCTCTGTGTCACAGTTCTCGGAATTCTTGGGGCTAATGTCTTTTTCTAAACAGGACACGGTCCTCTTCCTGGAGCTGGTCCATTGATCAGCCTCAGCCTGAGAAGCACCGGTGTCAATTACGTTTCCCTGCAACAGGGCCTGTTGCTGGCTACCTTGCAAGTGAGTGTCCTGCTTTGCATCCTGTTCGACATCTTGCTTTGACTCCTGCTGAGAATCTTCATTAGACTCCTGCTGCTTGATGTCGGGCTTAGACTCCTGCTGCTTGATGTCGGGCTTAGACTCCTGCTGCTTGATGTCGGGCTTAGACTCCTGCTGCTTG
>JAOXYM010000008.1:22864461-22880030 GCA_028567055.1 Leptatherina wallacei | reverse complement strand
AGGGGGGGGGGGGGGGGGGGGGGGGGGGGGGGGGGGGGGGGGGGGGGGGGGGGGGGGGGTATAATTTGGAATATCAACATCTACATCCATGCACATCAACCACACAAAACACTTGTCTATTTTGTGTGGTTGATATTTGTTGTACTATGATTGCAGCATAGCTACACCGATGTCCGTGACAAATTTCCCTTCAGGGGAGATAAAGTTTATTCTGATTCTGAGGTTACTTATAAATGCAGATGCAAACATACACATATGCAGCAAGCTTATTCATGTTTCTCTCTGCATTTTGATTCTGGCACTACATAAAAGGTCAGAGTGAAATGGAGAGGGAAATAAATATGGTTACTGAACATGCAGAAATATTCAAATAGCAGAGCTAACCCTAAATATATGTCCATAAACATACTCCACAATGAAACGCAAACAGAATAAATGTGCCTTGGTCTTAATATGCAAGAACAGAAATTGGTAATCAATGTGTAAATATGTAATTAATGGAAGCAGTAAAAAAATTTATTAAAACAAAATCATTGTCCCTTCTTAGCTACAACTGATTCCCCAGAACAACCCTGGTCAACACAGACAGGAGGGCTGCCAGTGAAGTATATTTGAGATCACAGTCCAACTAATAAATCTAACAAAGAGGACAGTAAAAACATAGTGTGGTAAAGGTCATATTAAAGTGACATTCAGTGGAAGATGATCTCACTGGATGTCCTTTTACAGAAGATGAGATACAGACATAGCCTTTTTTTATTATTATTGTAGAGAAGAAAAATATTGGATCAATTGCATTTCTGCTAAAGTGCTCATTTACGTTAATTTCAAGTACAATCAATCAGTGAGTTGAGCTCTGTTAAAACTAATTTAAAAGCTCTTTGTTGCCTATACTGGGGCAGTCCCTCCCCTCTTCCAGAGGTTACAAGCACAGCATCATCAAAGCCAAAGGCTACCTTGGTTACAAATACATTTGATAATATTCCTGCAAGGAGCGAATACAACAGTGACCTGGAGCAAGCAGTACCATATGCACATATTACTCACACTCCACTTAAGACTCCAGCTGAGAAAGCTAATGTGATTTGTCCATGCAAAGAGTGAGAGAGAAAGAGGCTGACAAAGAAAAACAGAAAGAGGGGAGAGGGGGCTGTGTTTTTATTACGGAGCAATCATTCTTAAATTAAGTCCCACAAAACTAATTCAGTCTGATCATAGGATCTGTCCTGGAAAAAAAAGTAAACAACAAATCACTACATCAAAATAATTAAGGTTATAATTAAACTGAAGGACCATGAACTATTTCCTCACAACTGACTTGACAGTTAACATCTTGTTCACTGAACTGTCAAAGCCGCTATTAATAATTAATAAAATCAGTCTAAAGCTGCAATCAATTGACTGTTGAAAATATGCAGCAAGTTATGTGCCCATGAACAATGGAAACTAAGTTATCACTGCATTGAAAATCTGACTACCTGACCTAAGCTCAAGCTCAAACTAATGTCAAACATGCATGACAGAGGTATAATGGCTGGAATGTCATAAAATGAAGAGCGCAAGTGGGTTGCATTTTTCACAGTCCATATTATTCCTAAGTAGGTACTGAAAAACTTTTTCTCAAAGAACTGTTAAATGACCAGGATTTCCTGAGCTGCAGAGCATGTAGCGTATAAACACTTACAGTATGTGTATGTTGCCCCATTAACTCCCTCAATATATATGGTTAACATTATTCCTAAAAATACCTAACCAGTTACATTGTGTTTTCTCTTACTGTTGATAGTAGGGCTGGGCAAAAAAATATCATCACAATAATTTTTCCCATATTGATCTATATCGATATATATCACGATATAGTTTAATAATTATGCCAGTTTCCTGCTCCCATCAGGCCACTGCCAAGACTGAGAGGTCGAAAGGGAGTTTCTTCCCACAAGCCATCTGTCTGATTGCCTAAAAGCGAGTGGACAATGCTAAGTTTTTAAGTCAAAATTACATATTTTAGTTTATTTCAAACATGTCAGGAAATAAAACAAAACAAAGCAAAACAAAACAAGTAACAATAAACAAAAGAAAAAATATTTGGAGCTGTATTGTTTTACACTTAAACTGTGCCAACTTCTAAGCATGAGCATTTTTAAACTATCTCTGGTCTTCCTGGGAATAGCAGAGCATGAAGGGCCATCAGAGCTTTTTTTTTTTTTACTACTGTTGGGTTTGACAATGTTTATGACAGTTTTAATAGAACACATTAATGTGTAACCACTAATCCTAGCAAGGTTGTTAAAGATCAACTTAAGACAGTACGAGTTGAACCATTAATTTTAAGTGTAAAAGTAACATTGAGTTATTACCTAGGCAGAACCCATGTGCAACTATAATCAACCACTTCCTGTTCCTCTCTTAACATGCTTGTTTGGCTGTCAAGTTATGGTAGCACGTGTTGATTTGGTAGCAACACGCTCATGACAGATCAAATGTTAGAGATAGCCCATTTGCATATAATAAACCCAACACTGTTTTCATGTTAAGGCTGCAAACTCCAGTTCTGCATAACAACGCATCTTGAAATCAATATGTGAAAGCAACTGTTGCCAAATCAGTTGAGTTTGGAGAATTTTGTTTAATTATTATCAGCAACGATGTAGGCAGTTTTACCAGTGCGTCGTATTGCTCATTTCTATTACTGACTTAAAAGTTCAACACTTCCACACGGCCTACTGGCAACAGAAAATCCGCGAAGTGGTGCTGGCATACATACCGATGAGAATCGCTCAAATCCCAACATCCCAGCTAATCAGATGCCGCGAGGTCTATACCAACAAAAGTTGCAGGCACGAGGATGCTGTTGAACTAGCGAGACTAGGCACCGCCGTACTGGCACGTGTAGCCGGTTAACGCTAGTTTTCAGCAGGTGAACTTTAAAATCTAAGTACCAGCTTTGCGTTTAGGCAAGACCACTCGACTTGTCTATGGAGCTGTCCTTAAAGCTAAACGTTAGCACAGCCCAACTTCCAAGCTAACCATAGTTGAATTAGCATGTCGTTTAGCGGGCTAACCTTAGCAAACTAACTTACCGTTAGATCTCACGGGAGACTAAATATTAAACATTAACGCTTAAAAAACCAAAACACAGACTGTTGCACAAGTGAAATAACATATTACCTTACACATTCCGAATGACACTCATTCGAATAGCAGACTACAATCTTTTTTTTTTTTTTTTTTTTTTTTTTTTTGGGGGGGGGGGGGGGGTGTTCTGCTGAGATATACTACTTAGCTAAGTTGGCTAATGATACCTTAGCTAGTTCTTGTCAGCTAGTTTTCCAGTGAAATGCATCGTGCCGAGGAAATTTGGCATTTTCATTAGTTTCCAGTCTGTTAACATTACCTGCATCGGTCACATGCTAGCTAGCTCCACAGATAATTCAGACGTCAGCTACAACCATACCACAACACCTAACACTGCTTCACCGAGGTTTATAATTCTGTTGCTGCGTAAAGACAGAAGTAGCATGGTTAGCAGCCCAACGACACTTAACCAGTTAGCACCACCGGCTAACCGCAGCAGCCTGATATTAGCTGGCCAAGCTAGCCGATTGTTCCGCGCATAACTTTGCCGATGTATTAGTGTGCAGCCAAATTTTACGTCCATACTCATTTTTGGTAGACTAGTAAAATTCAAGTTGTTGCATTAGTTTTACTACAAGAACCCAACTGGAGGTACACTTCAAAAAAGCTTTTGAAGCTTAAGAATTACA
Source organism: Leptatherina wallacei (assembly GCA_028567055.1). Lineage (NCBI taxonomy): Eukaryota > Metazoa > Chordata > Actinopteri > Atheriniformes > Atherinidae > Leptatherina > Leptatherina wallacei. The sequence goes on along the minus strand of JAOXYM010000008.1, from coordinate 22,876,266 downwards.
CATACCTCACTTCCGTAAATTTGCTGCACGTTCGGCCGCAGCCATGTTTTCAATCCAGTCAACTAGTCGGGGTGTGAGCCGACTCAGCCGCTCTCGTCAAAGTGCAACACTATCCTGTACATTTTTGTCCCTGCCAACAGTACTGTCGGTCAAAAACCCTCGATGTCACCTTGCCCAATTTATGACCGGTAATAAATACTTTAAACCATTGACAACTCGGGTGTAATTGACTTATTTTCCATCCCCTGTTTATCCCCCAGATCGGCCAACAGTAACGAAAATCAAGGGGAGCACAGTATTCAACATGTTTTCATCAAGTTTTAATAGTGTCAGCCAGCGAAAATCAGGATAGATCCCACTTAAATGCAAAAGTTTGGAGTACAGCATTCAGTTGACCCATCAGCCAGCACATTAAGCTACACCATGCCCATACACAAAAATAATGCCTTTAATTAATTAGATTGCTGATGCTGCTGATTACATATTACAATATGCTTTCTAAGGCTGTACAATTTAGTGAAGATAGATCCAGATTGCGTGCACATTTTATGAGCAGCTTTGCATTTACATGCAATTACATGTGATGTTAAAACTGTGCTTGAGTGTTAAGCATGCATTCATTACAGTCTGCCTGCCACATATTTTCTACAAAAAAAAAAATTCTATTGACATAATAAATCACTCAAGTGCTGAATCTTAACCAACATACTATCAGTACTGATACATTCAAATACAAACCAGGCATCTGCGTAGAGGATGCCAATTTGTACTTCATACAGAACAGTGCAAAAAACAAAAGTCATTCCTGAGACTAGCGAGAAATTAGTCCCTTCATAACCTTTTGATATTCATCACTTTAAGTGTCACATTTTACCCTCCTTACCATTCAGTGGACAATATTCTCTTACAACAGGAAAAATGAGTGAGATATCTACAGCAAGATGTATTGTGATTTATCAACATCAGCAACACATGAACATACAATATATGTGCTCATATGGTCGAGAAAAAAGAAAATATGGCATTCAGAGGATTTTTTTTTTAGCTGCACACAATTTAAATGCTAATTTCTGAAAAAAACAACCCGACACATGAATTCTACAGTGCTAATATAGAAATTTAAGAGCTCTTTATACAGATTTGTACAACACAAAAAACCTTTCCAGACATGTTAAATCCCTCTGTCAAAGGCTGTCGCACAGCAGAAAAGATGAGGTCCTTTGCTTGAATGCTTTTGAAATAAAGTCAAGTGCAAAAATTAAAAGGCTTCTTTTATATTTCTTGTTTTTATCCCCATTGTTTACTGTCAAGTGCTTTGTTTAAACTGAGCGCGTCTCCACCTCAATCTTCTCTTCTGACTGTGATGTGTCGGCTTCCTGATGGCTGATGTTTGGCCGCACTGTCAACAGTGGACCGCCGCCGTAGATGGAGTGGAGGAAGTTCCACGTCTCTTCAGAGATCTGACCCGAGTCCGCCCCTGCGATGCAAGCACAAACACAACTTACAAATTAGTCAAAAAAAAAGTTTAAAATATTCTGAAAATCCACAACAGCTCCGAAAAGACTTGCTAAACAAAATATTTATTGAATCAGTTTGGTTTAACTTGCTTCTTACAATCTCTAAATGAAGAAGTCTATTGAGTATAAAATTGACACAATATTAAAAAAAATACATACCTTGTTTAAGAATTAAATGGCCATTCTTGTTTACTGTTATCTTGGAATTATCAATCGGTCCTGGCAGATCTAAGATATAAAAAAAGACACAAGAAAGGATCCAATTATACATATAAGTGATGTTCACGCCAAATCTTTTCAGAGATAAACTCCAAATCCTAAATGACTGAAAGAGCGATGGTGTTAAAATGTCAAACGTTTCTGTCAGACTATAAAAAGCTATTTCTATTTCTCATTTACTACAGAGAGAAAACAAATATTAGAGGAGCAGAAGTCAGAAAAAAAAATTTTTTTAAAAAGGCATTTTACAAGCATGCCAGATACAAGCAGTTATAAATAGATATGACAATACAAAGCAAGAAAGAAAGCAAAAAAAAAAAAAAAATCTATTTTGACACTTCATTTTGCTGTAGCAGGGGAGAAACGTGACTCTGGAGACTACAGCAAATTCTTTGAAGATAAATCAAGAGAAAAAGAAAAAAGGGAACCCACAGTCCTTTTCCCTGATCAGATTCAGACTTTGGATTTTCTTGTGAATAACAAAGTTTCTGCCATTTTCTCCATATTCCAAAGAATTTATATACCAGCCATTTGCTTTAGAAGCCAAATCTACATCAAATTACATCAACAGTTTTTCCCACATCAAATTAAATCATCACCACACATCAGGTGTCACATGGGAGACATTTAACCTTTTAACCAGACATTTAAATAACGCGACGGGGTGGGGGTGGGGGGGGACACTTCAGTCCAATTACCATTGTCTTTTCCTTTGACAAAGCCCTCCCACTCACGAAACCACTGCATGCTGATGCAGTATATGACCACCGGAGACTCCTCCTCCTGGAACGCCTTGTTCAGCTACAGAGGGAGGAAAAGGAGAGAGGAAGTGGGGGAGGAGTGAGCGATAGAGACAAGAGGGAGGAAAAAGGACTTAAGAGGATGGGGAGGAGAAAGAGGAGGGGTAGATGGGTGGGGGCAAAAGAAGAAAAAAAAAGTGAGGATGAAAGGATTGAGAGGAGAAAAGATGGAAAACCCAATCAATTCTCTCTGGTAGTTATTCCAATTAGAAGACAGTCTTTCACACACCACTGCACCAATTTCAACTTTCTCGGAAATAACACAGTGCCGTTTCTCTCTGTCTTCATGTTAGCTTACTGAAGCCTTTTTTCTTCTATACACACACACAAAACATTTATCTCTTGTCTCAGCAGCCATTGTGTGAGCGGGCACACCAAGCAGGCATTAACAGGTGCATCTGTCTCAATGCATTCATGATAAGGCTTTTATCAGGCTCCCTCCTCTCATCTACTGCCGGGGTGAAGAGCTCCAACACATGCGGCCTATCAACTAGTTAAACAGACTGGAGAATAGGCTTATATACACCCATTAGTCCTGGCTGCACAGAGCCACACAATACATTATCATTCACAGCAGTTTTTACTGCGTCTGATAGAAGATGTGTCTTCTGTGCTTGCTTTGCTTGGTCAGTCACCGTTACAGCTCTGCAGGTAACTCACCCTGACAAACATGTCCAGCTCAGACTTGCGTAGTTTTTCAAGCTTCTCTATTTCGATCTGACACGTGTGGCAGACATACAGGTGGTTAACAGCTGGTCCCCCTCCATATCTGAAGGAAATGGAACAGAAAAAAAAAGAAAGAATACAAATTAAATTCACTCTATAAAGAAAATCATAATGGTACTGGAAGATCTTTTTTTGTTCTCACAGTTGTGCGTACCTGCTGTAAAGATGATCCCACACGTTCTGTGGCAGCATCACCACCAGATCATCAATAAATGAGGCTTTGTTGGGAGGCACACCTGCTGAAACACATTAAAACATCGGGTATGACATTTGAAAAGTAATGGCTGTGTGTATGTAACCCTAGTGGATTCCCAACAGCCCTCAAGTAATAAAAAAGAATAAGAAAAATCTGCTCCAGGAAAACTGCTTGTGAAATATTATGGATACTTCTAGTCAGTGAGGTGTATTTAACTGATCAAATAGAATGATTCAACAAGGAACCATCACTTCCATTACATTGCAGTTCTCTTATCATGGTTAGTAGTACTGAGCCTGCAAAATCTCTTCATTTAATGTCTGTTTTTGGTTCTGAATGTAGCTTTCCAAAAGATTAGAAAATTACAGACAGGTTCTAATTAAATCCAATATCTTTGAACTCAAGTTTTTGAACATATATAATAGATGCTTCAATCATTTCCAGTCTCTTCTGAAATCTTTTTTTTTTTAAATAGCTGGAGTAACCTACAAGGGCTTAAATGCCAAAAAAGACAAATCGCTTTCATTTTCATCAAAAATGTTAAGATTCCCCTCTCAAGCTCCTTTGAGCCTAACCCTACTGCAGAACCACAATAATTAAAATATCTGTTAAGAATACATTAATGATCACTTTCAAAACATTCTGGTACTCGAGCTGATGGAGACAAAAATGACACCAGAACATTAAAAATGTCTTTGTCTGTAAAAATCTAACTGGTTCGTCTTGAGAAGTGAGAACAACGTGGCGTCTCCAGGCATAAAATATACACGCTACTCCCCTTGAATATTTCATTATGTATTTCTTATTGATTTACAAGCAAAGACCCAGATTTCATAGGAAACAACAGAATGACACCAGAATGTCAAAAAGGTGCAGAAAAGCGTTGCTACAGCAGAAGGGACTGGGTACTCCTGTTTCCACAGCGTGCCAAGGACATCTCTGACAGCACACTCAAACTGAAAAGTGAAAACAAGCTGTAATACTTTTAGACTTGCTTGTATAGTAAAACAGGTCATTCTGCTACAAAGCAACCTGGGTTTCACTGCACTGATGTTATCTCTGCTCATGTACTAGACAAGCTGGTTTATATGCTTATGAGCTGGTGACAGCAAAGGAAGAAAACGCTATAAAAGACATCCTCTGTTGCCGTTTCACTCGTCTTTTTGTTTCCTGCTTCATTTAATTTAATGTAATTTCCAGAGCCAGACAGAATTGAGTTGCAGTAAAAAGAAGAAAGAAGGATCATCTGCACAAAGCAAAGTAAAATCCCCCCTTTGAAGTTGTGCTGCAAAAAAAAAAAAAAAGTTAAATCATAATCCACACCAAAGATGAAAGCAAAGACTATATTGAGAGATGGCATACCACTGTTTTCCACAAAACATAGAAAAATGTAAAAGGTCAATTTGACCCTGGAGTGGTTTTAGTAAGACATACACACCTCCGTGTACACACAAAAAGTCATCATTGGAAATGGGGCCTGGCTCAGCAAAGGTTTTGAACTTGTTAAGCCACTGGCGGGAGATGTAGAACTGCAGAAGGCTGGGCTCCATCATGTTGAATAAGCCAGACACCCTCCTACGTTCCTTCACTGCGTCCTCGTTGCTCTTTCTGCGACAGAAACGACACATTAATCAGGACGTGAGAATATCAAAGCAGTATTCAGAATTTTTTAAAATGTTGCAGTGACAAATGAGCTTTCGCTTACAACCGTGGAGTCGAAAGATAGAAAAAAAAAATGTCTGATGTGCTGACTTACTTATAGAAAAGTACATAAGCTTCAGCATTCTGGACACAGGATTCAGAGACCTCGGTCACACTTTGGTCATCAAATTCGTACCAAAGATTATTCATATCATTCCTGCAGTACGCTATGTAGTGGCCACCTGGGATCAGACGGGGAGGGATGTGTGAGAACGGCATTTGCAAAAATTTGACAAGTACGTGTGAATTTTATGTGCAGGCTAATGAATGCAGGATGCTCATATGTGCCAACTAATGGCAGCTGCCCCAGTCTCATACAGAAAGGGGAGTGACTGTTCCCACTCACTGCTGGCAGTGCCATGGTGACAGATGACTGACAGCAGGTCATAGTTGGTGGTCTGGGCGGAGCCGTCTTTGGCCAGAAAAGGCTGCAGATCCAGGCCCTCGAGTGGGAAAGACACATGGGTGCTTATCTTTGTGGAGAACATCAGTTCATGTCTGAAGCGCTTCAAGTGAACACACAGGATCTGGAGCGGAGAGAAATACAATTCAGTCATTTTAGAGAAAAATCCTCTTTGACACAATGGATACGGATGCAGTTTTCTTCATATGTGTAGCTAGAGTTGTGTGTACCTCTGGCAAATTCTGCATTTTACAAAATTTGACCCCATTTCGTAATCTAAAAGCAGAGAAGAAAAAAAAAAGAGAGTGGAAATCATCACAAGTTGTGTCACTGTTTTCTGTTATTACTGTGAAATAAATCATCTTGTTTATTCTCAAGCAACAGCCGTCAAAATTACTCACTTCTTGCATTTTTCACAGCTGTACATATTGTCTCCTAGGAAACAATGAACACACAGTTATCTAGACATCAATTTGGATGTTTTTGTTAGAAACAGATCCCTTTTCCAGCCTATTGCTTACCCTTTAGTTCATCCCTGGCAAAGAAAGCTGCCAAGCAGTCTTGTAGTGTAACCACCGGACCCCAGAACCAACTAGAAAACAAACATGTTTATTTTTCACAAAAATAAACAAACAACAACCAGTGTTTACGGTGTGATTTAGATTACAGAGCGTGTTTTACACACACCTCTTGATGTATTCCATGACAAATGCTATCCAGCCTTGAGGTGCATAAGCTTCCCCACAGGAGCCAGCTTTTACCAGGGACGTCTGGTGGGTGGATGAGTGGAGCTTGGCCAAATCTTCCTTCCCGGGAATGGGCAACGATATATCCTGGAAGTTCTCCAGGGTCACAGACACCTGACAGTTACAGACAATTGTGTTTTAGCTATGGTCATATTTTAACATCTCTTTACATAGTTTTTGTTTTCATTAAATGAAACCTAGCAGAATATTATCCTTACAATCAAAATGATATTATCAGGAACGTATAAAAACATTAAAGTGGAGTGAGATCTGATTTTTCTTTTCCGTGTCCTTTTATCTATTTCCCAAGGCCGGTGAGGACACAGAGGTGCAACACATCATGGTACACAAAGAACAAAAACACAGTCAGTCACACTAACCCGATCGCAGGTGAGGCACTGAACTGAGCTTACAATGGTCCCATCAAAGACATCTGAAATGACACTGCGGTATTTCTTCTGACGCTTGTTCTTTGTCGGGGTGAACGTGGTAACTGCTGTTGGAGGGCAGAGTCGGAAATGTGAGAATACTGATTTACAGTTAAGTATGTCTAACACAAGAGTCAGCAAAGATAGACGGGGGATATTGTTACTTTCCAGGTATCAATTTAGAAATGACTGCGTCTCATAATGCGGCTCTATTTGTCATTTAATTCCTGCCGACAAAAGCTCTGTACCTTTCCTGTGAGCGGGATTCAGGCTGGGCCAGCCAGAGGCAGCTTTGGGTGGGCTGCTGGACATTTTGGGAATATGTCCTTCCATAGGGACTGGACTTTGTGGTCTAGTGTTGTTGGAAATTTGGATATCTGGAAAGCAATCTGGTGACAAAAAAGACCAGGTTTTAGTTTGTAAACTGAATATTAAATGTGAAAAGGAAACAAAGAGTGTTAGCGAGTCAGATATCTATATTCTAACCTGATGTCCTGCCTTGAACCTTGATGGCTCCTTGGCTGCTAATAATGGGCGTGGCATCAGTGGTGGTGTCGACATCTTTGTCGATGTCTGCCCCGGTGCTTCCACCCATTACACCGTTAACCCCAGAGCGATAAAAATCATTGATCATGTTCTTCTCCTTCTGCCACTCCCTGTTGGCCTGGATCTCATCATGCTCAGGAATCAGCATCTCTGCCTCATTCGTATCTTCCATGAGAACGTTCCCACCCTGCACATCATTATCGGCCCTCTCGCTGCTGCCACAGGATTCGCATGACTGGAAGTCGTTATCGGACTGGCTGTGGTTATCCTCCTCGGGGCCGTCGTCCATGGCGATGCCGCTGGACTGGTCATAGGGCTCAGGCATCGAATCCTTGAGCTCCTCGTGAAGTTGATCCATCAAACAGCGCAGAAACTCCTGGGAGTCCTAAAGGTCCAGTGGGATAAAAAGCACAAATGATGTCTTGCTGATAAGAGATTTTTGCCTCTATTTTTGTTACAGTTGTCTGGGTAACAAATAGTTCATTCCCTGTTACTGAAAAGGACATTTAAAAAATTACTCAGGAAATACTTTTTACCAAAATATAAACAGAGTAAAGGTTTCCCTTAGCTAATCTACCAAATTACACACAAACACCGTTTCACCTCCTTGTTCATCCCAATTCTGGATCACAAAATCCGAAACCAAACACTCATGAATGTGTAATCAAACTTAACGAACCTCAGAAATCCAATCTCCATCTTCAAGCCAAATTAACTCTCTTTTCCCAGGAGCTGGAATGTTAACTTCATCCACAGCAATTCTAAATCCAGAGCTGTGCAGCCCAGCATGGCGAGACAAATTAATATTCCTCAGCTAATTCTTCTAAACAAACACTGGCGAGCAGAGAGGAAAGAGGCAGATTTATCATTCCACTCTTCAGGCTTATAAAACCATTTCCTTGCAGACGCTGGCTAAAGACAAGGAGTGCTTCAGTTTAACATCTCTTAAAACCCTTCATGTTTGCAATGGATTAACTTCACTTTCAAGCCCCACGTGGAATCAAATCAAGCATTTGAGGATTTTTGTGTGTTTATGAATGTAATTATATTTGAGCTTGTAAGCGGATGAAACTTTCTCTGATCAGAATGATGTGAGCTCAAGCCAATGTAATTCTTATAATAATAATTTCTCTGTAAAGCACCACAACAAGCCGAAAAAAATCCCACAGATCTTAAAAGGTTACAGCAGCTGATCAATTTACAGCAACATTTACAAAAATACTGTTGAATATGCCTCAAAATAAGATATTCTATTTATCAACAACTATCATACCCATCTATTTCCTCAACTGGGATGACTCACCTGCTGAGAGTACCCTCTGAACATGGGATTTATCGCTTTGATCCCCTGGAACAAATTGGTCGGGACCACATAAGACGGTCTGTCATAAGAGAAAAACACAGTCTGCTTTAAGAGTCTACAGGTGCAATCACACTTTAGATTGTAGAGGGAGGAAAATATGGTATTCCGACAGGCAACTATCACTCTGTCATCACATATGACTCAGACAGAACTAAAAATGGCATCTGAACTCATAAAATGTGGCTTGTGGGTAAATGTGTTGATGTGTACGCATTTAAAGAGGACTGACTGCAGTTGGAGCTGGAAGAGTGAAAAAAAAACCCCAACCTGTTCTTATGCCACAAGTCTGAAACCAGCTTCTGGTAGCTTCTACAGAGAGCAGGCTTTCTGTCCGTTCTCACCAGCCCGCCACATTCGAGAAAAAACTGCGTCAAGGGAGGGCTGCAATGAGAAAAAAGGGAGAATTTAGGAAAAAAAGAGAGCTTTTACTCAATATTTTCTTCTTTTAAAAAAGACGAAAAAGAGATACTGTCTGATAATGATGACCAAAAAGATTTATAATTCATAATTTTTTGTTTTATACTTGTTATACAGTCATTTTTCATACCTTGATCACTCAATGATACATCTTTTTTATCATAATAAACACAGACATTGCATAAAAAACAAAATAATTCCACAATGGGATCTCGAGTTTGTATTTTTCATTCATTTCATTAAATTCTTATTTCACTTGCAGGGTGGTATCACAAATTCTGACATGTACTTTCCCATGCAAGAAGACTCCCCACACAGCGAGAGTTGAAGGACATCAGAATGACTGGAAAGAAAAACAGCTGTGGGGGTTTTACTTGACAGCTACAGAATGGACAGAAATTCGCAAGAAAGAGACGAAGAACAGAATGAATAAGACATGGAGTGTTCCCTTCCTCGGGCAAGAAAGAAGTCCTTTGGACTGAATAATGACCCGACAGTAACTGAGAGGAGCAGCTCTCACACAAACAGACATCAAAGGAAAGTTTCAGAAAAAGGTCCCTCCTCTTGCAGCTGTGTGACTCAGATCTTTCTATATTTGGAACATGATTTAGATTGCAAATTTTGACCCACATCTTTAACTATTTTTGATCTGTACCAGAGTTGGCTTCATTAACTTATTTAAAAAAAAAATTGTAAGCCTATGGGCAGATGGTTTTAGAAAAAGTCAAACTAGCTTTGTTGTGCTTTATGTTTCATAAAAACACAAAAAGAAAATATACAAAGTAAAGTAATGAGGCAGCTTTGGACTTTACTGCAAAGCTCTAATCTAAACAGATGAATTGCCTCTTCAAGAAAATAATAAAAAAGTGGCAGACTGGAAGAGAAACTGTGAAAGGGGGAAAGTAAAAAGTAGAGGAAATGGGGAGAGAGTTGGGGTTGATTTGTAACGGAAGAGTCTGCAGGGACCAACAAAAGGCCATTTCTGGCGTATCAAATGGTGCACTGCACCAATTCTCACTTAGCCATCACTCTCCCAAATGAACACAACCGTGGTCATTTCTCAGTCTGTAGCAGCAAATGGCTACTGGAAAAAAAAAAAAAAAAAAAAAAAGGGTGGCAAAACGGTGAGCGACAAGATGTAAGCAACTAGAGGAAATACATCAGGGAGCATAAAAAAAAGAGAGAGGTTGATGTGGGGTACACATACATGGGGTAGACGGGGGGGGACGGGGAAACAGAGGTCTCACCAGTTGGACAGGGCCTGAAGGGCAGCGTTCATGTAGCAGGTGTTGCCTATATTCTTCAGCCCCGTCAGGCCTGAAGGAGACGGAGCACAACCAGTAAGTTAAAACAAGCCTCTCATCAAATACTTGTACATTTTGAAAGCAGGTAGAAAGTGTCTGCATGTTTGCAACACCATTCCATTTCAGGGATTAATATTTTACACAAAAGAGCTCAGAAAGTGGCAACTTGGTGTATTTTAGTTCAGCTGCTGTGGTCGCTGGAAAAAAAAAAACCTTATATCTACGTATCCCACTATTACTCTTGGTCTTATGTCTGTTTTCATTTTCCCAGATTTGGAACCACCTTTGCCATAATGTTTTATCAGGAGAAATAATCCTTCCATCGATTTACTAGAACCCTGTCTCTTGGCCTTTGTTTGTTTACATTTTGAGAAACTAGCACAATTAAATGCATGCCAGAGGAGCTATGAGCAAGTCCTGGTTGCCATGTACTCAGGGATGTAAATAACGATCACTAGTAGGAGCATCTTTCTTCATCTCAGCGTGAACCTGCCCGCTTCACCTCATATTATATTCATTCCCACCCTTGCATCCACATGGGAGGGGGATATTTCACATTTTGAAAACATTTAAATCATGTATGAGCAGCCTATTCTGCCTACCCCCACCCCCGAAGCTGAGTCACTCCACCCTATGATCCTGCGATCGGTATTAACGAGTGATATTGTTGCAGTGACTGATGTCCATTTGAGCAGCACCACATGAGGTTTAACAGGACATATGCTGCTAGGTGGAGCTTGTGTGCAACTCATCACTGAGTGAAAATATTGTTTACATTAGTGGCTTCAGTCAATCCAAGAGCTACACTGCTGCAAGCGGTCACAGTAAGGGATCCTGATATCCATAAGAAAACAGCTAGTTGAGGATAAAAATGTTCTCGTCCTCCTTAACACACTGGAGAGGTCACTGCTGCAAACGTTATAAAGTCAAAAGATGACAAATAGCTGAAGCAGATGAAAATCAAATGGAAGAAATGTATTTTATTCCTCTTCAGATGGCTGCTATGATTAAAACAACTTGAGGAAAGGTGAAGCAACACATCAGCTGTTTTTTTCATCAGCTCCAGTTCTTTGAAGCATGCTTGGTTCGTCTGAGCCTTTACAAACAGATTTCACTGCTCTTTTTCTATACCAGTCATAATCTTTACTTTGAAGTCAACTGCTGCTAGCTACGCTGCTCTGTTCCAGGTGTTCACTTTAAATTGAGTCAAACTTCGATTAAAAAGATGAATTAAATAAAGTAATTAAATGTAAGTCACTGCACTGACTTTGAAAGTATTATATAAATTAGTAAACTGACTGGAAAGAGAAAGGGAGATAGATAGATAGATAGATAGATAGATAGATAGATAGATAGATAGATAGATAGAGAGATAGAGAGATAGAGAGATAGATAGATAGATAGATAGATAGATAGATAGATAGATAGATAGATAGATA
>JAOXYM010000008.1:22825889-22851140 GCA_028567055.1 Leptatherina wallacei | reverse complement strand
GGAACTCTTTTCTGACTCAGGCTGGTGTTGAAAAGGTGCTGAAGAATCCAACATAGTTGTTCTGAGCAGGTTTTCAGGACCCTGGGGCTGACACCATCTGGACCTGCAGCCTTGTTCCAGTTCACTCTCCAGTTGTTTCTTCATCTGACTGCAGGAGACAGACAGGCTGGAGGTGGAGGCAGAGGAGGTCTCAGTATGTTCTAATGTGGAGGGAGATGAGACTGTGTCAAAGTCCATCACAGAGTGGAGGTGTGACAGGAAAGCTGTGTGGCCTCATGGAGGGTGTGTGGTCTGTTGGGCTGGAGGTTTTTCAGGTCACTATATCTAGAGGTTATATGTCTCTAGGAGAAGTGCCCACATCTTCTTCAGAGTTTTATCTCTTTTTGTATACTAATCATTCAGTATAAGCATGTATTAAGATTTTGCTCCAAGTCTTACGTAAAGCGGTTTGTTTTAAAAGTAAAAGATAACTTGTAACAAAGCAGAAACATGAAAGTTCTTGGTGATAAGTTTGGGACTGTCGAATCTAAATGCTTAAGAAATTTTTTTTTTTATATGTGGACAATTGTAAGCTTCTAATCTTTTTTTTTCATTCAGAGAAGAGGTGAAAACACTGTTCAATATTCTTTTTTAATTCTTCCTGTGTTTATCTCTTCAAGGTGAGTGTCAGCACAGGCACCAAGAAATTGGTGGCCGCCACTGCCTTTGGTACCGTCTCACTCCTCCTCCTTGCTCGCCGCTTCCAGAGGAGGAAGGGCAGAAAGAAGACTCTCTCTCCACAGTGGGAGCAGGCTGGTTTTGAGTTTTTCACACCAGCCTCTGCAGAAAATGGTAAGACTTCATATGGTACATCATTCAAGAAACATTAAATAAGAAACATAATCTGGAAAAGGTGCTCTCGGACCAATTGAAAGATGTTAGACCTTTTTTTGTTTCCAGAGATGGTGTACATATACTCTATATAAAATCTATAGATTTGCATGTGTTTTACACATTCTTTGCAGCATATATTAATTAGACATTTATGTTTGTCTAATGCAGTTAAAAGGAATTAAAGCAATCTAAAGTGTAGTCTGAATGCAATTATAGGCTTAAGTGCTTTGTGACTTACTGCTCAACTTGCCAAACTCCTAAATGTGTTTTAGTTTCCCCTTCCTCATATATTGTCCAACTTTAACTACACAGAGATCAAAGTAAGTATCAACAAGTGAATGTTGCATCTGGTAAATAATTTGACAGAATATAAGTTATTAGACAACTACTGCCATATTCCCAGATAAAGTTTGTTACACTGTGAGTGTGAAGGCATTATTATCACCATATTAGCAAACATACCTTATCCGTTGTGTTATTCTGTTACATACTGATTTAGATGTAGCAAAAAAGCAATTCTGCTGTGTTGTGATCTTTCTCCTTAGCTTTATCTCTTTAAGTTTTCATCTTTATCTCCCCAGATAACACCAGCCAAAACATCACTCTCTCCCTCAACTCAAAAAATGGCTGCTCCACTGGTTCTGGTCTGGTTCTCACAACAAAAGATTACAGAAAACTGTCTGGGTCTCTGCTGAGCCTGGCCTCGGTAAGACAAAGCTACATATTTGGTAAAGCTTGGTAGTAAAGTCACAGTACAGTTCAGAGTGGCTGAAGGGCACGAGCTGCCACAGTGTGTTGACCACCATTGCTATTGATGTCTGTAAACAAACTTCACGAGTTGATCTTATTTGAGGTTGTTCCCAATTTACAGTAAATTGAATCTAATGTTATTAGGTATAATAAAGGTGTGTGCTTTGTTCATTTTGCATGTTTTCTTTTTATTTGTTAAATTACTCAAAAAATTATAGATACAATTATTCTCAGTGGTGGGACATGGCTCAGCTCACCAGTTTATTTACGTTTGATTGGGATCAGTTGTTCAGCTGCTGCTGTTTTGTAGTTTCTCTGCCTGTAGGAAAAATAAGGAGTGTGACCCATCTAACATGAGAAAAACTGATCCATGTAGATATCAGATGTAGGACTAACTTACGTTCCTGTATAACAAGATTTTTGAGTTTGCTCCAGATATTTTTAGTGTGCTAAGTGTAAAGCTTAAATCATCATGTGTTGGCTCTGAAACAAATTGCAGGCAGCTTTGCACACAAACTTGTAAGTTGTTTAAAAGCTGCGCAGGTCTACAGACACATAAAACACAAGATGGGTAGGAAATGGAATAAATGGAAATGAGAAACAAGGAAAAGTCTACATTGTTTTTGTTTCCTTGAGCATTTGTCATTCCTGCTACGACATGTTTTTTTTTTTGTTTTTTTTTTAAATACACATGTGGCACTTGTCTTTATATTCACTTTTCTTTCAGTCTGATTTGCCCAGAATTAATATGTAATCAGCTCAAAGATTATTCCTTTCTTTTGGTTTATGGCCTCACACTGTCATATACGTCATATTGCCCTGCATCATGATATTTGTTTTCACGCTTGTGATTAGCTTTTAAAGATGATTTTATCTGAACTGATATAGCCCAAAAATATTTTGTTATGATGGCCACGGCAATTGTCTTTATTTTGAAGGGGAGAAAGAAAAAAATTAGCACACATATTTAAAATAATTTGATCACAACAAGTTATTGGTCTCATTTTTATGCAGATTAGAATTGTTACCTAATTTTTTGTAGTCAGTGTGTTTTGGTACATAACATACTTAAACCACTAATGGTTGATTACAGTTGTAAACATGCTCCATATGAATACAAAAGCACTCACTAATAATGACAGTATGTGGTCTTAAGGTGAGGTTACAGTGTAAGATGATAAAATTATGACAAAACAAAAAAGGTATTTTTATGTATGTTTTCTATTTATGTTCATTTGCGTTGATGGAGTTGACCTGCAGTGCGTTTGTCCCTGTACGCACCTTCTGCTTCCTGAAGGTTTACTGTGATCTGCTTTGTTTCTGAAGGTAAAAAGCGTAAACTCATCTAGCAGCAGTACCTGCGCTAATGAATCCACATGTTGGGATGGAGTGGGAGATGCTGACATCTGTAGTGTGGTCAACTTATCCGTTACTACACCGGAAAACCTGTACCTTATGGGTAATGAGACTTTCGTACCTCCTGTGTTTGTCATGAGTAAAAAGGGCTGTTAAAATCTTTTATAATGATGGAAGTATTAAGTGTCTAATGCCTTTTGGATTTTATGTGTGTTGCATCACAATTCCTGAGTTATTTGATTTGTTTGTCCTTTCAGGTATGGATTTATTTGAGGAGGCTCTGCGGCGGTGGGAGGAGGCGTTGACATTCAGGAGCAGGCAGGCAGAGGACGATGAGAGCTGTGCGTCTGTCAAAACAGGAGCTGGAGACACCATTGCTGAGCAGGGCATGGAGGTAAGAGACATTCATTAGGAACAGAAAATGCTGGTTTGTCACCAGTGCGAAGAGAACAATGAAAGATGCAGAGAGAAAGCAGTATATTTTGGTCAGAGAGCTCCACTTTTTCATGCGACTTTAGTTGAAATCTCAAAAGTTTTCAGAAAGGTGCTGATTTAATCACTGCTAATATTTACTGAATAATGCACATCTCAGAAGGAAGACTACATTCTTGCAACCCATCATTTTCACAGAGTTCAGATTGGGTAATGGCTGCATTATTGTCTCTTTTAAAGGTTCTTTGATTAGTGCAGGCCAAAATAAAAGTCTAGGAATTCACAAACAGATAATCAGGCTACTAATCATTCTCCTTTCAAGGAAATCCATTGCACTGTTGTTTAGAAATGACGTTGAGAATTAGGTCATGGGGTACTCAGAAGAGAATTTTACCATTATTATAAAAGATTAAGGTAAACCTTCATTTGTCCCATTCTGAACCACATTCCTGTTCACTGGTTTTGTCTTTAGGATGTCATCAGTGCAGAGTTCATCCACAGGCTGAAATCTCTGCTTCAGCGGGCTTACCGCCTCCAGGAGGAGTTTGAGGGAGTATTAGGCATGTCAGAGCCTTCATCCCTCAGCAACAGCATAGGTGAGTCACCCTCTTAGAATATAATAGAATTCTGCATTAACAGTCGAGAAAACTACACCAGAACATGTAATCCAAGGCATTGTATGGTTTCTGATTTGTAGTTGCACATGCATGTGAGGTTGTAGTTTGAATGTCTTTAGTATTTTTTTTCTTTTTTTGCCTTTGTAAGTACAGATTAATAGATTATCCTGACCAACTGATTGCTCTCAGAAATATCAATTACTGACCTGGTTAAATTTTCACACACAAGCTGCACGATGGTTCATCTCATGTAAATAAACTCAGGTATTTGGTGCATAACTATTTGTGCATGAAGTTAGAATACAAAGAGAGCAAGCACAGCAGTAAAGCTTCATGCAGCTCCTTCACAAATTTAAACTTAAATGTTACAACTAATAATCCCTCTTTGCAAGTTCAGAGAGAAAGAAAATGAGCTACAAACAATTTCCAATGTCTGGATTAGTAAGTGGTTTCCAGTGCAGCCAGGTCTGACCAGAGGGCACAAACACAATCTAAAAGATCTCTGCTGTCTTTCATGTTAAGTGGAGAAATATTATCCATTATTTCCACATATTCTGATAGTCTAGTAGCCTGGAGTACTTTACTTGGAGATCTGTTTTTAATTGATGTTTAGAGATGCTTCTGAAACATGATGCAGTTTAATAATTACTTGGAATCACAGTTCTTACCAAGAAAGGGTTAAATTCTCCATTTGGAAGAAAGTTCTAAAAGTGTTTGCATATGCTGTGTGAATTGCAGTCTCTGTATTTTAATGAAAAATCTAAATCTGTGAATAAATTTCTCATTCTCCTTTTTAGATCAAATGGCAGACCTTTTGGCCAGAGAAGAGCTGGACGACACCTGTCTGAGAGACAGCATCAGCATCGCTTCCACCGACTCTTTTGTGTCTGCTGCTGAGGTAGGGGAGGCAAATCATCTCATGACATGGCAAAAATTCTTTGATTTACTTTGAATGTTTCTCGTAAGCAATTGGGCTTTCAATAAAATCTTTTACACAAAAGTTATGTCCTATACTATACTATGCAGTCATTTGGCAGAGGCTTTTATCCAAAGCGACTTACAATTGAGCACACCAGGAATGCCAACACTGGAGGCAAGGAGGGTAAAGTGTCTTGCCTAAGGACACAATGATAGTTGACAGTTGATTGTCTTACTCTCATATCAATAATCAGCACCAATACAATTACATGAATGATAATCAGTTAGTTTGTTTTTTGGTTTGATCTCATACTTATTTACATATTTATGTAAATTCAAGTGTATTGAAGAGTGTTTTTATTCTCAGTCTGCTTATTGATTAATTAAATACAGCATTTCAGATGCCATAAGGTTTAGTTTCTCCCATGGGTTAGATCCTGCACTTTTTAAAGGACATTGTAGGTATCAAAATAAGTAAATAAAAGTATGTTCAGATTCAGTGCAACAGTGAAAATCTTAATGGAAACTGAAACCTTGAACAAAGCTTGTCTGAGTCGCAGCAGGAGTTTTACTCAAATAGCTTTGATCTTCCTGTAGATACACCACCTGGTGTTTACCAGGTCTCAGTTGATCCCCTTTATTCATTAAGTCTCTGTGGGGGCTTGAGCTGTATGTCCGGTGCTACCAGTACACTTGACCCACAAAGTGTAAAAATAAACTGGTTGTTAAAAATGATTTGTTTGGTAAGGCTTCAATCTGAATGATCTGATCAGAGGCTTAAACGTCTCAGCAGCATAAATCTTAAGAGGAGCTGTCGACATTGTTTGATGTAAATTGCTCTAAATATAAAACTCAAAGGAGCAACAACACATCCACAGCTACATGCACTTGACTGTCAAATTTTTGTCAGTCTTGTCCATAATGTCCATGCCAAAGACTATGACTTCTTTTGGTTTTCGTTGACCAGTAAGTTTAAGACGGTGCTCCCAGCAATGAAACTATGTCATACGTGTTGAGTCACTTAAAATAGACCGTCAGCATTCTTTCACACATTCATCAAAGTGTTACTCTGCAGCTGGTTTCTCTATACACTCTACATTTGGTCACAGCATGGTGAGCTACGCAGAACTGCACAACTCAGGGCAATTTAATACCTAATATTCAGTAAATGAAAATAAAGCCTCAGCGTTGGTAGGTCTTAACTAGTTCACTCCCTGTGATATTAAAGCACATCAACTTGGGAAGTATTATCAGCCTCTTGTGGAAGCTGTAGGGATTTGACTGTTTTCTGGACACATTTAGTGCGGATGACATGGCGTACATTTCCTCTGCACAGAGCTGTTGTGTTTTGATTGCACCACCAGGTTTATAAAGAAGTCTGTTTTCCTTTTACAAACTTACAAAAAGTAAAGAGAAGATAGCCAGACAGATTGCTCAAATTCCGGCCTGGAAATGTAGCTTTGCAGAAAACTCTTTGTATCCAGTACGATAGTGTTTATGTTTGTTTGTTTTTTATGAATAATTAGTTAATTTGACAAAACACTAGGTAAGATATTTAGCATTTATAATCTGTGCAGCTGCGTTCTTGCATGTGGTGGAAAAAATAGGTGGAACAGCTCTTCCTTTTCTCTGCTTTGTGCATGAAGGCTCAACCGAGTAACATTAACAAAAGAACTCTGAAAATAATATTAAGTTTGCTTAAAGTATTTTGATTATTTGATTTTGATTTTTTGATGATTGGCTTAATCTGCCTTTTTAATACTGATCATCAGGTTTACAAATCAAATGTTTTTCCCCCAATCATAAATCAAAAAGGTAGGGGGAAAAGCTTAGTAACAACCACGATAAGGCAAGGCAAGTTTATTTATATAGCACATTTCATGTACAGGACAATTCAAGGTGCTTTACATAAAACATCAGAAGCATTACAGCGGGGTGCAGAAGAAGCATAGAGAACGTGTGCCTCCAAAACCTTTTTCACTGTCTCACTCTGCTCCCATATAACATGGTATGCATAATTGATAGACTATAATTTCATCCTGGCCTGTAGTACAAGCAGAATGTTGATTTGAAGTATTTATGACTTTAATTTTGCTGACAAATCCCTGTTTGAAGTAATACCAGACATCCATGTTGAATCTTCTGCCAGTCCAGATGTTTGTCTAAATTGAATCAAGCTGCAACAGTGATATAGGATCATACTTTAAAGAAGGCTTTGGTGGCAGGCCTCTTTATCTATGAATGATCTAAGGATGCAGACACACATGAACTGGCAATAAATAATAAGACTGTGGACGAAGTTTAAAGAGTTAAGAAAACTTGCATCCTTCTGTCAGACAAGCAGTTAAGAAAATTAACTATTTAATTTTTTTCTGCCTCTTCTGTTTGTCTCAGCCTCAACTGTCGGAGCACAGAGAGCTGAGGAGTGCTTTTGCGCTGGGCCATCACCCTTTCTACGAGGAGGCCCTGCAGATGGCTGAAGAGGGCAAGATATCCTGCAGGGTACTGCGGTGAGTACACTCATTAACACATCGATTAAAAGAAGGTTGTCAGCATTGGAGAATCTAGAGTTCTGTGTGGCTTGAGAGAATAGTATGTTCACAAATGTACTCTCCCACTGTAAAGAAGATGGCTGTTGATACTTTGGTTCCTTGCGCTGTCTGAGATTGTTTGGTTTTTTTTGTTTATGATTTTCAGAACTGAGATACTGGAGTGCTTTGGTGACTTGGATTTCCTGGCTAAGTTGCACTGTGTGCGGCAGGCATGTCAGGTAAAGTCTATGTTTATCATTTAAAGCACATTTTAATTTAGAAATGTTCACTATTAATGGTGTTACCATAGCTGCAACTTTATAGCAGCAACCCTAAGAAATGTTAACAAGTAATAGTAATAAGAAGCTTAGATTCTTCTAATGCCAAAAACCATAAGCAAAGTTTAAGGCGAGTTTAGATGATTCTGCTACAGTTATTTATCGTTTAGACGTTTCATCCACACAGAACCAGCGTTTTAGGAGTTCGAAAACCGCTCTTCTTCTGAAACGGTTCCAAAAGTGAATAACTCTGGGTGGGCGGTAGAAACGGTATACATTTGGCCAACAGTAGAGATTTTGGCTGTACTGGCCTACCGCGATAGCTGCGCTTACTGTAATCAAAAGCACGGAGTGGGTGGGGGAAGATGAGGTGCTCCCCCGCCCACTGGTGCAACATCGGTCATATGGACCTGACAGAGAAGCGATTGAAATTGAGTCCCACCGTACACGGAAGCGGTGTGGAAGCACTACACTGCGTAGCTGATTGGGGCAACTCAAGTCGACGGGAGCGGCGCCGTGGGGCTTTGCTTCTCTCAAATACCGGCCGTTCCTGCGGTTCTCCGCTTTGAAATTGGAAATAATATTTGTTATGAAATAGACCATTATCTTGAAGCCATCTGCGTTTTCGGATCTGACTTCATACATCAGCTGATCCTCCAGCAGAGTGGGGGAAAAATAAGTCAGACAGCATCATGTGCCTGGTGCTGCAGCAGCAGCAGCAGAGACTGGTCTGCTTTGACTGGAACTTCTAAATAGTCGTTTTAACCTCATAATAAACAGTGTAGATGGTTATTACAGTATGAATAGTATTTCCCTTCATAAACTCTGCTAGACCTTCCTCTAAACCCCTTTGATGAAGCTGGTTCCAGAACCAGTTCCATGTCTGTGAAAGCACCAGCACAGACCTCCCTCTTTTTCTTTTGCTTATTTGCCGGTGGTTTGCATCTGCACATGCTCCAAGTCTTCTTCTCAGTTTTTGGTGTATTTACTGTATGTGGCTCCACTTGCAGGCCTGAGATTGATACTACAGATTTTTTTTTTTACTGGAGTTGTGTGGACGCACACCTTTCTGGAAAAGCTTCCCTCTGTACGAAAAACTTTTTTTTTTTTTTTTTTTTTTTTTTTTTTTAATGAAATAGTTTTTTGTGTGTGTGGATGTTGCCTAAGTCTACGCAACCACATTTTGTGACAAAATGTCTCTTTTGTTTCCAGCTCATTTTGTGTGACAGAGCCACCGGGATGTTTCTGGCTGACACAGGAAAGAAGATACTATCTTCCATTATAGTTAAAGCGCATAAAGTAAGACTGAAGACAGTAAAAAAAACAGTATATGTACTTCTTTGTATAGTTTGTTTCTCTATAAAAACTGTCACTGTTTTGTTTCTAGAGCCCAAAGAGATTTGAAGAAGTGTTTGAAGAGATGATTTCCTTCCTAGAGCACAAAGAACACTGGGAGGATACAGAGGTGGAGCTGGCTACACGAGGGGTTAGTGTTGTGCCATCACTATATTAATGGTTACATTTCCTTTGCAGCAAACAGCAGTGAAATGAGCAGACCAACCTCTTTAAATCATGTTTAAAAACACATTTAACCAGAGTTCACTAAAGTGCTGTACAAGCATTGACGCATACAAATGGAGAACACAAGCTATTGTGTTCATTAACACAACAGCATGCCATGAAAAAAAATAATGGCTTTGAAATTTGTGCTCACACCCATCCACCAGCAGAAGACACTTTCTGTCCTGTTTATTCTGACTGGGTTTGTACTACACTCTGTTTAGCATTTATGATACTGGGCTAATTCAGCCATAAATGAGGATGAGTCTGAAATTATACAAAGATATGTGTAAAAGGTAGTATCAGAATGGTATAAGTGTTTACTTTTTTGTAAAAATGCAAAAAGCCACACACAGCAAGTATGTCAGGAATATAGATTTTATTATTTATTATGAAATAAATAAATAAATAGGATTATCACAATTATGCGTTAATTGATTTCACAACACTATGAATGTGTAAAATCACAGGATTTTTTTTTTAAAATTTCTGTCTTTTGATGCTAACATAACAAAACAATATAGAAACTGAGTAAAGTAACCAAGAAGTTCCATTCTGGCTACCTTTGACTTCCAGCTGTCCTTTAGCAGAATAGCTGCTGTTTGACACATGAATAATACTGAACAGGGAAAATAAAACAGGACCATATATCTGTAATCAAATGCTGTTTCTTCTACAACCCACTACACACTGATGACTCAAAGGCATCGACTTCAAGCTGAGTTGATCATGTTTGGGCAGCAAAACTATCGGCTAAAAAAAATCGGTATTTTGGTTTTTCCTCATCTGCACAATGTAACGTTCGGTGAACGATGCTGAACGCATCACGTTGCGCTGTAAACCCAACCAGTCAGACATAATTACCAAATTACAAATGATTCTATAACATTTCATTTCAATGTGACGTTAGTAGTTTGGTTAAATGACGTTATTGTTTACCTGAGTGTTTACCTTTTAACTTGTAAAAAGCGGGTTCTCTGGAGGTAGTGAAATGTATTTTCTCTTTTCTCTGCAACTTTTCACACCATGCTTTACAAGCTGGTGAGTCGTCCTCCACAATGACACCTCTGACATTTTTTCTGTTATGCCAAAAAAAAGGAAAAATCCAACAAGGGTGACGTAATCCATTTCTTTGGACGGAATAACTGCTGTCCCACTGACACATGCCTTTTCTGCAAATCCCACAGAATGAAAACAAAGCACTGATCAGCCGTTTTGGCTCAGACAAAACCTTTTATGAAAAATGACGACTTTGAGGGCCCTCTATTAGTTGTAGCATTTAATACCACGATTAATTGTGGAATTAAGTAATCCTGACATCCCTACACACAGCAAGTTGTTAGGATTTGTGCTTTTAGTATTTTACACAGTACATACAGCTGTCTGACCTCGCCTCTCTGAGACTAGAGATAGCTGTCTGAAGATTTAAAGCAGAAATCCACAGCTATACCACTGGTGACTGATTTTGTTCTTATTATGCCTGCAACATGTAACAAACTTCTTATGGACAAGTTAAGGGTAAAAATATTTTTAAAAAAAAGGTTTGCACATTGAATTAATCAGTCTTCATTATTTTTACTGAATCCAAACCATTTCCTTATTACTGACAAAGTGGGGCCTCAGTTTCATTCGTCAGTCTGCTGGCAGGTCATTAAAATGTCCTTTTTTGGGTTTTCTTAGCAGTAGGCAGTCAGCTAGATATATAACCAACTAGTGAACTGGAGTGTGCTGAGGGCTAAGCAGGTGGCTTTGTAGATGGATCAACTGAAAATGTCTCATGTTTATTACAGGGATCAATGTAAATTGAATCACAATCTAATTTTGTGACTGTTGTATCGCCCAGCATTACTTACAGCCAAGGTGAATCACTGCAAAGCTACAGCCTCTGTTACTAATTTCGACTGGGGAGCAGCTAAAATTGTTTTTTTTTTTAAGAATCAAGAGGACTGCAGTTAAAGTGAAATCTGTATTTGATGGAGGACCAGTGGAAAGATTACTGTATGAGGAATACTTTTTTCACTTATGAAATATGTCCTACTAATCCTCACCAGGTGAGGCACTTAAACTTCTATGACATTGTTCTGGACTTCATCCTGATGGACTCCTTCGAGGACCTGGAGAATCCTCCCATCTCCATCCAGAACGTGATCAACAACCGCTGGCTCAACAGCTCCTTCAAGGAGACGGTGAGTCAAAATTACAAAGTGAAAATGGTTAAAAGTGGCTGATAAACGTTCCACATTTTAAAGCCATCAAGTTTTTTGTTTTTCTTTTTTTAAACACCAGTGGATTTGGGCTTTGCATTAATTCAGGAATGTTTATCTACCACAGGCAGTGGCATCAAGCTGTTGGTCTGTACTGAAGCAGAAGAGACAACACATGAAGGTATAAGCCTCAAACACCGAAAATGTTGTACAATTAATGTACTTTATCTGAAAAAATGTTTTGGATGCCATTCATCCTGCATTTCCTTTGATACATTAATCTAGTATGTTTATAGGTCATCATCATCTTTATGTTTACCACCTTATTACCTACTACAGAGAACAGTTAGGAAATCCAATCCCCTTCTAAGGCCTCTGTTTGTTTTAGGTGCCTGATGGCTTCATCGCCCACTTCTATGCCGTGTGCGAACAGATCAGCCCTGTTCTGGCTTGGGGCTTCCTTGGGCCAAAGAGCTCCCTGCATGACTTCTGCTGCTTCTTCAAGGTCAGAATCATCATCAGAATGACAGGACATTCAAAATGTGGTCTTTGCTTTCTGTTAGTGGATGGGTTTCATCCAGCTTTATCAAAACCAGGATATGATCTTATCCAGAGATCTGAAGTAGAATCAGTATAAGTAGGGTATCTCTCTTAACCATCCCTGACAACTGAGATCTTAAGTGGCATCATGATGCTAGTTATTATCTCATTAAGTCTAGTAAATGTGTTTTTAGCATGTTGCCATGGCGATACACTTTGCAAAATATTAGCTTTGTGCCGACTACAATTAATCTTCTATGCGTGTTCTCATGAATCTCATCTATCCTGCAGGACCAGGTACTGCACTTCCTGAAGGACATTTTTGATCTGGACAAAGTGCGTTACTCTTCGGTGGAGAGTCTGGCAGAGGACATGCTCCACCTGCTGCACCGACGCTCTGAGCTGCTGCGGGCCTACCTGGGAGCCGACTCCCTGCGGCCCCTGAACAGCTGCAATTCCTCACAGGTGCAGCTGGTTACCAGCACCCTGTTAGAGGCAAAGGTGTTATGAGAGGAAACTCTCAGCATTTGTTCTGTGGTGAGTTCATACCAACCATCGGACCAAAGAAAACTCTCCGTAGTTGCGAGCACACCTCTGGTCTGTTATGACTGTAAACATGAAATGTTATATACGAACTATTTCACATTTGCTTATCACATCTATCATTATGCACTGTGGATCCAGATTAGCGGTCTGCCTTCACACCTGTTCATTGTGTTTAATGTGGCCTCCTCCTCTTCCCAGCCCCCTTACACAGTGCCATAGCAGTGCACATCAGTATGAAATATCATAGCAATAATATTTTTCATCTAAACTTGTGAGATTAGATATTGCACTGTGGAAATGAAGGTGTATTTATTGCAGTATAAGAGCAATTTGTGTGACTCAGAGTATATTTTACCATATTTATTTTATGAAGCTTAAGACGCAGGGGTTATTTAGTAAAAGTTGTAGTTTATCCTGTATTCCATCAGTGGATTCAGATTGAATGTATAGCATGTTGCGGAGCATTAGCACCTGGACACTATTAGACGCACACGTGGCCCATCACTGAATGACGGGGTTCAGTTTAAGATGTGAAAAAAGGAACATCAGGCTTTGCTCTGTTGTTGCATTTTGTTACTTGAAAAGGGAAAGTTCTTTCATTTACTCATTTTCATGCAATATTTCAAAGCGCAGCACATGCAGCTCACAAGGCCTGTAAAATTACACTAGACGGAGCATCACGGCTGTTTAATTTCCATCCTTGAACAGGTGCTCCTTTTCTTTTAGGGATAAGAGTAGTGGCCATCTAGTATCTTGGGGTCAATTTTGAGAGCTAAATGATCCCGAAACAAAAAAAAGGTCACCATGTCTTTCCAAAATGGAGGGATAAGGCCAGTGGGAAAAATTAGGATTGGGCCTCCATCAGTTTAACAACTTGCACCACAAGACGGGCAACAACACAAGAAGCCTTACCGTGAACGCACATGTGAGCCTTGTTTTGGTCGGTAAATGTCTAAAAGTTTATCATAATGTTTGTTTTGAAGGGGGGCAAACTGTTATCATCTGCTCATCTGTCACTGCCATTTAGATAACATGCACAACTGAAATACAAGAAAAATGTGGACAGCAGTTTCACTTTATTTTAAATGATTCACCTCAAGAGTAAATATTGTTTCAAGTTATTGATCACAGTGACCACTTCTGTCCATGAGAAGAATCCCAATTCAAATCTGTAGTTCCCACGGTAAAGATGAGTTGATGAATTAAAATGTTTCTTCTGGCCAGATCCCAAAAGATCTTTTTTTTTTTTTTTTTCACTTTAATAACCATTTGACTTTTTGTGGCATTTCTGTATCAAACGGCTTCCTTTCAGGGACGGAACAAAAGTGACCAAAACGGTTTCATTGTAAAATTTAAAGTGTTTTAAGGCAGACTTTTGGGAGGAGTCTTTTTGTTCAGAGGGAAGGAAATGTGTGTTAACTATGTATAAATTAAGCAAATAAAGACTAAAAACAGCTTTATCATTTTCTTTGCTCATGTACGTGTTCCAGGTAAAACTCAGGGCGATTGGTCCAGTTTATAACAACTTTATTTATGAACATGGCAACATCTCAATAGTCAAAGTTAATTCAAAAAACAAACCAAATAGATTTAATATACACAGCACATGAACCCTTGTTTACCTCTAAGGCATGCTCCTTGTTTTGTCCTCTACATCCCCTCGATCTCTGAATTAAAACAGAGCATCACACACAGAGTGGACAACCTCTACCCATAAGAAACCCTTTAACTACAAGTGAAGTAATTTTAACCTGAACCTCCAAAATTGCTGCATGGATTATTGAAGTATATCAGTTCCTGCTCTCATCCAACTTTCTGAAATTGTTTAAAGTACAGTTATAGATGAAGGCATTCACAAACAACCATCTAACAGCTCTAAATACACTATGGCATCATGGGTAAGAAAAAACAATCAATCCAGGCTGACAAAACATGAATCTGACCATCACTTTGCAATCAAGACTTTAAATTTCATTGCGTTGCTGCTTTACCTTATCACTGGAGCTCTTGAACGGTCTACGCTCAGCAGTGGGATTGACTCAAAGGATTCCTCCTTTTGGGGGGGAGGGGGGGACAAACTACGACGCGGCCTTATTCTACGACCTAAGCCTGCAGCATCCTCCAACACTGTGAGCGAGAAGTGAAGGCAGCAATGTTTCAATAAGATATATATGCACTGCACTTGAGGGCAGATTCACACGACAGAAAAAAAAAAGTCACGTACTTCACCGTTTTCCACCTAGCATTTGAGCACATTGCTAACTTCTGGCAACAGGTTTGCATGGCATGCAGTTGGTTACACCAGTGTCAACTTAAAGCATCCCTTGTAGAGTCGCAGTCAGACTTACCAGATGCAAAGACAAAGCCTTTATCAAATATTAAGCAGATATTTGCAAGAGCATTTCCACTTATGCAACGTTTTTGGATGGGAAAATCACTTTTCAAGAGTACAACTTCATGTAACAAGTGATACAGCTCATCATGCAGTTCATTAATGAAAACAGATCCTCAAAAAAGGACAGTTCATACGTAAATATCCTGGACATTTCTTTAACGACAAGGCATATATGCATTGAGGCATGTTAATGACACAGGTAAGCATTTCTTTGCATGTATATGGCTCATAATCACTGGACAAAAACACTGTTTCCTTAGGCTTTGCTTACCTGTGTTATGCAGCAGAACCTAAGGTGCAAGGTCTGGGATGACACTGCAAAGATCAGATATATTGCACTGTTTGCCATCAGTGAACAATGATGTCAAATATTCTGTCTTCAAAAACAACCTTTCACAACAGTGCTCCATCAGAAATGATCATCAGTACTGGAGCTAATCAGAAACACTTCCACTACTAGCATTCCACATGCTTATATGGGACATGTAAAGAAAGAGTCAGCAGAAACCTAAGCATGCTAAACTGGAATTAAGCATTTGGAGATTTCTAAGCAAGATGTTGCAATTAATGGCATGTAAAAATGTGAACTTAATGGCACTCAGCAGGTCAGATATTCAGAACGCAAAAAACCATATCCTTGCACAGATCCTACCAGCAGTGTAACAGTACGGACATTCAAACCCTCAGTTCAGAAAAACCGACCGGCACTGAAATGCTACCTACACAATCTACATCATTCTGCAAAGACTCAAAGTCTACATGTTATGCAATCAGTGGAGTCATGAAAAAGTCTCAGAAACATGTGGTACAAGAATCATTAAATGGTTTTGAGGACTAAATCTCTCAGAACATTTCATACTTACCCAGGACAAAGGGGGGGGGAATAGCAATTTTTGACAAAAATACTACATCTTCTGCAGTTTATAAAGCATTAAAAAATGTATTTCTCAATCAAGTCAGTTTTGTACTTACATTACAGGAGTGCTCAACTGATGGATGATGAGACTGCTTAGCCACCCCAACCCTACAGCATCTACGTTCTTATATTGGATAAACACTAACAGAATGGGCACAGCATGACGATTTTTTGCAATGTTTTTATATTAAAAAAACATTTTTAAAAAAACAAATTTATACACATTTGGAAATGGGCAAGGCAAATCTTTCAATACATGTTTTAAATACAGTGGCAATTTACCTGACTGTCCTGGAAAAAGAACAGCACAAAAAAAAAAATAGGACACTAAAAATATGCAACATTTCTTGAAACCACATTTTCTGAGGAACATGTTCAGAATACCTGCTTACCGCTTTTCTAAACTTGCCTGTGGAGGAGGAAGTGACTATCAAGGCAAAAAAAATACAAGCTCAACAATATCTGCAAACCAGGCAAAAGCAGAATAAAAAAAAAGGGCCACAGCAACGCAATTAATGCAGGAGAGACGATTCACAGATACCTGTCAACTTTCTTAGAACAAAACATGAGTCTACAGCTACAGTAAATAACGTCGGGAAACAGGATTCATAAGGACGTTTGTCGATTTGAGCCACTCTGGATCATTGCACTCACATGTTTTTCTACGAGCCTTATAGACAGTTGGAGAGAGACAGGACAGCACAACTTCCAAGTCAACCTTATGGGACAACTGAACCCACACATGGCTTTCATTTCAACCCCCCTTCCCCCCCAACCCCAGATAACATACAGAAATGCCTCAACCCATTTGGTGTGGACCACCCCAACTTACCAACACAGGAGGTTTCAGTTTGTTTTATTGCAAAAACACAACAGGCAATAGCATTTTTAAAACTGAGATGATTTACATGGTAATGTCTACAGTTTAATAAACATGACTTCTAACCACATTTAATGTAGATACAGGGCTGGAATGACCATATGTATAATTACCTCACTAAAAACAAAGCATTTACAAGAAAAAGAAAAAGAAAAACAGAAGAAAGAAAAAAAAAAAAAATCTGAGGACGTGTTCTCCGGGTTATCTGCCATCTATGTGAAACACTTTCAAACCAAGGACATTAAGATCTTCATCAAGGCGTCTGCATCCAAACATTTAACAAAGGATTTTGTTTCGACAATGTAGCATTTACTTTATGTCCACTTCACATTACTGGCCCTGTGCAGAAGAAATACATAGAAGATACATTGCATGTTAACAGCAGAAACAGGGGACGCAGCTTTCCAAAATAAAAAGCCTGTTTAGGGAGGAAGAGGTTTGGTTAAGGTTGCGAGGCTGCTACAGTCACTGGAACCCTGCAAAACCCTGGGGAAGGAAGGTGGTTATGGTGCAAAAAAGACTTGAGTGCAAATCAATGTTGGAGGACAGATTCTAAATCAAGTGTGTACCTGAGGGGCTTGTGGTGCTGCACCCATGGCCTGAGGGTTGGCCGTGCCGTAGTAAGCAGCCTGCTGCCGGTAATACTCCGCCCAGGCAGCGCTGTAATCTGGCTGACCTCCGGGCTGAGTGGCGGCAGCGGCTGCTGCTGGAGCAGCCTGAGGGGCCGCTTGACCTGGAGGTTCAAACGAAAGAACTCATTGGTAAAGCAGAAACTTCAGAGAAACACTGCCAGGAGGCATGAGCAGGAACCAGTCAGGTAATATCACGTGCAACTAAAAATCCACAACAAACAGGTTGTGTAATGTCTCTGATGTGAGCGCCTCTTATCTCTTAGCATGTCTGATGGGACAGGAGATCAAACCCACAGACTCGCATGGATACAGATCTGTAGAACAATCATGTGATGAGCTTAAAGGACGAACCTTACTGGCCAAATTACAATCTTGAAGTCACCAGACAACAATTTACACAGCCTGAAACATTTGTCTAAGGCCCCAGAGGCCACATTACCAGACACGCCACTGCATCCTAAATTACAAGTGGTCAAGCTGCATTTAAAACAGAAGAAATTCAACTTTCCATCAAATGCATTATCAATATAGTGTGCAACAAATATTCTGTTAAGTGTATCTATTTGTTGCCAATGGGAGACAAATATTCATATAATACTTAAATACCCTTGTTAAACATAAATGCAATACTTTTACATAAACTAATGAAAAAAAAGAGCATCAGTACAAACTAACCTATTGTGAGCAGCTCCTGCAATTATAACATGTGGCCACAGGGGGCGCTGTTATTCCATTATTGCATCGATTTATTCCAGATAGTTATAGCATATTTTAATATCTGGTAAATGGTGTCCTGCTCTATAAACACTAAAGAAATTAAATCATTTTAAAATCCCTCGCACAGAAACGTGAAGCGTATATTGTGAGTCTGACTATTGATTAAAATCCTCAGATTGGGACACTGCCATTAGTACAGCATTCCCGAAGCATCCAGTCCCACAGAGACACGGACAGCTGCTACTACAGAGCGCGACCTCGCTCTTTAAAAGGCAGATGACACAGACAAGATTGATCTTATAATGCAACCACTGCTTAATGTATGTGGTTATATAATAATGTCCGTTTACCAGCCTGCAAAACCAGAAACTGGAATATTACACGCTAAGACTTGTTTTCAAGCTACAACTACACACCAAGTGGTTTTTAATATCCAGAAATTTTAACATCGGAGGTAGAAGATACTATGAGAAGGGGAACGAACCCACCACCCGCGTCTCTGGGTCGCAGGTCAGAAACCTTCTGCTTTTCTATCGGGCAGTTGTGAAAACAGAAACTCTACAACAGAGAGCACTGAGAGAAATCAACCACCCTTTAAAGTAAATCTCAGAGCTAAAGTGGGCTTCAGAGACATATTGCTAGATTATATATTAATTATATTAAGAAAAACTGCTGATCTTTGAGCTTTCGCCATTTACATTTCTTCATAAATGTGTTTCAGTTAGCTCTTTCATGGTTTTATAATTTCAGAGATTTACCTTTCTGTGAGATACTCATGGCATCAGTCACATATATTCTACTTCATCTGTAAGAATCTGACAGTTCAAATCATTTTTACCAACCTTGTTTCTTGTAATACTCCTCCCAGGCTTTCGTGTAGTCCTGAGGTTGCTGATTCTGTTGACCTGGAAAGACAAGAAAAGAGTGTGACTGGATGCATTCAAAAAGAGACACTGCACATCATCCTACATTGTTCCCATCCATAACCCACAAACCAAACATGAACATTTAACTTTACACACATTGAATAACAGTGAAACATTCATGGCACATGCCATCGGTTCAGATAAAAGCCCTGAGGTAATCTTCACAATAATATAAGCTCATATAGGTTCTTCTGTGTCAACAGCTCAGTCCTGCAGATAGTCAAAAAGTGTTGCAGTCTAAACAGCACGGGCGTCAAATGCTAAAAACCGAGAGGAGGCATGCTGAAAAACGGCAGGCCAAATACCCAGACCTGAAAAAGAAGCTGATTGAAAGCCCAGTGGCTGTTTAGACTGGCTTCTGTTAATAGGTGAACACTGAAACTACGATCATATACCCATTTTCTTGTAATATTCCTCCCAGGCCTTGGTGTAATCTGTCTGTCCACTCTGACCTGCAGCCTGTGGGTCACCTGTTAAAAAAGACGGTACTTGTAATTAGTCAATCATTCTCAGCGGTCTGTCCTCCACCTGCCTGGGTTGGGCTGTCAGCCTAGGGATGGTGGAGGAAAACTATCCTGTCCCTGGGGTAATATCAAAAAAGAACGGCTCTCTGGAGAAGCAAAGTTATTTTTAAGTGAGGCCTGCTTTCAGATAGAAACAGCAGGAAGACGTGAGCTCTGGACACAACTGAAGTAATCTAGTCGACTACGCTGCTCTACGCTCGCCTATGTTGGACTGCATCTTCTAAAAGCAGCATATACTTATTCAAAGGGCACTTCTGTTACCTTGGCCATTGGCTTGAGTCGTGCCTGGAGCTCCACTGGTTGGAGTCATGGAGGCCTGCGGCTGCTGGCTGTACTGAGCGTAATAGGCTGCCCACGCTGCTGCGTTGGCATCAGCTGCTGCTTTGTCTGGTTAAAACAAGTTGTTTTGTTACCACATAAATGCAGGCATACGTGCACTTAAAGCTGCATGTTAAGGGTGATTTAACCTTTGTTTACTGTCCCTAAGACTCTGATCGGACTGTCTTCAAAAAGATGAAGACTGTGACGGTGTTTTTGCTTTTAGGAGCTACTCACTTGGGTCAGGCTGTCCCTGTTGCCAGTGTGGATAGCCATTACCCCATCCTTGAGGCTGATAAGGAGCAGGAGGACCACTGATGACAGAAAAAAACAACCATCAGCTCTTCGTATCCTCCTTTTCGGCTTAATATTCTTAAAACTTTAAATGGTGAGGTTGAAAAGAAACCCAGACTGCACATACTGTGGTCCAGGAGGTCCCTGATTGTATGGTCCGGGGTTGTATGGGCCCATAGGAGCCCCTGGGGGTCCAGGTGGCCCTGGAGGACCATGTGGGCCTGGTCCTCCATGTGGACCAGGGGGACCGTGTGGG
Organism: Leptatherina wallacei; assembly: GCA_028567055.1. Lineage (NCBI taxonomy): Eukaryota > Metazoa > Chordata > Actinopteri > Atheriniformes > Atherinidae > Leptatherina > Leptatherina wallacei. Next base: position 22,830,677 of record JAOXYM010000008.1, on the reverse strand, counting down.
CCACCCATTGGGGTAACTGGGCCCTAAAAAAAAAAGGGAAGAAATCCAGACATACTGGAGTCAGTAAAGAAGCTCAGAGCTGTGGGGGGTTATTATGCAACGTTCAGTGGCTCACCCCAATTTTCTCCTCCACCAGCTGCCTGGCGTAGTCGATCTGTTGAGGGGAGCCTCTGACTGTGAACATCTTAATGTTGGGATCAGCGTTGGGTGGAGGATTCCTCTGTAGTTCAATCCTGGCTCCAGACTGCTGGCTGATGCCCTTGATCGTCTCACCACCTGCACAGAGTTCACAAACATCCATGAATCACAACTGCTAACTCTACAATCTATTTTTCTTTGAAGTCTTTCGCTCTCATTTACAACTTAAAAGAGTTATTTGTCCCGATTTGTAACTGCTTATACGTGGTACTGAGGAGACAGTTCGGTTACCTTTTCCAATGATCAGACCGGTCTTCATGGTTGGGACGGTGAAGGTAAACTCCTGCAGACCACCAGGGGGGCCCATGTTCCAATTGCCCTGCCCGCGACCGCGCCCCCTTCCACCCCCGTGTCCCGGAGGGCCTCCAGCCTGGACGCTCCTCAGCAGGTCAGAAATGATCTCTGCTGCGTGTGACGCCTGGTCGGGAGGCCCCATGATCTGTGCTATCCTGTCTGGAGTGCTGCCGTCGTCTGGACGGAGGAAAAGAAAAGATGATTAGAGATGAATGTCTTAACTTCGGTGTCAACTTGTGTTGTGATCACAGCAAATCGACCTACAATTTGTTATAGCTTGATTAATTCAAACTAATGGTCTTTGAAGAGAATTACTCTACTGGGTCTCTGTGTTAAGGTCTCAGAAATTAGGGTTAGGGTGATCCATCAGCTTGTCAGCGTGGTGCATGAGTTTTCATCATAGACCATACACACTTTGATACCAAAGTCTAAATTCATTTGATTTCCGCCATCTTTCAGCCAAGTCACTCACCTGGTTTGAACTGAATTCTGACGCCTGTGTCGTTCTGTATTTTCTTGATCATCTCTCCATTTCTCCCGATAACAATTCCTACTGCAAACCGTGGGACAGGAACCTGAATGTGTGACAGGGAACCGCATTTAAAAACGGGGATTCAAACCTTCAGGCCGATTAATGAAGCGATGTATGACGAGGACTCACATCTAAACTGTCTCCTCCGACCCTTGAGCCATACTCGCCGCGCTGCTCCCTGAAGCCCTGGTCTCTGATCAGCTCCATCACCATCTCTTTGGCTTGCTAAATAGAAAAGAGGTTCAGACAACTGATCGAGCACTTTGTGGTGCAATAGAATATAAATCACAAATGATATCATCGTACTGAGAATAAGCGAATTGGCCACATAAGAAAACTCACTTGAACTTTGAAAGGTTCTCCTGAAATGCGGAGAGGTTTGTCTGCGCCTGTGTTCTGGGGTCCATCTTGGATCATGACCATCTTCACTCCAGCTCTTTCCTGGAAATCAACACGAACCAAAATCCTCAGTTATCAAATGATAATTTGATGACTGGGTGTCCTTGCATTATTTTCTCGCACTCTGACCTGAAGGCTTTTAATTGTCTCTCCTCCTTTTCCGATGACAAGGCCGGCTTTGGAAGCAGGGACCATGATTTCCTGCACAGTCATTCCCGGCCCGTCGTTGTGGTGGAACGCTGGGGCTGGACGTCCCTTCTCGACTATCTCGGTCAGTAACCTCTTTGCAGTCCTGATGAGAAAAAAATGTAGCACAGCGAGCTTAAATTGTAATCAAGGCTTTCAGAAAAAGTTTTATGTATAAAGGGAAAGGAGCAGGGGCACTTACTGAATTGATTCTGGCGGTCCTGTTAACGTCACCGACCTGTCCGGCATCCCCCCGCTGTCTAAAAACCAGAAGCAGTAGAAATATTAAATTGTGCAGCAAACCAAAACCGTATTTACATCCTTGCATCGACAACAAAACCAAACCTACCAGGGGCAATCTGTATTTTACACCCAGACTCCTGCTGAATACGTGAGATTTGCTCACCTCCTCTTCCAATAACTAGAAAACAAAAGGGTAAAAATGTAAATAAATAATGTAAATATCAAATAGCAACATACAAAAATGACAATTCCCTTTAATGTTAATACTTACTAAATCCAACCATCCCATCAGGAACCTTGAATTCTTCTGACATCGACCTGGGAATCAAAATAAAAATCAGTATTAACTTTTAAAAAAGACTAATGAGGCCATATTTTGTTTGTAAACATTTAAATTCAACTTTGCCATCTACCTTTGGGGGCCGCCCATTCCTCCCATTGCAGAGAAAGCTGAAAAATGCACATTAGAGGAGAAACACACACTGTAATGAAAAGTAATCGATGCACTAAACTGCCAGTTTTTGGCGGATTACTTTAGATTTGAAATGATCGACAATAACTTACCGTCGTTAGTTGCTACCTTCTTTGTCTCTGGTTGATCTGTGACCAGATAAAGAAGAAATATCAGTACCACTTACATCTACGACTTTGTTATATTAAAATGATCCGTTTACACAATTATCTTAAGGGTGACATGACTTAGCACTGGCGCAAGTTTAAAAAGTTGAGTCAAAGGATGCATACAAGGCTGGACTATAATCATATTGGCCATTGTATACAAATCTGGCTCAAAGTAATGCAGTCTAATATACCACCCCTGGAGGCAGTCCTACCACCCAGAAGATTATAATGTTAAGTTTTGATTAATAATGGGGAGGGCAACTCTATTTTATTCCTGACAACTAATTTAGCATCCAGTTATCATGAAAACACTCCAAATCCATTAAAACCTCTTTGATTAAGAGTGATTGCTTTTGCAGCTCCCTGAAAGCCTCTCAGCTTGGCTTTAACGCCTTATATTTAAGTAGCATTTACACTTTTCCTCCCCTGTTCTGACCTAAGTTGCACATATCTATCCATAACATCAAAATATCTGTCAGTAACTGGCTCACTGCTGAAATATAAAATACATTCACATTGTCAGTCATTGATACATAAAAGCTGTGAAGGGAAACACAAAATCCAACTACACATGCATCTCAAGTCATGGTTACATGGGCTTCAACTGGAAACAGGATGAATCTGAAATTCGTTACATCTTGTACAGTGTTAAACTTATCAATCATTATGCAGGATGATAGCGTCTTACTGGAAATGTAATGTTGGGTTAGGGGAAATTAATACAGATGTGAAAACATATTTAGTAGTAAAACACGCAGGCAAGGATAAACCATCAAGATTTTGCATTGAAATCGATTTGAGCCACTGACCGATATCCAGGTTAGGCATGGGAAAATACCCACCAGCGTCCTCCAGGGGCCTTTTCTGGCCTCCGTAGCCAAATTCATTAGTTGGAGGAGCCGCAACACCATCACCACCTATTTTTGCTGCGATCTGAGAGGGGGAATGATATAGGAAAAAAGAGAGGCTGAGTTTAATTATTTGCTTGTTGTATGCGAAGCATTTCCAGAAGCACGTTGCCTGAGGCCTACTTCTCTGTCCGGAAGTCGGACCAACAAAGGGGCGCCAACATGTTGTCGTTAGAAACTGTTTATTATTACAAGGACATGCAAACCTCGCTTCTCCGACAACAGCGTGATATTTATTTACTTTTGTCTGAGCTATCAGCAATGATCACGGCTGGAAATCGATCAGTTTCCACCTTTGCAGTGTGGCGTGACGTTGTCATCACCATAAACTAGCTTAGCTTAGCCTCCCGTGATCTCAACGGCGGAAAAAAAAGGAAGAAAGAAAAGATCATAAAAAAACGCAACAATCTTCTCTTTGCTCCGACTTCTGGACATTATTCATTGAAATGATCTGTCTTTTATCCTTACCTGTCGTGCACGCTGTAGAGCATCTTTAAAAGCATCGTTCATTCCACCACCGGCGTTGGAGGACGGGGGAGCCACGCTGCTGTAGTCTGCCATATCTGCTGCTCTTCTCCTCGGTGGCGCTACAAGATGGCGGGTTTCATTCACGTCTTGCAGACGAGAAAATTCACCGTGAAATGCGTAGTCTCGCGAGAACAGATTAAAACTATTTCGATTCTGTTACCCATGAGTCATAAAAACAATTTTTATTTACTGTTTGTTTGCCCCTAATAAAAAAAAGAATTTATGTTATTAAAGAGCTAATATTCCTAAACTCTTCCACAGTTTGAATGTGAACTCTCTCATATTCATTTTTTAACATTGACCATAACGAGTGTAGTTTCTGTGACCCACATTGAAACAATTGATCATATTTTCTTCTTCTGGATGTATTTAATGATCATTTGGAAAGATTTACAGGATTGGTTGTTTTCCGGGACTGTATTATAAGGCCCTCTTTACAGAGATAATAGTCATTGGCATTAGTATGTATGAATATGGCTTCGGTATTGAACCATCTGAAACTTGGCCTCATTTTTTAATCTACACAACTAAATATAGAAAAATGAAGCCTTATTTCTCTTTATTTATTTACTTATTTATTCATTTAAAAGACCTTATGGACTGAAATTAATAAAAGGGAAACCCTACTTCTACCCTTTGAAGATAAGAAAAATATTTGAAGACCTTTTGTGTATTTTAGGATAGTCAAAATTATAGCTACTGTATGTTACTTTGCATTATAAATATTTTTGTAAACTATCCATTTATATATCTTTTTTTTATCTTCTCCTTCACTGCGGACATCTGTTGGTTCCGTTTATACATACGTTTTTTGGCCTGATTGTACGGTGCCCGGCAAGTGTCAGCGGTGAAAAAAAAAAAAAACCTGGTGGAAATCCG
>JAOXYM010000008.1:22800191-22825789 GCA_028567055.1 Leptatherina wallacei | reverse complement strand
TTAATAATCCGTGCACACGATTTGGTAAACTATGAGCACAGTTTCGTAATCCGTGCGCACGGATTTCCACCAGGTTTGTTTTTTTTTTCACCGCTGACACTTGCCGGGCTCCGTATAATTGTGTCCGATATGTTCAGCATTTTTCTTTCCCAGAATATGTGAACTGCCAAGTACATGCAGAATGTTTGCAAAGAATAAATAAAAAAAAACAAAGACCTTTGTACTAACTCAAGTGAACTGGGAGTTGTGCTTCAATGAGATAAATAAACATTTCACAGTTTTTTTTATCATCAAGAATAAATCAAACATATGAATTAAGAATATTAAGGGTCACTGAGCAGTAAAAACTGAGATATTATAAAAGATGCAGATAAGAAATATGAGAAACATAATTTCACATCGATTTGAATGTGACCATCTGACAAGATTATCACATTTTGTTAAATACTTGTGACCTCACATCTCTTGTGGTTACTAAAACGTGGTAAACTCATTATCTTTGCAAACTACATCTGCATAAAGAAGCAGGGACACACTTGTGCAGACAAAGAGCAATTTAAACAACCAACATCAGGAACAGGTTGTGACTATGAAATAATTACCTCGTTAATAACAAACTCACTGATCATTTACATGGAATAACTTTCTTCTGATTACATATTGTTTATGTGAAACTGCCTGTTTAATACTCCTCTCCCTCATCTCTGTCCCCCATGCTGTCAACCTCTTCATAATCCTTGTCCAGAGCCACCATGTCTTCTAGGGCCTCAGAAAACTCTCTGTACTAGTGCACCAAGGCACGCTTGGCATACATCAGATCAAACAGGCCTCTGCAATAGCTGTGGTGTTGCTGCCATGGCGTCTGTTACATTTCATCATCTGATTAGCTGGCTGGAAGCAGGCATTAGTGATCTCAGGTACAGTCAACTGCTCACGGTAAGCCGATATGTTGAAAGATCACTAACATCTGATAATACTGATATTAACACCGATATAGTCGTTTCAGGATGCATTTTTCATAAATTACCCTCAAAACACGTAATGTTTGTTATGTGAGACAGTTGATGGTCAATGCTATTGTTTATAGTTATGCATGCTTTAGATTAAACTTTGTACCTTTTTTAGACTGAGTATTAAAGGTTTACAAATTGATCTTCATTAGTTCAATCATGTGGTGATCAGGCAGCCTTTACATATGGTGGCTGTTTCTTCTTATAGTGATGATTAATGCAAGTTATCAGGTTATAAAACAAATTCCTGTCATCGGTCATATCAAAGAAACACATCCACATTCTGTCTGACTGCTTTCACGCAACATATTTAATATATTCACAAATATATAATAGCCAGAAATACGACACATTTGCTAATTTACACAGCACATTTAAAGAGAGCAGCTTTCATCGCTTACTCAGTGTAGGTTTTATATTCCAAGTCAACCATGTATCGGCCCTCAATGAGGTTTTCTGTATTAAGGAAAGGCACACATCCTGCTTCAAATGTTTTCCAAATTTCCAATCATTTTTTAACACTTGACTAACATTAATAACAATCACACTGTTGTTGAATTTTCCTCTGCATTTCTCAAGACTCCATGGAAGAAAACAGATTTTCAAATTTCCTTGTCAGTGTGAAGTTGATCAGTGCACATGGAATAGCTCTGATGAAGCTGGCTCCCATACCATTATAAAATCCTCTAAATCCATTTCTTTCATATATCCCAACGAGTCCTGCTAATACGCCTGAGGCTGGGCGAGAATCTGAGCTGAAAGCTGGAAAACAAGTCAAATGATGATGAGTAAAACATTAAGATTTCTCTAATATATGAAGCTGTTTTAGAGAGATTACAGCAGTTACCTTGCGCTTGTTGCTGAGTTCGGATCACCGCCAGCGGGTAACTGCTTATTTGTCCCGAAGCGAAAGCCACAAAACTGAAGAAAAACAGTTTGGATTCACTGTTGTAGGCCGGCTCGTTCTTCGCCCAGCTAATGATTGACTGCAAAAGGAAGCACATTAGTGTGTTTTAAAATAAAAATGCACTTCATTGTTTTATTTTTGCCCCCATCTCACCTGATGAACTGCACACTCCACACCTGCATAGGGGATCATACAGAGGATGCTGGGCTTGAAACCTCTGTAAAAGGAGGACAAAGACTCATGTCTGTAGATGGATCTGGCGCACGCTGCAACACCATGATATGTGCCGGCTTGCTGCAGGTTCAGCCTCACCTTTAACACCTGTAGAGCAGATCAGAGGAGAACGAAGATACTTAAATAAACCTTTATCAATATATTATCTTAAATACGTTATGCTTAATATTTACTTAATCATTTCTCTCTTTTAACAATACCAATTGTTGTTGTATTACATATAGTTGGAAAGTCTGATTAGTCACCTTTACAATGACATATAACTTGTAAGGATTGTGCATTTGTGGAATGAGCAACACAGCTAAAAATGAGGTCAGTGCCATGAAAAATGAGCCAAAATGACACTTGTGGGGGCACCTAATTGATAGACAGACACATCAGAATGAGATTCAGGAGCCAGTGGTGATCCCATATATCCAGAATTTGGGACCTATCTTCATCCTCCAGGGTTACTAACATTCTTCTCCCCGGAGCCAGGATCATCACAGAGTGACCAGTACAACCATGCTGGTTGACTCCTGGTTGAGGAATGGGAAGCCATCACACAGCAACATGTGACCAGACTGCTGACCAGCATGAAGAGGAGGTGCCACGCTGTCATGGCTCTGTGTGGATCTGCCACATGCCACTGAGGTCCCACGTACACATTTAACTGTGTTGCTCATTCCAGAGAAGCACAGTCCTTACAAGTCATACGTCACTGTAAAGGTGACTAATCAGGTTTTCTAAAGATATATAACAAAACATCAATTAGTATTTTTAAAGGGGACAAATTACACACAAAACACTAATTTTCTTACTTTTTGTTATAAGTTAATGCTCTAAATTAGGTTGTCATGGCAACAAAAAATTTTGTGCCTAAAAGCCTTTATTTTAATGCTATTATCACAATATTTATAGAAAACTTGAACAAAGCGTATGACTATCCCTATGAGGTTTTTTTTATTTCTTGCCTCGTTTTTGTTTGGTAATTTAATTTCACTCATAATAGGAGCAAAAAAAAACAGTTTGTAATCTATAGCACTTTATTTTATCAGCTGAGATGAAATCACACTATTATTGGAACTGCATAATCAACACCATTATGATGGTTAACTCTTTTAATATCATTATTATTGTCAATTTTAAAACTTTACTTATAAAAGATTTTGTCACTTTTAGTGGTAAATCGCCTCACAAATTAAGTTTCAGAATTGAATCTCATTAGCATAAATACTGCTAATTATAAGTGATGGAAAGTCTTCAAAAGGACCTTTCCAAATGCATCAGTCACACCTCAACATCCTTCCAATGTCCAAGTAAAAAAATACAGGACAGGACATAAATGTGAAAGCATCCAGACCTGCCTCTGATCTTTGATACCTCTAAAGGGTAGAAGACGGCGTGAGCTACAGCTCCGGAGATGCAACCCAAGCCGAAGCGCTGCTGAACCGTCATAGTTTCCTGAGTTTTGTTTTGGGTGTAAACCTTCATCTGGGTAGAGCAGAATGACTTTGAGTGCACTTCTCACTTAGAACAAGAAACCATTCATAAATTATTCAAATTGAGGATCCTGGGCAGCTGGGCCCTCACCTGTGCGTAGATGAGACATTGCAGTGTGGACTGTGGTGTTCCTTTCAGCACATTCACGGCGTTGCCTTGCCACATCGACCGTAAACCACCTACCCTCATCTCCTGAAAGCCTTGAGAGAGGGCCTTGGATCCTCTAACCTGCGAGCACATGGGAAAATAGATAATAAAACCTGATGGAAATGTTAACCCTTACTTATTCAAGATACTTGAGCATAAAAAAAACACAGCTTTATATGTATGAGATTAATTTATGAGACTCATTCTTGATGTCATCCTGCACTATGCAAACATTTCAGTTAGCTTAGATGTTTAGGTTGTTCTCTATATCATATAACCACCAGTGCACAAGGCTTGTATAGTAACACAACAAGCCCAAACATAAAGCCAAAGTATTCCACAACATTCCTAAGGTGCTCTATAGGACAAAGATCTGGGGACTGAGGAGGCCATTGGAGGACAGAAAACTTATTGTCCTGTTTAAGAAACCAGTTGGAGATGATCTGAGTTTTGTGGCATGGTGTATTATCCTGCTGGAAGTAGCTATCAGTAGATGGTACACGTTGACCATAAAGGGATGGACACGGTCAGCAACAATACTCCGGCTGTGGCTTTTAAATGGTGCTCAGTTGTTATTAATGGGCTCAACCTCACACCTGCAGCAACAGCTGATACAAGGCAGGATGGAGCCATGCTTCATGTTGTTTATGCTAAAGTCTGACCCTACTATCTGAATGTTGCAGCTGAAATGGAGACTCATCAGACAAGGTAACTTTTTTTTCTTTTTACCTCCAATTGTCTCATTATTAAAAAAAAAATAGTCTGTGTGAATTGTAGCATCAGTTCCCGGTTCTTGGTTGACAGTAGTGGCACCCGGTGTGTTTTCCTGCTGCTGTAGCCCATCTGCTTTAAGGTTTGATGTGTTGTAAGTTCAGATGTGTTATTTAGCATACTTTAGTTGTAGCAAGTGGATTTTTTTTTTACTGTTCCATCATCTGGAACCAGTGTGTTCCTTTTGTAAGTTTTACATCTTTTGTTGGCTTTTTCTTTCAAAACGGAATTTGGCTTATTTCCTATTTTCTGCTCATTTTGTATTATGTTCTTTTTTCTTTCTGTTATGTTCATTTTTTTCTTTGTTTGCATCTAATTTGAGCTATTCTTTGTCTATTTGTTGATATTTTGTTGGTTAGGGAAGTGTACCACATACTTGTCATGTTGCATCTCACACAGTTCATTTTGCAACTGCAACATTCACTCTTTGAAAATGGAATTTACATCTCCATAAGATGAAACAATCAACCTCATTTTGCAGGTTTGACTGAAAGCTGGCTGGATATTAACATGTAAAGGCTTGTGTATATTGTGCAATTCTGTAGTGTGTACAATGTACAGAAGTATGAATCCTTTCAGAAGCCACTGTATCTATCACAAAAGTAAAAAAAGAAAAAAAGAAAAGATAAATAGAATAAAAAAAAGCTCGCTAATTTTTAAGGGCTTTAAACTGCAACTTGCGGTCTTAAATAACAAAGATATGGTTGAAAACTTGACAAAACAGGAAGCTTAGTTTCTAAAACTAATGTAAGGTTTTAGATTAGAATACTATCATGAGTTACTTATTGAGCAAAGTAACAAGAAGTTTAATGTTGCAACAGCTCAACGGTAGTTACTTTGATGGTCACTGTGTAATTGAGATAAGAGCTTTCCATTTAACTTAAAGATCACCACAAATTTTATATGTTTTTTGTTTTTTTTTCAGTTAAGATTTCCCCTGGATAAATTTACAAATGGTTAACAGAAGTACACCAAACCTGAAGCTGGGTTTTCAGCCGGTCTATGGGTGCCGTCACGGTCCGAGATACAGCGTCTGCCAGTCCTGCGGCGAGAACAAACGTTCTCCAGGCACCAAAACCAGACGCCTCCTCTGGGAACTCGATGGGCATCGCGCGGCTCTCCCCAACATCAAAAACCTGCCAGAGGACCAGCAAACAGGTTCTTATTATCATCCTTTGAATTGATTTTTCTTTTTAAATGATTGGTTGATAATCTTACCAGGCTATGTTTCCACGAGGACACCAGCTCCCTGATGTTGTCCACAGGGTTGAGGATGATGTGATGCAGGAATTCACCCCAGTCCACCGTCATGGAACTGTCCTTATCCATCCTGGTTACAGCAAACATAACAGCAACAGAAAATACTCACCAGGAAAGAATGAATCTTTATGACTAGCTGTATGTTGCTTGTTATAACTCAGTCAAGAACAGTAAGAATGTGTTACATTTCAGACAAACAACCGACTCTGATGCATGCTTTTTGGGAAAAAGTCCATTTATTTACCCGTATGTACCTGCCGACTTAACAGCTTATGGCTAAATAAACAAACGTATTAATGTAAATTTGCATATTATTTTCTTGTAATGATCAGATTGCGTAAAAAAAGAAAGCACACCCTCTTTCATTTCTAAGATTCAAGGAATCCTTTATATCAGGAGGTAATTAAACATTCACCTCGTCCTTTCCAGGTCTTGTGTGAAAAACTAAAACAATGTTATTATTTTGTTATAAGTCTCATCGTCGTTATGGAGGAATTTTGACCAGTTCTTTACAATGTTGCTTCAGTTGATTGAGATTTGCAGGTATTTGTTTGTGCACAGTTCTAGTAAGGTCCCTCTACAATAATTCAATTAACTGGAAATCTCAATGACTGCAAGGTGTCCAGGTCCTGTGGCTGCAAAAGAAGCCCAAATCATTGTCCCTCCACCACTGTGGTTGACAGTCGGGGTTAAGAAATCGTACTGATATACTGTCTGTAGCTTGTTTTGTTTTTGTTTTGTTTTTTACAATTTTCTTCTGCATTTAAACTTATTTTCTATTAAATAAATAATGATGCAAAACAACATTTCACATAGTGATGTACATTTCAGGTTAACTTTAAGGTTATAGGACCCAGTAAGTGATACATAAAACCTTAGAACTAAAAGAGTGCATACATTTTTTCTTCCTTTTTTTTTTACATTTTTTTGTTTACATCGCTACCCTGTTGATTTATTTCAGGTAGATCGAATGAAAAAGGTCGTAAAAGTGTTTCAAAATCTGCAAATCATTTTACTGACACCAACATTCAGAACTCTTACCGGCTCAGTTTGAACTGATTATGCATGCCACCAAGAATACACATTACTGTAGAGTCATGCTGAATTAAACCATAGAGGAGCTGTATGGAGTGTGTTAATTACTATAACTTAACTCTCTGTGATCACTGCATTTATCTTTGAGAAGTAAATAAATAATATTGATTCAAATGCTTTTATGAATCCATGAGGTAATGGACAAAATATCTTACATTTGTATTACTTTTTTTGCATTCGGCTTTGATATGACCACTCCTAACTCCTTAAACAAACATATGATGTCTTCCTGGTCAATCTCCCCTGATTGGAGAAGAAATACACAGAGTTACAAACACATACTGGTCCTACTGGTCGTATTGTTTGCAGCAAGATATCAAATGATGACTATGAGTGCAAGGGTTACTGAGCTACTGTAGTATATGCACCATAAACACCTCTTATGTTTCCGTGCCAGCCTTTCCTGTCTGACCTTGAAAGGCACATTTTACTGAAAAAAATAATCTTTAATTTAAGTTTAGGAAATATAAGTGCAGATGAGAATACACACAGTATGCATTTGTGCACATTATGTCTAATAAACCATTTAAAGGACACAACACAGAAGGTGCAAAGGTTAGACAATGAGCTTATCAGAAGTTATTGTGCACTTTATAACATTTCCCAGAAAAATATGAATTTGTTGAAAATATCTGCCATTTTATAAATGTTGGAAAAAGAAGAATCACTCACCACACTTGTTCTTGTCAAGGTCATGAAAGTAAATTTTCCATTTCCTTTCTCTGTCCATCATGTAGCTGAGGAACTCTTTATAATCCAGTAGGCCATCTTTGTCTTTGTCATACGAATCAATGATATTCTAAAAGAAAAAGGGGAACTATTTGATTACTTAATGTAATGTGAATGAATCCAACTTTGTGTCAGTGTCATTACGTCATTTTAAATGATTTTACCTGGACCTTTCCCTCCGCTGAGAGGATCCCATGCTTCCTCATTTCATCATGGAGTTCTGTCACCGAAATGAACCCATCATTGTTCTGGTCCAGTTTGACGAATAAACCACGGAACTGATCCATGCTTCTTGGAGAAAATGATTAAATTAAAGATAAAGCACAACCAGCTTTACTCGCATTAGGACCTTTTTTACTGAAAGGATCAATGGATTGATTGTCATGACAGATTGTTGCCCCGCAGCTCTGCACCGACGCTGACTCATGGGCAGACCTCAGAGGAACTGCAGCAGGACAGCTGATATCAGCGATCTGAGGACGACTCACTTCCTGTGTGGTGCAGCAGGTGGCGCTGTGGCTGCACAAAAATCCACCGTCATCTTCAGTCTTTTGCTCAGCAATGTCGCACTTGTGGGCCTTGATGTTCACATTGGTCTACTCATGGTGATGGTGATGATAATAGATTAGCCTATGTGTGAACATACAGACAAATTCACACATGGATAGATGGGGTTTGTCCACTTGTGGTTATCAAATATAAAATATCAGACACTTCATATGTGAAATTCTTTTACATTTTAAGCTGAACTTGGGTGGATCTCAGCATAATACTTACACCAGCTAAGGGGAATCTTGAAAATACATCAGATTAATTCCCCCCCTTGTTTTTAACGTTTGTAATCTCCAATACTTTGTGGTTTCATCCCATTCACATTCTTGTAGGTGAGAGTTTTATTGTGAGTCTGTTGTGTTGGTTTAACAGCTGCAGAAGAGTCTTCATACATCAAGGATGACATTTTCCGCTTTATTAACATTAAACAAATACAACCACTTTGATGAAATACAATTTGATGAAAGCCACACATTTTAAAAAATGTTGGATCCGTGGGCAACAAAATGCTGGAAAAGTAGCCAAAATAATCAGCAAAGATCAAAAACAACTGAGAGAGCATCTGACAAGGTAACAACAGGTTGATAACATGACACAAAGGAACATTTAGGAGAGGCAGACCCTCTAAGGCGTAAAGATAGACAGAACTTTACAAATTTTGTGACAAACTGTTAAACAATTAAGTCAAATTTTCCAGAAAAATGTTTTTCAGCTTGATTATTTCATTATTGACATTTTCTAAAATTCCTTTTTTACACAGTATCCTATCTTTCTTTGAACTAGGGTTGTAAAATAATAGAATTAACAGATTTTTTGTCGTTGTGTTGTGATTAAAGACTTTCTTTGTTAATTTAACTGCTGAATAGAAGTTGCATTTTCTGTGTTAATAAAACTGAGAGGTGGTGGTGGTGGTGGGAAGGGGAGGTGGTTGACAGGTGTCAGCTTTGAGGACGTCATGCGGATAAACCCCCACTTTGTTTCTCTTTCACCTGGACGACATGTAAAGGACCCCTGTTTAGTGAATGACGAACCTCGGGATTTAGTTTCTAGAAAGTGCCGCTGGTTTCCAGTTCAGACGCTGTCGAGTCGCGCTCAACCAAACCGGAAGCTGACTTTCAAAATATAATAACCATGTTTTGAGAAATTTTGCAAAAATGATCAAATTATGTTATTTTTCATGCTTTTCAAGCTTTGCTCACAAATAAAAAAAACTAACACAACAACAAAGAATAATTCCATGTTAATGAAAGTTTCTTAACCTCGTGTTAATAGGAAGCCAAAAAACCGAAGAAACAAACAAACAAAAAAATACACTAAAGGAAAATTTTAAAAAGAAAAAAAATATATTTTTATTTTTAATTCCTCAAAGTTACCATTGTTTCTACTCATGGTAGCTTTTCACACACTTGGTAATATAAGCTTCAATCACCTGAAGGTGTTGGTGGACAACAGCCTGCTTCCTTAACATAAAGGTCAGTCGGTATAAAATGCTCGAGATTATAGACTCTTAATCTTCAAGCAACAGAGACACATAGAAATAGATAAATAAAACCCTTTAGCAATAACATTTCTGTGGTGTGTAACCCCCCCTTGTTTTGTTACATTTTGCCTTCAAGCAACCAAACCTTCTGGGGAAGTGGTCTTAGGTAAAAGTTCTTCAAAGTAACTGTCAAGAAGCACTTATTAAAGGAGTAAAATAAGGGGAAGAGGCTGAGGTATGCCAAATGACAAGAACTATGATCAAAACAGTGTGTGAGCGTCTTTTAAAATTCAGCCAACTTCTAAAAAAGAGCTTTGAATTGTCCTCCAAGAAACTTTAAAAACTATTTAAAGACATCTGAACCCATGAGTTTCACAAGTAGGCTACACAAGAACACAGGTACAGACAAGTACGCTTATTGAGAAACACCATTAACTTTCAAGCTTTTTGTATAAATGTTCTTGCATCATGTATTTTCTTATATGTTTGCACGCTTCAATAAATCACTGGATCTGTGGGTCTATTTTCTGTTTTCCATGGAATGTGTAAGATATGTGTCTCTTGACTTTTTCTCATTACTATAAAAAAGATCAATCTTTTTTTTTTTTTAAAAAGGGGGGTCTGGAAAAAATGTACTGGAATACATTTGCAAGTACATAAAAAATGCATTAATAAAACAACAAATACTTAAATTGAACCATTTGACCGGTGGCTTAA
Organism: Leptatherina wallacei; assembly: GCA_028567055.1. Classification (NCBI taxonomy): domain Eukaryota; kingdom Metazoa; phylum Chordata; class Actinopteri; order Atheriniformes; family Atherinidae; genus Leptatherina; species Leptatherina wallacei. Next base: position 22,815,405 of record JAOXYM010000008.1, on the reverse strand, counting down.
CAAAAGGCAAAGCTATGTTATCTGAAAACACTAACAAAAAATCAAAAGAAGGGATGGTAACTTTGACAAATAAATCACAAAGTCGGAAAAATGGTTAATACAAAAAAAACTCCCACAAATTTGGAAAAATATCATCCAACAGAATAGAGAAGCTTTGAAATCAAACACACCGGAAGCAGCATCTTCATCCTGTCTAACTTAACTTTGGCGCTGTGGATGCAGGGGTGGGAGCTGTGGCTATTTAAAGAGGGTCATCCAGTCACGGATAAATAACAGAGGATCCACAGCGTTGACTAACAACCTCCAAATGGTCCTCATCCTGCACTCTGTATCTGTCTGCGGCTTCTTATTGTTTATCTGTGTGCTGTGACAACCATCTGTCGAGCAGACCGATCCAGCAGATCTTCGGTGGGGGGGCTATTCCATTTTTTATTTTTTATTTCAATCTATTTTTTTTATTTCTTTGCCATTTTTGACGATAATGGGTAAGGATTATTATAAAACGCTTGGTATCTCTAAAGGAGCCACAGACGATGATATAAAGAAAGCTTACAGAAAACAGGCGCTGAAATGGCATCCGGACAAAAACAAGTCTGCAGCCGCCGAGGAGAAATTTAAGGAAATCGCCGAGGCATATGAAGTCCTAAGTGATCCGAAGAAAAGGGAAATTTATGATCAGTATGGAGAAGAAGGTAATGTGTATTTTTTAATCACATTAAATCACTGTGTTGCCAGTTTGGGGAGGGGAGGTCTTTCTCTTTTTTTTCCATTCGTTATCACAGAATACCGTTTTAACCCAGCAGTAAAGCTGGATGTTTGGATGTGAAACATAATTTGCTTTAATTCAAGTCCCACACTGCAACCAGCAAACTAGCAGGCCCAGAAAACAGCTGTTCAGCAGATCATGGGCCCACAGCTCTGTGCATTTTATTGTAAGGATTAGCCTATTGCATCATTTTTTTCCCACATAAGCTTCTGATTTAAGATAAATCAGTGTCTGCCCCAATTTCCACAAGGGATTTTCACACACAGGTGTCATATATAAAGATTATTTTAACCATATAACAGCCAAACAAACAAAATAAACGATTAAAAAAAACTGAGTAATGTGTAGACATGAATTTTACAGATGGAAATGGGTGGAATCTATCTTGTGCCAACTTTTATTTTTTACCCTTAATTTACACTGAACATTACCAAAAAGGACAAGTAAGGTTGAAAAAGTGTTTTTTTTTATCGTGGCTCTATGAGAGATTGTAACTGTTCTTAATTGGTTATCAGGAGCAGAACCCATCATCTGATTTGTTATCAAGTAATGAAGTTGTCCTTCATATGTTAAAGATCCCATATTATAAAATTTTTAAAGTTAATGTGGAGCCAAATCTCTTTTCTTTCCTTTGGTATTTCCATTTGGCCCCACCCTTTTATTTTGCAGGGCTAAGGTGCCCCTTTACTTTTATGGATCAAGAGGTAATGCTCATTGAATCATTTAGTTGGGGTATTGGTGTACATTTGGTTGGCTGTGGATTGCCACCAGTCCTTGATCTCCAAAAGAAAAGAGGTGCATATCCTACTTTAAAGAATGGCAAAGAGGGTCAAAAGGTAAGGCCACAAAAGAAAAAATTGGGACTGGCCTCTTGTCTAGCATGTGTGTAGAAGTTAAGTTTCCACCCAGAATAAGACAAATGGCTGACTTTATCTTGCCTGGCCCCATCTAGGTTTCTAGCTCAGCTCCCAAAAAGACTGTTTAAGACTGTGTAGCTTTAAATCAAATAAGCTGCAGCTGCACACGCCCCTGTCCAGAAAAGTGTTGGGTCCTTCCAGATGTCGCTATGGTTGCACCCCTTAAAACAAGAAAAGAGAAAGAATCAGGCAACGGGCACCATGGTTTAGCTTTGACACCGCAACCAGGTTCCAGTCTGCAGGATTGTGGAGATTTAACTGTAGAATTACATAAAAACAGAATCCCTCTGTTTTCAGCACACAAGATTGTTCAAATCTTCTTGAACACAGTCTGTAATTTTTTCACCACAAGTCTACAGTGACCCACAATGGACAAACCAAACGCTGGCTACAGAGCAGACTTTTATAATGATCAAACAAGAAATGTAAAATTAAATTTACAAAATTATTGTTTCTTTAATTGAAAAACTTTCTTAATCGACAAATACTGTTTTCCTCTCCTGACAAAGATCTGAACATCTCAGCTTTCTGACAAATACCGAGTTCTTGTTTTATAACAGTGCTGCCCCCCCCCCCCAGATATACAATACTAAAGGTTGTAATATAAAAATGTGGATTAATGCTATTCTGCTCATCTCTGCTGTGAAGGAGCTTCACTTGCAGCATAAAGTTCTCTAATTTCTCAATGATGATGCTACGTACCATAACTGATCGATCATTTCTGTTGCTGATCAGGTCTCAAGGGAGGGAATGGGCCCACTGCTGATGGACAAGGCCCCACCTTCACCTACACTTTCCACGGGGACCCTCACGCCACCTTCGCCACTTTCTTTGGCGGCTCCAACCCTTTTGAAATGTTCTTTGGGCGTAAGGCAAACGGGCGAGATGACGATGACATGGAGGTGGATGGAAACGACCCTTTCAGCTCCTTCACCAACTTCAACCTGAACGGCTTCCCTCGGGACGGCCACATCGGCCAGCAGCACCGCAAGCAGGACCCGGCCATCGTCCATGAACTGAGGGTGACCCTGGAGGAGGTCTTTCACGGGTGCAGCAAGAGGATGAAAATCTCTCGCAAAAGGCTAAATCCGGATGGCAGGACCATGCGGACGGAGGATAAGATCCTCACTATTGAGATCAAGCGGGGCTGGAAAGAGGGAACCAAGATCACGTTCCCACGAGAAGGAGACGAGTCGCCCAACACCATTCCAGCTGACATTGTCTTCGTCATAAAGGATAAACCTCACCCCCACTTCAGGCGGGAAGGCTCCAACATTGTGTATCCTGTTCGTGTGAGTTTAAGACAGGTGAGGCTTTTTCCATTTTGGCAACTTCAGCGGAGTGTTTCACTATTAATAGAGGCTGATAGATGGATTAGTCACACACACAAGTTTCAAGTTCACATTTAACTTTAAAACTCTGCTGCGCCACCTCTGAGAAGCCTGGTTACAATCAATAACTGTAGGTAGTCTGCCTCAAAACCCTGGAAACTACTTACATACTGAATGAGCATAGTACCCAGCTACGCACCTTTTAACTGCATTTATGTAATCTGGGTCATCAACATGGGAAAATTGGAGCTGTATCACAGGGATGGCAGAGAGGTGTCGCCCACCCACGTGCACACGGTGCAAGATGTACTTATATGGTTCCTCCCACTCTCCTCAGCTCTCAGTGATAAATCTCACGGCTTCAACTCTGAATATCTGATCACTTTATGCAAATGTCATGAGATCAGGAGCGAGATTGAAGCGATTCATGCAGAGGAATCAAACTTTTCATCCAACTTATTTCCAAATTAAGGCAAGACATTTAAAATTTGTTTAAAAAGAAAGTAAGTTGTAAGATTTTACATATCAGAACATGACAGAAAAAAATCATTTAGTCCCTGCAGAGTTTAAATAGGAGGTGATTTCAACCTCAAATGACAAATATACAACATGTTACTCCATATGATTCATAACCAAGTGAGAGCATCTCCATAGAGAAGTTTAGGCAATTTGCTGGTCTGACACATTCAGGTCAAGTGTAGTGTGTCTTAACCTGGTCTTAACTCAATGCCAAGGAGGAAAGACATCAGTATTAGTATCAGATAAGTAACTGTTGATGCACATCAACCCAGGAGGGGCTATTAGGCCATTTCCAAACATTTTGGATTCCATCATTCTACAGTGAGATAGATTATGGATAAGCAGTCAGGACAGTTGCCAATCTTCCCCTGAGGTGAGCATCCCAACAACTTCACCCAAGTTCAGATTGTGCAATGCATCAGAAAAGTTGCAAAGAAACCCAAGAGCTACATCTCAGACTCCACAAGCCTCAGTTAGCATGTTAAATGTCAACATTCGTGACATTATCACTAGACTGAAGTTGGATGGTTTAATTGGAAGGTTTACCAGGAGAAAACCTCCTCTCTCTAAAAGAGAAGAGGTTAAGGAATTTGACATAATGAGACCAAAGTGGGATATATTTGGTCATAACGCGCAGCACCTTGAAATCAAACATAACATATCAGCACAAAGACCTCATACCAGGCACAGAAACCAGGACACCTGGTCATGTTGAGTTAAACATGAACTCCTCTGGATACCAAAGTATTTTAGAGTCAAGTGCGAAGCCATCTGTCTGACAGCTAAAGCTTGGCTAAAGCTAGCTCATGTAACAGGACAACAAACCCATGCACAGCAGCAAATCTACAAAAGAATGAATGAAAAAGAAAAGAATCAAAGTGTCGCAATGGTCCAGCCAAAACCTGGACCTTAAGTTGATTTAAATGTTGTGGATGGATCATAGGAGAGCTGTGCACAAACAAATGCCTGCAAACCTCAATGAACTTTATAAATGTTGTAAACAACAGCAGGCCAAAACTCTTCCATAATGATGCGAGAGACTTATCGCTAAAGGTGGTTCTACAAGCCACAGAATCATGGAGCAGACTTACTTTATTCATACAATGCTTGTTCGATTATATTATTATGTCATGATTAAGTTGTATTTAGCCAATTCCAAGACTTGATGAGGACCAAACACTTCCTTTTTACCTTTTTTAAAAGGATACGCTAAAACATAAAACCTTAGAAGTGAAAGAGAATGTTCTTTTATTTTCACAACTGTGTGACTGTGGAATATCCCCTCTCATGCTGCAATCAGCATGACAAGGTTTAGATCAGAGGAAAGAGGAAGATCGAAAAGGGAAAACGAAGACAAGCCTATTATTCGTCTAAAAAGATCTGGAAAAGAACTTAAAACACAATAGTTAAGTAATTAACTTAGTGAAATAGTATCTTTGTTAATCTATAATATAAAATTAAGCAAAGTCTGCAACAGTTTGATCAGAAACTCCTTTATCACCCCTGTCGAACAACCCTGGAGCATTTTGAACTGAACTATGTCCTAAATGATTCAAGTTTTCTTTCATTTCTATTTGTTTAACCATAATTTATATACAATATTCGAAAATACTCAATCTAAGCTCTTCTTCTGTAGAGGACAGCCTTTGTTAGACTCACACAACCCACACCATGTTTTAAATGTATTATTCACTGAAGATGGGTGCCTACTGTTGCACTGCTGTGAGTAACAGGGATACAGCGTTTGTTGTGCCTTATTACTCTGAGAGAGAAATTGGTTAAATTTCATCTATTGTTATTAGGCTCTTAGTTAGTAGAGAGGTAATTAGCAAACTCTCTCTGTTGCCTGGTGATGACAGCAACACACCGGATTAATTTCAGCCTCACATTTTGGGGGGTTACTGACTGAATTAAAGATGTCTTTTTAGGTGCGCCTAAAAGAAAACTCAGAGGTTAAGGGGTCATATTTTTGCTTTAATCTAAGCCAGTGAACCGATTTATGTGTTATTCTTGTCTGTAGTGAATCACAAGTGGATATCTCTTCCCCTGCTGATCCACACTTACACCCTTCTTGCTATCGTTGCAGTCTCTGTGTGGATGCTCGGTTACCGTGTCAACGATAGATGGGAAGACATGCAACATGAAGGTCACGGACGTCATCAAACCTGGCATGAGAAGAACTGTAGCCGGACAAGGTCTCCCTTTCCCCAAAAACCCGGAGCAGAGAGGAGATCTGGTGGTGGAGTTTGATGTGAACTTTCCTGACACGTTGCCTGGCAACGCCAAGGACGTCCTGAAACGGCATTTACCTACTTAGGACGTAGGACGCGGACTGAACGAGGGGGCAGAAAACAGCATGACAGCGCTCAGCCTCGATAAGAGACACTCTCACACAAGGACACTTGTGACAGTTTCCAGATGGACCCCCAACCGATGAATGTGCAATTTCTATTTTTGAGCTATTTGTTGTTTTTTATAAGTATCATGCATGCTGCTGAGCTGATGCAAGTGCAAGTGAGAGACTGCTCGGACTTTTATGTGAAAGTAAGTGGGCTTTGCCACAGTCAATTTATCTTTTTTGTTCATTTGAGATATTTGGCTGTAAAAAAAAAAAAAAATCTCAGTGATCCTGTGGAAACTTGGTGCCAAGCAGAACATTTTCTTTCTGTTACTGAATATTCACAGGAGTCATCACCGACACTTTCATGCTCATCTTGTTAGGCTGTTCATTAGATCAGAGGCTCTATAATTATTTGTGTGCAAGCTATTCAAGAAGAAAGAGTTTGAATGAATTCAACTCGTGCAATGTGTGCATTTTAGATATACACGTGAAAACTTGAATTTTAAAATAAATATTTCCACACGAAAGGATCTTGTGTCGTTTCAGTCTCGGAGAAGAGGCATTTAAAGTATCCTCCTCCATGAAATAAATAGTGTAATAATGATAATTGCTTTATAATTGCTAGAACTGCTTATGAATTATTAAAAGCCTGCTTGACCGTATTATAGAAAGGGGTTCTTTTTAAATTTCAGAAAATGAAATTAACCCATATTTTGATAGTGAGATGTGAATATTTTGTTGTTGTCAAACATATACGGTTACATTTCTAATGTGTAAAGATCAAAATTAAAAATATCTTGACAAAATGTAATCCAACAAGTTACTCATGGCAAAAGTATGAATGTTTAAATATAGCTGTATGGTCTCAGCTGCACATTTTCAGCTGCCAACACAACAAGGCTTTATGTTTACCCACCAGGGGACGCCCTCTCACTCATCATGAGGCATGGGCCTACAAAGGGAGGGTCTGCTGATTAGCAGAAGAGGCCACAACCATCTATCTCTCTATCTATCTATGAGGGAGGCAGTTGAGTGGCACTAATTACTCCTCTTACAAGCAAATATTTGTATCAGATGCCCCATCTGTCCCTGAAATACTTCATGTGTGTACATCAGAATGTGTCAAAGATTCGTGCAAATCCTGAGTCACTATCATCCAGGGAGGCTGGAGTGTAAACACATCTGCTCAGCGTGGGAGCTAGCCAGTCAGCAATCCTTTTTGCATAAAATCTTTGCATTCAATGGGACTGAACTGATCTGAAATCAGATAATGATGTATCTCTAATAATGGTTTGTCAGTGTATTGTTAAATGATGACCACATCTTATGTAGAGCTTGTTGTAATTCAGGGGTTACATTTAAAAAGCCAGTTGAGCAAAACTTAATTTAATAGTCTGAATGACCTGTGTGTGGTTATTGACGCAATATTACTATTTGTAAGATATTTTTTGAAAGTTTCTGAAAGGTAAGCATTGCATTTGTTAATTTTACTACTTTTCAGTGATAGTAAACTCATTATCTTTGTGTTTTATTGTTAGAATGAGGTAACTTGGGTGTCATCAAATAATGTTAGGATGTTTTGAATAAATCTGACACTTTCGTCACTAAACTATCAATAATTTGATAGAAAAAATAACTCAGATATTCTAATAGCTCATGTAACTGTTTTCTATCTCAAGTTATTGTTTGGTAGTATAATAATACAAGTCTTAAATCTTACATATGAGGGTAAAAAAGCAATATGCAAAATTTTTATCGATTTCAATTCTAGGTTTGAATGAAGGGCACATTAGGAACTATTTCCTTGTCTGATATGATTAAAAAAGGCCGGAGTAATTGTTTTAGTCTGATGTTGTCCCTGAGGTGGTATACAGGTCAATGATACAGGTGCATCAGGGGACCCTGCCCTCTCGATCCCAGGTCCGTCCCACTGCGCCTGCGTCCCACGGCACGCTGATAGGCAAACAGAGGAGCTATTGTTAGTCGAGGAGCACTAGGCAGCAGTGGCAGGTTGTGTCAGGGTTTATCCCACATTCACCCCGTACCTGTTGAATATTTATACAATTTATTTGCAAGCCGAATCTCTATCGTAGAACAGAGTCAGAGCTCGGCTTAGCGCAGGTGAGGAAAGGAAAAGTGTTGACGGAAGGAAGACATTAAGGAATCGAGGAAGTAAATGAGGACGACACGACCGTTGGGCACGGAACTCAACAGGTCAGCTACTTCAATGTTATAACAGCGGCTCGGACATTTTTTTTTTTATCCACGTCGAAAAAAAGCTAAAAGTACAAAAAAAATGCCATTGGGACCATGGAAGAAGAAAAACAAGTCGACGAAGGAGCAATTAGTGGAGAACGAGGAGGTCAGCGGTGGACACGCAGGTGTCGGGAGCTTCGGTAAATCCGCCGTCAACGGAGCGGGGCTCCCGCCTCCACCTGTCAACCAGAGGCCCAAACTGGTCTTCCACACGCAGCTTGCTCACGGAAGCCCAACCGGGAGGATCGAGGGATTTTCCAACGTCAAGGAGCTGTACACGAAGATAGCAGAGGCGTTTAGTATAAACCCACCTGAGGTAGGATCTCACCTGTTGTTTGAAAAGGAGGAAATAAACAATTGCAGTGATTAAGTGTTGCATTCACGTGTTAAATCTCAGTTTTACACAGAGTACATGAAGTATTCAGGCAGACTTGTTTTTGAATATTTAGAAATCCTTACGCACTGCTAATTAAAAAATAAAATAAAAATCAATTTATGGACCAAGAGGTTTATTATTATTATTGTTATTTATGTTTATGAGCTATATTACATTCATGGCTTTATTAAAGATGCTGTAGTTGTTTTTTAAGGTTAATATTAACACAAAACACAGATTTGGCTCATTAAACTGCCTCTGATACTTTCACTCAGATTGTCAGTAAGGCCATCAAAAAAAGAAAGAAGCTAAACTTGTTTTGTAACTATTGTGTTTAGTATTAACCATGTCCCAAACACAATTTTTGTAGGAACCTGTTGAAAGGGGCTGCTTATAACAAAGTAATACAAATAGTTTACAGTGAAATAATTTGATGATCAATATGAGATACTTAGGATTAGATCTTGGTTCAATTCTAGTTTTCTGCCATTAATACAGCAAATGGGGCACATACAGGTCTCATTCAAGTAAACAAACAGCAACAAATCCAGTTCGTGTATAAAACTACAAATAACCTTGTGATATGAAACAGTATTATGCTTATTACTGAGGTCCAATGCAGGATTAAAACACTGGAAGCTACTATAACTCCGTGTATTAATCCCAAATGATCAAAGTAAAGAGTATGTTTTGCCTACTTTAACTATTTTCCTTGACACCAGTCACTGTAAACAAGTTGTTTACTGAGTGCACAGTCTTGAGAACTTGTACTTTTATTTCTGTTGTTGATCCCTAAATTTGCTGTAAGATTACAGTTAAGGTTTGGAGTAAACAGGTTTGTTAGTGACTTTTAAGAGATTAGTCTTATTGTGGCCATTAAATTCAGTTTTGTGTCATATCTAAATACACACCCTGCCAACTTATTACTGGCATGCACATATTAATCCCTATGAGACTATAAAAGATCTTTATAATCTCCAATATACTGTCACTGGATACCTGAAAAAATAATGTGGATCTATATTTAGGATTAGTTTATGAAATAAAAAATACTTTATTTATCCCTTTTGAGGGAAATTATTGTTGTTGTTGTTATTATGTTCATTGAGCATCACCTTACACTGGGGAAGCAAGTGCAACCGCTGCATGTGTTTATGAAGGTCCTGAAAACAAAAGCGATTCTCCACCTTCCCTTGAGACCAGACTGTTAAATCTCTTCTTTTCAAGGTAGAGGGTGAATGGCATGTTTGGCTTTTGTCAGCCAAAGTACCTCTGAGTACGAGATTCGAGCTTCCTTCCCCCCCTTGAAGCTCTTTTCATTCATCAAGTGCAATAATTGGAAAGGAATTTGTCTCAGTGGCATTGGTATACAGTAAATCACACGGTACAGGGTAAACGACTTCTTTTGAAACCAGCTTCTGTTTATCTGATTTGACATCAGAAAATATCTTCAATCAGACATAGTTGTTTGTGTAAATGGGATTCCAGACATATCTTTGCGGGCATTTATTTCATCACCTCTAGTAGTGACAGTCATTAGGATTCTTCTGTCTCTGCCTGAACTTGTTTGTTTAAACCACAGCACGTTCTTTTTCTAATGACAACAAAATACTTTAGATGACTTTACTGACTTAAGCTGATTTCGAACGAGTTGCAGTAGACCAGATTTTTACCTTCTTGAACAGTATGCTGCTTTACTACCAGCTCCAAAAGTAGTTGTTTTGTAGTTTCCATGCTTGGACAAAAACAAACGAATTTATGAGATCAGTTAAAGAACAGTGATGAAATAAATCAATTCCTTAAAAAAAAAAAAAAATGACTTAAAGCTTTCCCAGTGGGAGTCAAAGTAAGAAATAACCGCCCATCAACCTGTCAATATATCGACCTGTCATGGCACAATTGGTCTGCTTTCAGTGCTGCAACTTGCAGTTTTTTATTATCACCTAGTTGTTTCAGCTCTTGTCCCCTTTTCACAAATGTGGCACAAATGAACCTCAGACCAAGGACAAACAGACAGATCGACGGAGTCCGATATGATAAAAGTTGTCGTTCGGCTCCACAGATTTTTACCACAGGAAGTCCCTGACGTCCGGCTCAGTGGGCTGGGCACTGCCTCAAATCTAACCAGATTGCTTGTCCCAGTCACAGCCAGATTCATCCCAGAGGACCCAGGGAAGCAGATCTGCCCAGGGCCTCCTCCCTTCATAAACACCGCCAAAACCTCTCTGTGCTAATGACTGAACATGACCCATTTTGACTGGACAAAAGATAAAAGCACTGTCAATTTTCTGAATTGGAAAGCAGCCTTTCAGGAGTTAAGTCAGAAACACAGTTGCAGGCAAAATAAGACTGTTATGGATCCATCACAGCACTTTGAAACTGAACCAAGTGTTCAATGTGTATCATTTAAATTATTCTGCAGGCCATAGTACGCTGTAGCCTTGTTTCTATTTATTTGTAAAATTGTTTATAAGCACACTTTAGAGATGTTGGTTCATATAAAGTACACATTAGGTTTTTTTTTTGTTTACTGGTTTAAAACAAATAAGGCTTTGTATCATCATCATCATCATCATCATCATCATCATCATCATCATCAGGTGATGTATCTGGCTACATTTTGCATGGCTCTAATAAAAAAAAGTAGTTTCTAACAGGAAGCTTTGAAGGGGAAAACAGGCAAAACCAGTTATATAAGAAAATAGAGAAGTTTTCAGGAATTATTTTAAACAGGGTACATCATAAATGTTTTTTACTGTACTGGCTGTATTTATTCTTTAGATGCAGAATCAGATGCTTACGAGATGATTGTTCATGTGATCAGTTATGAGAAAAATGTTTGGTTAGTCAGAACTGATTTCAAAACTTGTTTTCATCTGTCCTGATAAGCATTTATTCTTTTTTTTTTTTTTTTGCAAGAGTGTCAGACCTGTTTGGAAGGTATATATCTATGAAGTTTGGCATCTTTGTACAGAAAAAATGCTGATGGAAACACGATTGAGGAGAGGATTGTGGAACTAAGCTACCACCAGCCCATCATTTCTTGTACACTGGAAGTTTTATTCTAAAAATAGTACCACTTTCATAGATCAGAGGTGGACTCAAGCAGATATGTTAGACAAACCAGAAAATATTTACATATAAAAACAAAAATGCTGCCTGGGTATAGTAATCTGAAACCCCAAAGAAGTCAGAACTAAAAGAATCTAAACCACAATGAAGACTATGACAAATCCACACATGACTCATCCCTGCGTAAAAGGGCCACTCACACCTTGTGTAAGCAGTAGAAAACTGGTTTATTTTTTACAATTGCTGACTATATTTCTCTGGTGCTTAATCACATCATTCTTTTCTCACACCTGACGTAACCAGTTTCATTCTTCACTTCAGGGTTTACAGTAGAGGCAAAAGATACTCCCCAAATTCTTCCCATATTTATTGTAGTAACAGTAGCGGAAGTAGACTAATCATTATATATGTTATACTATGTTAGAAATGATCTTGTTTCAATTGTACTAACTGGGATATACTTACAAAAAGAAGTGCTGTTAGCACAATTTTTCATTTAACAATTTAATTTTATTCAACACTTGTAATGTAAACTTTCCAATTAAGATATGACCCAGTAGATTAATGTTAAGCTAATTACTTCAATTAACTTTTAAGATACATTTAATCCATGAGTTTGCCATGATGAATGGGATTAGATGTTACATTATCTGTGGGCCTTGGGTCCTGTTGCTATGGAAGCACTTTGTCATTGCAGTCAAACTCTCTTAAATTTGATTTAACTTTTAAAATTCAAGAAATTAAATGTTTAATTAGTTTCAGTGATTTGTATATTAGTTGTTGTAAGTTTCTCTAGTTTTTAATGAGGAAGAAAAGGAATTAAAGGATGCAAATGGTAGGTTTACTGTTTTTTATTTTTCTCTACAGCTTTCTCTTGGTGTAGATGATATATTGTGTCTGAGTTCAATTTCCAACCAGACATATCTCTTCAAGTGTTTGTTGAAGAGCACATTAAGAGTCTTATGCTTCAGAATTCATTCAAACTGTCAAATGCAGTCTACACTTACTGAGAAGGCTCATTTCATCCGATCACTAGACGCTCCTGAATGCACCATCTGCTTTAGCTGTAATAAAGCTGCAATATGGACATTTGCAGCTTCAGCTAGGTAACAGCCATTACAGACATAATTATTAATTCTAATTATTTTCATTGAACTTCACGTGATTTATTGCTTTTAAACTTATGATTATATAACTTTAAATTATTATAATTAATATTTTAACTTAAACCTCTTTCTGATGATGCACCTCGTATCTGTCATTGCTGCAAGTGAAATGAAAGGATTAAATAATTAAATTAGGACCCAACATATGTTGATCCACAGGGAGCCACACAAAAAACAATTACTGCTTATAAACCAATTGCACTGGGACACTGATGTTAAATGAGCACTTGGCTAACCTTGATACAGTTTATGTAATAAACAGTTAGGTTTTTGCCCCTCTATTTATTGCTTCTTATAGGTTACCCCCCCCAAATAGACATCAGACTGTATTGGAGCATGCTTGGATTCACTGAATTCCTTTTGTTGTGGTTTAATCAGGTTGTTTGTTTTTATTTCATGCTCTAGGAAGTGGAAGTACAGGAAAGAAATTTGGCTGAGGTAAATAACTGGCATCTCAATAAGCACAGTCACAGAAATGCTAAATGCAGCACCTGTACAATCTACACACATATGATGTAAACTCAGGTCTGTATTTCATACAAGTCAGCAAGACATGCTCCAGCCTTAAGGTTAAAGACTGGGATCTTTTTATGTCCTCCCAGTCCCTTTGCTCTGGTCAAAGTCTGCTTATTGGGCCTTACAGCTGTAGAGTTTGAGGTGTGGCTCTGTTACTTTGTCTCTTGTTCACCTGTTCACCAGAAAGCATGCATCCATTTGCCTATTATTTGAATATATGGTCTGAGGTCATGTGAAAGAGCCATACAAGTTGTTGTTGTTTTGCGAGTTCCACCCATACTTCCATGCTCACAGCCAGACATTTCTTAACTGTTGGTATTTGGGGGATTAGGTGAAACAATCTCATTCAGTGGGGCTTCAGTCGGCTGTTTGTATTAGCCAGTCTCCTAAGTTCACTTCCTAGATGTTAAGAAGAAAAAAAGTAAGAAAAAAAAAACAGGTCAGGTCACAATGAACTCCAGTTATCCACTTTAATGTGTTGCACTTTTCTTGATTCGAGGATTATTTTCTCAGTCTGTCAGTTTTGTTAAGCACATGAACGTTTGAGAAAGTTTAGAGCCTTTTCAGTCTCTGATCCAAAACATGATTTAAGTGTGAGGACCATCATCAGGTCACTTTCTTTTTCAATCCGAATTGACAAAAAAATGTAAAACATACAGTAAAACTTAGAAAACCGATGCAATGGCAGTGTTAGAGGAGACTGAATTATACTGGAAAGTCTTTTAAAATTTAGTAAGTCATACTATTTTCTAGTCAAATATTTATCTATGAGAAAGTAAAAAATTTGCACATTTTCTCTATAAGCCGGTAAGTTATTAACACACTATTTGAATAGATGTTGAATAATTTAGTCAGATTCCTTACTAAAAGGCTCATCATTGGAGAGTTAGTGGTATCATTTTTCTGTTTCAAAGAGGAAAGTTACGGCTTTCCACAGTTTTTCTTTAATTTTTCATCCTCATTACTTGGATGATGTTACTCTACAAGTGAAAACCTTATTTTCAAGCATACCAAACTGCCTCAAGATATTATGAAAGGATCCTGCTACATAATTCTGGTGAACATGCTGTTGATAGTAATTGTGCTTCCTTGTGTGCATGAATTCTCCTTGTATTTGCAGAAACAAATGTGATGCTAATGAGGAGCTTTTGAAGCAAACTCAAGGTTTGTGTGAGGCTCACCACTGACTGGATTGGATTTAATTTTAAGTGATTTAAGTCGTTGTTTACTAGCAGTGATGGAGGCGAAGGTGTTACTGTGACAACACCTTCATCAAGGTGACCTCAGGTTTCCATTGGCTTCTTCAAGGATCAGTGTGGCATTAGAAACAAAACAACTGTGGTAAAAAAAAAAGAAAAAGAGTCAGTGTTTGTTGCCACCTGATGGGTGTGGTGATGTAAGAGAGAGTTCAGCCTCGGGTTATTAAACACCCTCCCCCCTTGCTTAGTCTTTTGACAGACTTAAGGCAGCCATGTATTCATTTATTTGTATCTGCAACACTAGAATGAAGCAAAGCAAATAAACCAGTTGAATTTGACTTCAGTAAATAAGGCTTAGTTATGTTAGTTTCAGACATGACTAGATTTTTCTCCAGAGGTAATCTGTACTGAGAAAAATTTTCCATGCATGCAACATTAATGACATTTTGATCTTAAATTGCAGCTTGTATTGTTTTCTCTCTAAAGTATCTGTATCCTATCACCATCAACACTCTCATGAATGAACCACAAATAGTGTGAAGTAGATTTTTTTTCTAAAACCATGGTTGCATTTTCGTATCAAGTAGCATTTTCCCAAAATGTTCTTCTTTTAAATGTCACTTAAATTAAACGATTAGGATAAATGGTTAGTTTATAGATTTTTGAACAATGTTTGCGTTTTTGACCTATATCGATCGATATTGACCATATGATCGATATAATGATGTAGATCGATGTATTGTTACACATCTAGT
>JAOXYM010000008.1:22779693-22800091 GCA_028567055.1 Leptatherina wallacei | reverse complement strand
CCTATATCGATCGATATTGACCATATGATCGATATAATGATGTAGATTGATGTATTGTTACACATCTAGTATCTATCTGCTTTTGTATTTTCTTCCCTCTCTACTGGGGCCTCTTAGTCACGCTTGTAAATGAGACTTTTTCAAACATTTTACCTCCTACTTTATCAGGGAGGAGGCAAAATAAAGGTTAAAAGAATGAAGCTAAAATGAATTTATTTAAACCAATATGTCCTACATCTATTTGAACAATGCATTAAGACATGATGACAGCCTTTTTATTTGTCACCCTGCATTGTGAGAGGTTTTTACCGGTCCCTTTAGGACATGCTGGCTTAAATAAAGACATTTTAAACCTAAAACTTTTAATACTCTGGATGTACAGCTCCATAGCAATGAGTGCTGCTTTCCCCTGTTTGTTTCCTTCACTGTGGGATGACGTGTTCAAATTTTTGGCACATGAATGTCTTGGTTTAGTTAATTACAGATGGACTTGTTGATAGGGAAGCTTTACTTTACTGAAACACCTTTTATAACAACCTTTGTTATCATGATGTTAAAGACTCTCGCATCAGCAGGTCAATGATTACTGCAGGTTAAATGCTGATGGATGTTATTTCCTGTTGAAAATGCAGCTGCATCGCAATACACACAACTTACATCAGCACTCCCTGTAAATTATAAAACCGTCCAACACAGGAAAAGCAGTCGATTAAGAATGGATACTAAAAAGCATCTAATCAAGCTGTCACACATAAATCATTTAAAATACATCAGCTGGGTTTCCATGGCCATCATTGATTTACATTAAGAAGACAAGATTTATAAGAAATTGTGAATGGAAAAAATAAAAATATATCATATTAATATGCAAAACAAAAAAAAGTTAAGAAGGTAGCTTGAGGTGGATTTTAAAGAAGGCCTGATGTGCTTTAGGGGGAAAGGAAACAACCTCGGGACTCAGCAGAGCTGACAAAGATTAAATTGACATGACAATAGGGCTGGGCGATATGGCCTCAAATCAATATCACGATATATTGATCAGTTCATCTCGATAACGATAAATGGACAATAACATCACTTCGGTGCACAGTTTCCATTCGTCACTGATGTAATGTCAGATAGATGTACGGGTCCACCGTGTGACTCTGTTCTGTACATGCTGGGAATCAGAGTATTTGTAAAATATTTAATATGAATTAATTAAGAATGGGACCAGTGAGCACTGACTGGGCAGCCCCCTTGTATTTTACTTTTTTTGAAAGACCAAATTTATCGACATAGGCAAAATGACATCAGTTATCTTGTAGATCATGGTATCGGTAAATTTTTGACATATCGCCCACCCCTACATGACAACCATCTGTTTTCAGCCTAGACGAGTAAGTGGTCAACTCCAAGGGCTCATCTTCCAGATATGATGGATTGTTCCAGATTTTCCTGGATAAAATCTATTCTGGAAAAAAATATCTCTATTACTCTCGTAGATGTCCATAAAGGGTTCATTCCCCCTTTGGACAACTACTTCTTCTACTGAAATGGAGCAACTTGCAATGTGGACTTGATGTTTTTAATTCTCCTTATTGATATTAGCCTTGCTAGTGAATAAATATATAATACAAGAGAGAAAGTGTAATTACTTTTTTGTGATTGTAACCTTTTTGATAGAAAATCCACCTGATAAACTGTTAAGGATAAGGGGTGGATGGCAGGAACCTCATACAAACTGAGAATTGGCAGTATGAAAAATTTAATGACACAAAAAAAGGTTGTCTGGCGGTGAAGAGGAACAGGATCATGAGCTGGTGGTGGAATGAAGTGAGAATCCAGGTAGGGCCAAAAATCACACTGAACGCTGGTAGGAAGGACAAAAAAACCCAAAACAAACAGGATTACTAAGGTGACGAGGTAGGAAAAAAGTCTCTAACAAATTGTCTCAGACGACCATACGGTACCGCTGGTAAGCAGACGAACTTGCGCTGAATGAAGTGGAGTTGCAGGCTTTATAGGAAAAGCAATTGGCCACAGCTGATCCAGATAAGGAGCCACACTGGAGAGCTAGAATGAGGGAGGAGACAAACAAAACCAAACAGACAAATCCTAACATAAACTAAGATGGATCCAGTTTCAGAAGTTACTTTTACCCCAGTATAAAGGTGTGAAACTCTAAATGGAGAGATTACAAATAAAAAAAATAGTGCTGTGACCCCTTTATTGGGCTTGTAGCAGAGAAAGCGATCTGTTAAAGGTTTATCACCAAATTCATTAGGTTCTGACAGAATCCAGTAATTGCATTTTAATGGTTTGATCAAAACAGACCAGACACCATTTCAGTGTTAATCTATAGAAACATATACCCACCCTCCCTATCAAATTCTACATCTCCTGCAATTCCCTGTTGTACACTTAATTTCCCCTGTTTTCTGTCATTAAAGGACAAGTTGAAAAGGCTGTAAATGGTTTGCAGTTCAGTTTCCAAAGAAGCAGATTTTCTAAGCTTTTATTCAACATTATATGAAAATTATAGTCAATATAACATACAAGCTAGAACTTGAGTGATTTCACCTTCCTAATAAAGGAATGTTTTGACACTGTTGTGCAGTGAATATTTCAGAGGGAGGTGCAATTAGAGGCTGTATTTATCTAGTCTTACCTTTCATCAGACAGAGGCTGGAAAAGTGATGTATCATCTAATGGTGTACCTGCAAAGGATGCATGTAGGCGGGTAAGCAGGGGAGAGATTAATTGCTGGTACATGTCCTTATACTGTTATTAATATTCCATTTAGTGTCTGTTTAACAAAATCTTTTTTAGGCTGCTGGAGCTGGCCATTCTTTAATCTATGAAAATGGCAATAACATACTTTTTTTTCTTGAATGAGTCGCTGATTTTACACTATTTTTTAAGTACTATTTTTGCACTTTAAGCACTATTTTTGTAAGACTTTTTACTTATTTTATTTTCTGTTTTCTTGCCTGATTCAGTTGTTTTGTTTTCTTCCTTTTGGTTTTTCTGATTTCAATATAAGACAGTTTGGATTTTCTTCTGTAAAAACTACCTTTGATAACACAAAATCGTTTGAGTGATTTTTGTTTGAATTTAAAACTATGTTCAAAGTATGATATTAATAAAAAAATGTACATTTGCTTTAAAACAGCAACAATGTGCTTCTCTCTTTGTCACTACAAAGAGATAATTCACTCCAAGTTACTGTGGCATGAATAAAATCATGATTTTACGACAATGAATAAAAATGAATTAATAGAATAGAATAAATGAAATACAGCTGAAAGGGATAATGGCATGTCAAAACGGTCAGTAGTAAAAAAGCTGTTTGTTTTGGGAACTAGCTTTCAGCAGGTTGTTTATGTGCTACTTATTTAACGTTTCAGACCAAACAAGAAAAAAACTAGCGCCGTCTATGGCCTTTAACTTGATAAGTTGTTCAGATTGAGCATGTTTAACCTGTAGAAGCTGTGGAGATGTTGTTTCAAGTGTCAGAGTAACTTCATTGTCTGAAACATTTCTCTGGTGGTTACCTTATGGTTTATTTTTGTTTAATATTACAAATTATGCACTTTGGGTCCCAGATAGAGACTAAGAGCTAAGAGCAGCTTTTTTAGTTAATGTATCTGTTTTTTTTTTTAAAAAGCCTGCCGATCAAGCTGAAAATGGTCTGATCCTGGTTACCAGCAGTGATTGATTTATCTCTAAGCAGTGTGTACTGCTAATATTATGGTTTTATTAAGCAGAGGGGACAAGACCAGAGTATTGTTCCATGTAATGTTAGATACAATATAGTTTACACATATTTGTTCATCTATAAGAATACTGTATTTTATAAGTTGGTTATAAATTCAATAAGTTTCAACGTAACCACTTAGAGGCAGATGTCAAATAAATTCACTGTCTTAAAAAGTAGAATTTCTTTTTTTAGATATTAAGTGACATGGAAAGAAATTTAACATAGTTTTGAGTTATATTCAAGTGTAATACTTGAGTCTTTAGTTACTCTGTGTTTTAGTTACTATTTAAATAATGTACGGTGTGATGAGCTTGCAGGCTGTTGAGCTGAATCATGAATTATTTCTCAAAAAGATGTTTCAATCCCATCTGACTTTGGTATTTTCAAATGTGTCAAGGCACCCTGTCCTTTATTAGAAACCATTCGTCAGCATTGGCTTCAAATTCTAAGTGAAATCTGTGCAAGTGTCTTAATTCTCCCCATATGTTTTTAATCCTCTTGAAAGCTCAGACAAATAAGTGTCGCTGCTTGTGGTGATACTAAATGGATTGCAGTGAATCTCCTTTGACTTTCCATTTTTACATCTTGTTCTTGAGCTTTTGGTCAGCATGTCACAGCAAGAGGAAGGTTGTTGCTGCGGCGTGGGACATTGCTGGCTATAACATAGCTAAACCTTTAGTGTGAAGACACAGTCCATCAGGAGGAGAGGAGTGCTGAGATGAGCTGCCTGCCATGACAAGAAGCGGCTTAATGCTGATCGCAGCCTTGGTAACCGAGTGTAGGCGTCTGCTGCTGTTCCTCCCACCCACTCTTGGGTAATGCCCTGGTCCAGGCGGAGGGAAGAAAGGGGGGGCATGTGTTATAAGAAAGGATGACTGTCATCAATTCATGCACAGTGGTCCCCCTCCCTCGCCATAGACATTGGTTTCTTTTCTTCTATAGTCCCTTTTATTTTTCTCCTTCTGTGGCCTCCCTCCATTGTAACCCCATTCTTTTATAGCCTGGTAGCCAAAGGCAACAAACAAGACCATGTGAGCCAGTGTGTGTGTGCATGTGTGTGTGAGAGATGCCTGTTGGTACACAAGCAAGGCAGGCCTTGCTGTCATAGACTGATTGGTGCACAGAGTTCATCCTACTCACGAACAAGTAAAACCACCTCCCTTCTGCAGTATAACGCAGTACTACTAAAAATGATTTGTGTTTCATTATGTAGGAACTTCTAAAGTAGAAGTTTGATGCATGACTTTTAATTGACAGCACATTTTCCCACAGTTAATACATATCTGTTAAAGTAGAGCTCAGTAGATCCGCTGACTGTGTAGTTGTTAGGCCTTAATAAATGATTCACAAACATTGCAGTCTTCCTCCTGGGTTTCACTGTCTAGTCTCTGTTTGAAGAGCTGTTAAATCTGGCCACTTGTGTATCGTGTTACTGCTGATCACATTTCCCTATTTTCACCCTCGGCAAGATGCATCAGCCACAAAATGTGAAGGCAGATTTCCACATTTCTAACATGAGAGGAAAGGTAATTTTCTCTTTCTGCTTCACTGAAAGGCAAACACACCTTTTGTTAAATGCACAGACTGATGAAACTGTGAGGGTGGAAGGGGAACATATATAACTGCGTGACTTTGTTCCAATAAAAACAGCTCCATGATGATTCCTGTATTTAGCTAAGTGACACAGCACTCTGTCATTGACACTCAAACACTTTCATTTCTGAGTCTGTCTCAGTTGTCATGTTATGAATAAAAACAGCAATCCTTGTTTTAGAGCCAAAACTATAAATCACTCCATCTTCTTTTTATATTGCCACCTCTCATGTTTTAAGAGGATATATTTTCTTTTGATGCTATTCTTGAATGGACCTCATTTCATGTGTGTACATGTTTTTTTTATGTGTTTGTTAATGTACTTTATAAACCTGCTTCTGTACACAGATCCTGTTCTGCACCCTCAACACCCACAAGATTGACATGGAGAAACTGTTGGGGGGTCAGATTGGCCTAGAGGATTTTATCTTCGCCCACATTAAAGGGATCAAGAAAGAGGTAGAAGTTCATAAAACTGAAGACGCTCTGGGCCTCACCATCACGGACAATGGAGCAGGCTACGCTTTCATAAAGGTAAGAAGAAACATGACTTCTCACCTCAAACACATCACCATCAACTTCGACTTTAACTCAAGATTAAAACAGGTGTTCAGTCATGTCATTGAGCCCCCACCCCCCCAATTTTTCAATAAAATTGTGCAAACAACAAAAATCAGGTAATCAGAGAGGATAAAAGAATATAATTCAGCTTGATTTTACCAGAGTGGAAGGAACCTCTGAATGTTGAGTTAATTACAGTTTACAAGGAAAGAAAGTCAGTATAATACTTGAAACTATTATATAACTAATCCTTTCAGCTTTACTTTCTCATGACTTCATTGTGTATAAAACATTGTACTTTAAGATCATTTATTAATAATAAAAAATAAGGTTAAACAATTCAAATCAGTTGATCAAAATCTCCAGTTGTTTTTGAAGTCTCTGATCTTTCCTGCAGTCATCTGACTTGCTCACTGCTCTGCCATATCGAAGGTAGCTTTTCAAACTTGTTGCCTCATTTTGGCCTGTGTTGATAGATCCTGGTATAATGAGCTTATCTGCTCCCAGCCATGTCGCTCCACCAGATCAAACTGCTCACATGTGCCATCATGTGATGCTGCTACAGCACTACATCCTGATAACCTGACAAAGTTACAGACACTGAAAGGACAGCGATGTCACTTTTTCCACCTGTTGTGCTGCCGTTATAACAGAAGAATGTGATTGGATGATTGGATCAAAAGTTAAGGTTCAATGCAAAATGTTGGTTTTCCTTAGCCAGGCTATTATTTATTATGACTTGGCTTGAATGAATATTGATTGGCTTGAATTGATTGTCTGTGAAGTGCCCTGAGATGACATTGTTGTGAATTGGTGCTATATAAATAAAGTTGAATTGAATTGAAAGAATGCTTACATTACATTCATTACAGCGTCGTTGTGGCCACATTTGTGCACTAACTAAGATTTAACATTTGATGTTGGAAAAATTAATCAAGCAAAGCTTTCCACACACATTTATTTAGACATTTGGACCCTTGTGAGCAGGACTAGCCCATCATGGTCCATCCTTTCTGTCATAAGGCAGTGTCTTCACAGCTTTTTGAGCAGCAAATTTTTGTTCATAGATATTTGTGTAGTAAAATGTGGGTCAGAAAGCATTAAGCAGGTCTGTCTTTAGCTTTTAACATATATGAATACGTATTTACAAAAAACAGGATTTTTAAACGTGTCTTTTTGAGGAAAAATGTCCACAGAAATGGATCCTCATGCTTTTATGTCAAGTGAATGTCTGAACGACAGAAATATTAGTTCATGGTAAAGTGGCTTTTTTAATTTTGTTATTGAAGCAATCCATCTGTCCCTGTCCTCCAAATTCTTGGATTTATTGCTGTTTCCCTGGAATGTCTGAAAGCCTTCAATGATAATGATTTGAGGTCATTCCTGTAAATATGTTTCTATGAAACAAAACAATACACTCATGAAAATGAACCTGCACTCCTCACTAAGACTTGTAGCTTTTCCATAATTTTCTCATAATTTCCATATTAACAAAAGAGATGTTGCTTATTTTACACCAACATCAACCTCCTTTGTCTGAACTAATGATTTTTACTTCATCACTTATCTTGAACAATATCCACAATGAAATAGATAAATTATCATGACAAATGTTTATTCTGAAGTCTCACTCAGACGGACATTGTGTTATTCACATTTCTTGGAAGTATTTATGATACAAAATAAAAAATACATTTTCATAATGCTGAATCAAGTGATTGGAAAGGTATTATGTTGTGAGGATGTACAAATAAACTATTTTTTTATTGTGTATTTCAGTCTAATTTCCCTTTGAAAAAAACCTTCAAATGTATCTCTCCTGTGCTGTTCATGCTGTCATGTAATTGTATTTGACACAGACTTCTTCTTACTTCCTATTTCTGTGCATGGCAGCGAATCAAACCGAGCAGCGTTGTGGACAAGGTGAAGTTGATCTGCGTGGGCGACCACATAGAGTGCATTAATGGACGGAACATCGTCGGAACACGGCATTTTGAGGTCGCCCGCATGTTGAAAGAGCTGCCCAGAGACAGGTCTTTCACGCTCAAACTGGTGGAGCCGATGAAGGCTTTTGGTGAGTAAGGAGCAAGAGGTTGAGAAAGTGTAAGTGATGATCAAACAAAAGTCAAGGTAGACTTCAGGCATTTAATACGAAGTGAGGATGATATCAAAAAAAAAATGGCCAGTCTAAATCTCATCAACATTTAGTTTAATTACTTTCTTTATAACAAGCAAGCATACGAAATATTACGCATTATCAAGGTTTGTGATTAAGAAATGAAAGAAAAAGGCACATCAGTGAAACATGTTTCAGGTTTCTTACACTCACCCCTCTATCCTCATATTTATCCACACAAATCACAGCAAGTTCAACTGGATGAACATATTTGAGCATCTTTTTGAAAGTTGCAACCACAAGGGATTGTGGATTGTGATTGTTTAATTTCTTGCATAATTGATGACCCATGTATCCTATGCTGAAGGAAATGATAAAGGAAACATTGGAGCTTCTTTCCTTAGTGTTATAGGTAATTTGATCAACTCTGATCATGGCTGCGATTTCCATACTTATGGATCATTTCACTCAGGAAGGTCACGTCCAAGTGAACTGTCCGACGGACATCACGATGATGAGATCAGGGCTTTTTGTCGATCATACCATCTATTGCAGGACTTCCTGTTCTTGTCATACGTAGAACATATGAAGTGCTGTGTACTTAAGCAAAATGGAAAGTAGATAGTTTTAAAGTGGATTTTTAGCTAAGTGCATGATCGCTAGAAATTAATGTGGTTTGAACAAGGTGAATGAACAAGGTGAATGTTGGAACAATTCACTTTTAAGTAACATTGTCTATACATTGACAGAAATGCTTGAGCCAAGGTCAAAGGGTGCCAAACCTGCCAATGACAACAAGATCGGCACAGGAAGGGGAACCCTGAGACTACGCTCCAAAGGTCCAGCTACTGTGGAGGATGAGGTGAGGTTCTCAGTGTTGGGATGAAGGTTATATCCTTCATCAATTAAACTAGCAATAATCTTTGTCAAGATTAATAAGCCGTAACCTGCTGTCCTCCTTTTGCATTTTGTCGATTATTTAGTTCTTATCTCTAAAATGTGTTGCAACCAAATTGTTCAAGGATTATCTCTGAGTTATATGTGTTTTCCAGCCAACGGAATTTGAGGAAAAGGCTATAAAGAAAGTAGATGACCTTCTGGAGAGCTACATGGGCATCAGAGACACTGAACTTGGTGAGGATATGTTTTTATGAGCACGTATCGGTGTTGAAATATTTATCCTCCCCCTGAAGGTTATTTATTGTTTTCTGCACTCATTCGTCTACACTGGCTGAAACCAAGGCCTTCGAATATAACGGCTGAGCTCCTCAACAAACCCTGCTATAATCTGTTGTTTTTAAGAGGTATAAAGGTCTCAGAGGGAATAATATACAAGCTAATATTCATTGCCATTATGCTATGATTCAAGCACAGTGTTCTCCACAGAAACCTTGAGGGACAAAAAGAAAACATGGCTTTATTGTGCCACCCTGTTTTACTTTGCAGGCTCTGGCTGTGGCCACTCCTCTGAAAATATTTGATCCAGGCCAACATGTTATTATTCAAAGCAGACAGTGGAAGTTTGTAAAATTAAGACTATAATAGAGATAAATGATACATTTTTTTTTTTACAGGGAACGTTCTTACTGAATCACAGTATTCTG
The DNA here is from genome assembly GCA_028567055.1 of Leptatherina wallacei. NCBI lineage: Eukaryota > Metazoa > Chordata > Actinopteri > Atheriniformes > Atherinidae > Leptatherina > Leptatherina wallacei. The sequence goes on along the minus strand of JAOXYM010000008.1, from coordinate 22,790,475 downwards.
GTGGTTCAATCTGAGTGTTGCTTTTGGGAATCTGATGAAATATCTGATCTCTTCTCTCCAGCTGCAACGATGGTTGAGGTCGGCCGTGACAAGCAGAACCCCGATGAATTTGCCATGGCGCTCGACGAGACCCTCGGAGACTTCGCCTTCCCTGATGAGTTTGTCTTTGACGTCTGGGGAGCCATTGGAGATGCCAAGCAAGGAAGAGTTTAAGTTTGCTGCTGCCCCCCCTCCCCTCAGATATACTCACACATACACACACTCCCTCACCAACTTAATATCCTCAGAAGCCAACTGGATAAACAGCATTAATGGGGTGAATGAAGTGTTTTACCATCATTTTGTGATTAGGTGTAGCTTTACTCTCGTAGTGTCGACTTATGTGCATCTACGTAAGGAATTTCACATGTCAGCACATGTCTGTGTGATCTTGTAGAGATATCCATGAAATGTGGAATGCAGTGTCTGACCTTAGACCTGCCTCCAACAGGCTGAAGAGTTGGTGATTCATTCCAGATGTATGAATCTTTGTACACCATCTGAGGCAGGAAAGCTGTAGCTGCATCTTAAAAGCTCACAATGCACAATATTTAGTCCGCAGGTTTTGTCACACTGGTTAAAAAAAATTGCACAATTTTGAATTTTAAAGCTCAGTTTTGATCATATTTTCTGTGTATTTATGAGTATACAGACTTTTTTTTATACAAGTTAAAGTGTTGCTTATTTTACAGAAGCAGCATTGTGTAATTAGAGTAATTATAGTGATTGTAGAAATATTTCTATTTTCAACAACCTTTTTATGTCTTTTAAGATCTTTTAAATGGGCTGGGGGGGATGTTTAGCAGCCATTACATTGCTAATGCTCTTAGCTCTTAACTCCTCTTTGCCCTTACATTTCTCAGCTGGAGCCTTGCATCCATCTGTCAGACTGAGCAATACAAAGAGCAGAGGGTGTTTTTCTGTAGCCAAATTTACAGAACACATTCTTTTTATTTCTCTTATTCTTGTAGCTGAACTTGTCATGATATATTTTAAGACATATCTTTCCCTTCTAATTTATTTTGTGTAAGATCACATGCTGTAAGACATTTTACGAGATGTGGCTGGACGTGAAAGCCATTTCGAGGGTTACGTCTGGAATGGGATCAATCGCAATGTCGTAATTAAATGCACTAGGATTAATGGACTCTCACTGTCAAGATGAATCCAAATAGCAGCTTGATTAATGTAACCTGCTCATGTAAACCTCTGCATCAGTTTGTTTTACAAACCATAAGGGATTACTGATGTTGTATAGACAATAAAAATTTGATACACTGGTATTCTGCTATCTTGAATGCATCTCGTTCACAATGAAATAACTTAAATCAATCAATACAACAAACTTTTATGTCCACACTTGCCTTCATACATTTATAAAATACATCAAGACACTTAACCAGATTTTTATCCCTCATTTTAAGTCTAACAAAGCTGTTGAAAAAGGAAAGACAGGTGTTACCTCACATGCAGCAGAACAAAAACTAAACTGTTAAGATATAGCAGAGTAAGTTCACAGAAATTGGCAGGATTATATAATATGTTAAAGACTGGATTATAATATAAAAATCAGTGGTTCCCAACTTAGGTGTGTCTGTGTTGGATTTGCACAAGAACAAAATCATAACATTTACTGGATAATAAAAAATCTGAGTCTATAAAATGCATCAAACTCTGCTCTAACAGAACACTGCAGATGTTGCTTTTGTGTTTTATTAAATTGCAGGTGATAATTCTTTTAAAAAGTATTTAACTTTCTGTATAAAAAGCTGATTGATGTGTTTGATGGTTTCAGGACCCTGAATCAAACAGCAGGCAGTGCAAAGAGTCTTCATGTGCAAACTGGATTACAGAATTATAAAAATGTCAAATTAGGAGCTCCAACAGGTCCATCTTTATGTACTGATTTGAGCACCGAATTACTTGGCATATGAACATGCTTCAGGAAGAAATTAAATCTTATTTCACCCATGGTGACATGTACTTTAATAAAAATAAAAAAAAGTCTTGGACCACTACATTTAAAACCTGAAGGACATGGAATACCTCAGCTATGAAGATGAGCTTGCGTAGCTTAAAACTAATTAACTGTCAAAAGAAATGTTTTATATTTTGGATTACGATAAAGACGTGTTGTTCCACCCAAAAACACAGTTTTGGAGATCATCCTTAGAATATGGGGGGGTTGGGAACCACCGACAAAACCATAGATACAAATCTAGTGTTGTGCACATGGTGAATATCTGTAGAGGATCTTTGGAAGCACATCACTGTTTGTGTTTCAATATTTATTGACTAATAAAGAACTGGAAAAGGAACAAGTCGCAAGCCTTAAAGTAATATAGTGCTGTCATTTCTAAAAGAGTTAACCATCATTACAGGGGTAAAGCAATTTTTATTTTGGCTCAACAAACCTTGTTTTCTTGAGGTAACTAAATTATTCAGGTGATCATGAGGAAAACAAAGGATCTCTTCTAACGCCAGCATGCATAGATGTAGTCTTGACAACTTAAGCAGCTGATTAAAAGGTGAAAATGTCAGGACGTGCCAGGATGGGCTGATGTCTGAAGCATTTACACTCTAGTACAAAATTATTGACCCCCCCTAACAAATGTAATTATTCTTAAAGTATTTCACAAATACTGTTAAATGAAGCAAATCATTTTTAACCCAGCTTTTTCAGACATCCTAGTTTTATTTTGGATGCCTTTGTTATTTTACTTTCAACACAGAATTTAAATTATTCTAAAGAAGAAAAAAAACTAACAGGGTCAAAATTATTACCCCCCCTGATGCTAATAGTCAGTTGTGTATCTTTTCTGCTGGATAACAGCCAGGAGTCGTTTGTTGTTGTTTTCAGTAAGTCTCCGACACCTCTCTAGAGTAATCCCAGCCCATTCTTCTTTGGCAAACCTCTCAAGTTCCCCCAGATTTGATGGTCTTCTGGCACAGACCTTTGTCTTAAGTTCACCCCACAGGTTTTCAATGGGATTTAAGTCAGGACTTTGTCCAGGCCAGTCAATAACATTCACTTTGGTCTTCTGGAGGTAGTTCTTCACCAGGAGGGATGTGTGTTTAGGGTCGTTGTCGTGTTGGAAGACAAAACGACGACCTAGGCCCAATTTGACTGCTGACTAATTTAAGCTTTCTTTCAAAATCTTCGCATATCCTTCTTTTTTCATGTTTCCTTCCACCTTAACAAGATTCCCCAGTCCAGATGCACTGAAGCAATGATATTCCCACCACCGTGTTTTACTGTGGGGATGGTGTTCTTCGGGTTGTACGCCTCTCCTTCCCTTCTCCAAACATAAGCAGCATCTCTGTGGCCAAAGAGCTGTAATTTAGTCTCATCAGACCAAAGAACATGCTTCCAGTATGCATCATCTTTCTGCAAGCAGTCTTTAGCATACTTAAATCTGGCTTGAAGGTGTCTCTTCTGAAGAATGGGAGTTTTTCTTGGTCTGTAACCTCTCAGTCCATTCCTGTCCAGAGCTCTAGTGATAGTCTTCTTTGAGAGTAAAACTCCTGACTCAGCCAAGTCATTCACTAGACCCTTGGCAGTTGTTCTGGGGTCTTTAGACACATCTCTCACCAGTTTTCTTTCCAGGGTCTATGAAATCTTTCGCTTCCTACCACTCCATGGCTTGTTCTGTACTGTGTGGCTTTCTTTAAATTGTTTGATGATGCTCCTCACACCAGTTCTTGATACTTGGAAACGTGATAATGCTCTCTAGTAACAGCTCAGACCCTCGCTGCAGCTTTTATACTGTGTGTAAATTGGGAGAAAACCCTGATTTATCTCTTGATTTTATAAGCTTTGAGCATAAAGTTAAAGAACAGTTAAAGTTTGTTCTTTGGCTCAGTGAAAAGATCAACTCTTAAGAGGGTTAATAATCTTGACCCATGTTATTTTTATGTTTCCTGTATTAGTTCTATTATTGTGCGAAAATATAAATAATTTATGTTTTCTAAAGACACCTTGTGTGTTTGTACATGTTGACAGTTCATTTCCCTGTTTAAAAAAAAAACAACTGTTGGGATAATGTAGAAAAAAGCTTAAATTTCATGGCGGGGGGGGGGGGGGTCCTCAAGTGTACATCTCCCATCAGGCTGTAAGAGACATTGGTCTTAAAACCATCCCTGCAGCAAATAGGAGGACACATCTAAGTTTGGTCGTCAGTGGTGAATCCTTAACAGAAGTCATCTTGAAAAAACTAAAGTCAGGTGTGATTAAATCTACTCCTCCATAATGAAAACATTAATTTTATCAACAACAGCCTCATTTAATAAGTCTCAAGAAACAAGACTTTTTTCTTGAGATAAATCAGTCCCGTTATGTCCGTAGCAAAATTAACATAAATCGCAGGCACAGCTGTTTTCTGCTTCTAGACTCTTAAAAGTCAAAAGACCTCGTTATGGTTGTCCAATGAAAAGGAAAAAAAAAAAAAAAAAAAACTAGGCTTTTTGTGCTTTAAACAACACAACTAAGTGAAACGATATCTGATATTAGGTAACGTGGCTAGCGTGAGTTAATTATATCCTCTACAGTCACCAAGTACAGTACATGTCATTTAACTAACAGTAACTTGCATGATTTAAAACGATGACAGGAGAATGGGAAAACTGTACAGGACAAAGAGAGACACCCAAGCACCGATGTCGTCAAAAGGTCGGCTTTGATCCATCAGCGAGACGGAGCCTGGTGTTTGCTGTACGAGTAGAAATGATGAGAGGCTCTGGTAGAGGAAGTGTAGCCCTTACAGCCCCGGAGCCCGTCTCCACCTCCTCACAGCTCATCTCCAGTGTGACTCCGCTTGAAGGCGTCGCCCGTCAGCTTCTCCTGCGCCTCCTTCATGCCTGAGACAACTGAGCGGGACAAGGAGCAAAGGCAGAAAGCACACACCGTGATTCCATGATGCTACTTGCTGTACTTCCCTTAAAAGGGATTTTTGGGGGAGAAGATGGGGTACTGGTAGATGTTACTGTAATAATTTGGGTTGTTACCCTGTTCTGCGTTGCTGTAAAAGTACTTATAGTTGGGGTTCCCGTTTTTGTTGGTGATTTCAGCGTGGACTTTGCCGCTTGGATCTGTGAGCAGAATAAGAAACATAAAAAAAGGGTTTGTTTAGTTTAAATTCAAATCTGCAATTTGATATACTTTTCATTACAGGTTGCGATTTCTACTTGATGAATTGGTCCATGGAAGTTCTCAACACCTATTTCAATAAAACATGACACAAAAACAGAAATCTATTCAATTTCAGATGGTTGGAAATACATTTTCTAGCTCCAATTCTACTTTTTTGGGTCCATGACTTGGGAAAACTCCCAATCATGCATGCTCTATAAATGCCTTAAACTCAAAGCTCCTGAGTGTTAATCAGGAGGAGTTAACAACTCAGTTTCTCCAAAGGGAATCCCAAAAAGGTGTTTACATGGAGGAAGACTCCGAACCTCTCCTACGTACCGAGGAAAAGAATCCGAGGAATGTATCCTCCATCTGGGCTGAAGGTCTCATCCTTTGGTTCCTCCTCATCCTGTTTCAAATAAAGTGAAAAAGATCATTTACGACCTCCTAATGTGCGAGTGGAGGTTTGTAACAAAATGAGACAACAAAGTAAATGATGTAAACTGCTGCTGATGTTTCCTCCTCACCTCCAGGTTAACCATTACAAAGTTGTGTGCCAGTTCAGAGATTTCCTTGGATTCAGCAAATTTGGGCTTCAGTGCTGGTTGTAAAAAACAATGATACGATTAAGTTATTGAACAATGTAATCAAATCCTATGCTATTACTATAAAGGAGTAGTAATAACAGAGGATTTGATTACATTGAACATCAAGTAACATTGAGCTTGTACTTCAGAGAACCTTTAGTTTTTACTGATAAAGCCTTGGTAGGTGTAGCCTTCCCTATATCATGCCGGGGTTAGGTTACAATATTATTTTTTTAAAGTGTGTAAAAGATGCATGCATTCTCTGTTCACTTAAATCCTCACACAACTTTTAACGCCATCAAACTCAGGGAATTTCAAAAGAACTAAAAAGACAAATAATGCCCACAGCAGAGTTCCTTTAGTTTCCACAGCCCCCCAACTCCTCCTTTCAAATATCTATTTGCTGCAGGGTACCTAATGTTCAATGTTTTATAAAAGAAATGCATTCAAACTGACATGATCAGTTAATTAATTAATCAGCCATATTAAAAGATAAAAGAAGCAGCTCTAAGATATTAAACCTTGTGTATGTTAATTTGTCTGGAATCTGGTTTACCTTTGCAGGCTCCACACCAGCTCTTGTGGACGATGACCATCATCGGCAGCCCGCTGTCAACGCAACCACATGAGAACGTGTCAAAGCCAGAATAAAAAACCTCAATAAAATACAACTTGTGAAGCCCCGAACGTCTGCACTCAATAAGCTCCAATTAGCAGCACATGCTTAGAAAGAGACACCAACTCTTCGGTCTGCTCCAGACATTTTTTGTTAAGTCCTCGGGGTAATGTTTGCACAAAAAGCTGCTCAGCAGCATTACAGAAAGTGTAGCATTTCAGCTCACCTGGCCTCGGCTTCTTTCTTTCCATCATCCAGTGTCCTCCAGTTGATGTTATCTCCAAATCCTGCGGGAAGAACGAGGTAATAAGCAAACCAGCATTGTGGGAGTGGGATTACATTTCAGCACTGCAGGGTGGATCTGCTCTAAATACAGAATCAATACAAAGAACTGGCAGGAAGCTAAGGCAAATAAAAATGAATGGTTGTAATTCAATATCAAGCTGCTCTGTAACCTGTTAATGACTCTACTAGCTTATATGTTATAATAACTGTCCCTCTCAGGTTGTTCATGGAGGTCTTGTTTTCCTCTTTTCTTTAAAACACATCACAGAAATATTTCACATCCATATACAGTAGCAGTTAAAAGTTTGGACTCACATACTCATTCAGGTTTAATGGGTACGTGTGACCAAACTTTTGACTGCTAAGTGTACCTTCATGGTCATGATTGTGGCCGAAAAAAACAAATTAAAAAAAAAAACATTGTTTACTTAGCAGCTTGGACAAACACTTATCTTTTGCAAGGCCATAGTGGAGCTGAAACTCTGTTTTTACCACAATGTCCAGAGCAGAAATTCCTTCAAATTGGGAATCAAATATTTAGTTGTGGTAAAAGATGAAATGCATCGTCTTCGCTAACTGTGTTCATTTCAAATACTGGACTGTCTACTCCATATTTTGATAACATTACCATGAGTGCATGTGACTATGACAAGAACCCCTTTGTCAGGTTTTCATCCTGGGATCTATCACCTCGATGTGACAGGGATTTTTTATTTTATTTATTATAAAAATAATGTCACAATTAATACATGCAGCTTTAAATATATCCCTGTTATCACACAGTATATACAATTGTATTCCATTATTTTTCATTGGTGCCTTAAATTGTAACCCTAATGCCCTCTTGTGTTGTAATTTTTATTGAAGTATTTTTTTTCTCTTGCACATCCATCTACACTCATTGGCCACTTGATTAGGTTTTTCACTTTTTTCCTTCCAGAACTGCCTTAATTCTTAAGTCTTGTTGAGAGATTTTGTTCTATATCGACATGATAGCATTGAGCAGATTTGTCTATTGATCCATGATGTGAATCTCCTGTTCCACCACATCCCAAAGGTGCTCAATTGGATTGAGATCTGGTGACTGTGGAGGCCATTTGAGTACAGAGAACTCATTGTCACGTTCAAGAAACTAGTTGGAGATGATTTGAGCTTTGTGACATGGTGCGTTATCCTGCTGGATATAGGCATCAGAAGATCGTGCACTGTGGTCATAAAGGGACGGGCATGGTCAGCAACAATACTCAGATGGGCTGTGATGTTAAAATGATGCATAACTGGTACTAGTAGGTGCAAAGAAAATATCCTCCACCAGCAGCCTGAACTATTTATACAATGCCGGATGGATGCATGCTTTCAAGTTGTTTCCTCCAAATTCTGACCCTAACGTCTGAATGTTGCAGCTGAAAATGAGATTTATCAGACCAGGCAACATTCTTCCAAATTTGTATCGTCTGATTTAAGCTTCAGTTTCCTGTTCTTAGCCGACAGGAGGGAAGCTCGGTGTGGTCTTGTGGTAGCCTATCTTAAGGTTGGATGTGTTGTGTGGTCAGAGATGGTATATTGCATACCTCGGCAGTAATAAGTGGCTTTTTGAGTTACTGTTGCCTTTCTATCATCTTAAATCAGTCTTTCCATTCTCCTCTGACATCCAACCATTCTCTGTTAACCGTAGAGTTGATTGTGTGTGAATATTCAGACCAAGACCAAAAGAAAAAAAAACTCACCAAAAAAGAAAAAAAACACAATAAGACAGACAACATTTCAGCAAAAACACTGCTTACTTAGCCATTTATAGTGTGTTTTGTAAGTTTTGTTGTATTTTCTTATTTTTATTCATTCATTTAATTATTTATCAAATCTCTGGACTACCGTAATAAGGACAGAATTTCAGTTGATAAATCATTAAACTCAAAGGTTTGTCGGTCTATTAGCAGTAAAACAAGTTAGTTAAGCTAAACTGAAAAACTGGAAATTGTGTGTACTTCTCTCGCAGACAAAACACACATTTTCCTACAGTCTTGAACAGGACGCATACTTTTTTTAATCCAGGATGCTGACACAAAGACAGACAGCTCTCCTCTACCAGTAGTAGTCACACTGAGAGAAGCTCCACACACTTATCTTCCTTAAACACAACAGTTTGAATATAAACTCACCTCTCCCGCTGGCTGCCTCGATTATCTCTTGAAAACAGGACAAAGACAATAAAACATGCAACAAGGAGAAAACAGCAACGTTCACTATAGACGTTTGCATTTTCACTGGCTTTCTTCTTCACAACTGCTAGCGGGTAATAATGGTAGTAGCTGCTCGTTAACCAGCGACCCGGAAGTACAACCGCTGCATTTCACAATAACAGCTTTTAATAGTTGGACTAAAACGTTGCATGTGAGCGTGCAAAAGTCGCTTCCTATTGGCCAGCAGGTGTTCGTTTTCCGTTTAGAGGGCCGTTCACGTGACATCATATCCACACAACCGCGTGCTCTACACGAATGCATGAAATAGTCAATTTAAACAACAGAAGATTGGCATAAAACCGGAAATACACACAGAAACACAAAATTAAAAGCATCCACTTGTAACATAAAACTAATTATTTAATCACGTGTACATTTATTATGCCCGGGATATATTAGATATTATTTTGAAGTTCGAGTCTTCTCAATTACTATACAAATGTGAGGAAATTTAGTGGACAGCAAGCTATAGAAATTTCACTGCGAATAGTCAGAATTGAAAGCCTGTGTTATTGACGCTAACTTGATGCTGATCTAATCTGTGGTGCTCCATTTGTAGCAAGAACAGTTGTGCGGACTGGTAATCCTCAAATACAGGTAAATATATCCTTTAAATTTGCTATGGATATCCCATCATATTCTTTAATTGCTTGATTTATACTAAAATGTTGCTATTAGTGTACTCAGGAACCACGATCAAATTGGTTGAGCTTGTTCGTTTTGCCACAACGCTAGCGTTAGCTCAATTAGCCTATCACATAGCAGCTTAACTAGCTACACTCACATTAGACACAAATATTATTTTAAAACTACACGTTCCATATGTTTCTCGCAATTGTATCAAGTTTAATTCAGTCTGTGGTGTCAATAACCCGAATAAAACTGTCAACTGACCTGTTAGCATGTTGCTAGATATTTAGTGAAGAAGGGAAAATTAAAGGCTCCTATTGCCCAACTCATGTTGTGACCAGCTACCACATGCTACTCCCCTATAAGCTTTTTGTTTATCGAACTGTTTAAATCTGAGTTATTGTTTTGTTTTTTTGTTGCTGATAATGTTTTCAGGAGAATATTTGGGAATTAAGCTCTTTCTGTTCTTTCTCGATAGCAGAACACTATGAATCAAGAAAAGCTCGCCAAACTTCAAGCTCAGGTCCGGATAGGAGGAAAGGTATGGTTCGACACATATTACATACCTTGATAATTCAGGACTACATTTTTGTCGCACTGTATTTTGATTTGTCCGGTCAATTGTTCACATTAAGGAGTGTGATGGTATTCACCATCTGCCAGTTTGTTTTTTTTCCTGCTGACCTCAGCATTCCCTTTATGAGGGAGAGCTTTGGCCCCTTCATCTGTGGCCTCTGTGGCTTTGTTCACATCTATTGTGAGATCCTTAGTCACACACTAGATGGCAATATTTGTTCCTTTTTTATGTGAAAGTCTTTCAGTCCCCATATATTGCACCACGCTGACACTTTATCAACCTTTATCCAAAAACGTAAAGTAAAAGTGTAACTATTAAAAGCAGCCACATTGGCACCTTCTATAAAAGTACTTATGCCAGTCGTGTACTGTGCTTAATCTAAGTTGTATTCAGATCTAGTGAGATATTATGTTTTGAGTTTTTTTAGCCAACTCATGCTGCATAGTACCATTCCCTAATCAAAACAATTCAGTACAGTGACTTCTCAGTTTAATGTATCTAAAAGAGTTTGATGCATATTTAATAGTTACAGTTCTTAAGCAAGTTTAAATTGGGATTAAAGAGCATTTTTAAGTTAAAAATCCTGTGCTAAAAAATCCACACAAAAAAAGAACAAGTGAAACATTTTTCTGGACATACCAATTACAGTATGTGGTTACTTTGGCTCTATTGCTAAGTGA
>JAOXYM010000008.1:22758726-22779593 GCA_028567055.1 Leptatherina wallacei | reverse complement strand
GTTTACAAACCACATGTTACACATTCAAGTACCCAAAGTTACACACAAATTAGTTTATACGGTTTACAAACCATGTACTACGCACACACAATGATATTGAGTCTAATTTCTCTCCATACATTGGCACCTTCTATAAAAGTACTTATGCCAGTCGTGTACTGTGCTCAATCTAAGTTGTATTCAGATCTAGTGAGATATTATGTTTTGAGTTTTTTTAACCAACTCATGCTGCATAGTACCATTCCCTAATCAAAACAATTCAGTTCAGTGACTTCTCAGTTTAATGTATCTAAAAGAGTTTGATGTATATTTAATAGTTGAAGTTCTTAAGCAAGTTTAAATTGGGATTAAAGAGCATTTTTAAGTTAAAAATCCTGTGCTGAAAAATCCACACAAAAAAAAGAACAAGTGAAACATTTTTCTGGACATACCAATTACAGTATGTGGTTACTTTGGCTCTATTGCTAAGTGAGTATAAAATTAAACAAAAGGTCAGGATCCTTTAGGAATTTAGCAAAAATGTGCAATCCATGTGGTTTTATAATAACTTTCTCTGAGTGGACGTCTCCTGTTTGAGATTTAAAAAAAAAAAAAACCACTTCTCTGAATGTGCTAAAGCTCAGAATTTTCTTTGCTTTATTGTCTTACTCTATTTTAATATTTGAATTTATTCTAAAGCCTGTTTTTAATTATTGTTAATGCTTTCTGCACCCCGTTGTAATGCTTCTAATGTTTTATGTAAAGCACCTTGAATTGTCCTGTACATGAAATGTGCCATACAAATAAACAGGCCTTGCCTTACTCTAAACCTAGAGAACGTTTAGTCGTGCAAATGCATTAATAAGGTAACTTTTATCTTACCATCCTTTAAATAAGTTGTGTATCCTTAACTTGGGAGTAATTACTTCCTGTTTTTGTGGAAAATATTTTGCTTACCAGTGCATAAAGATTACTTACTTTTGTTTCACAATAGTCAGGTTAATGTAGAGCCTCTACTAATGTTTTCCTTGCAGTTGTTGGGTTTCTTTGTTGTAATCGAGAACTAATTGCGATAAAATTAAGGTTAAAAGATATATTTACTTTTGTCCATTAGAAGGTTCCAACTAAAAAAAATGGGCTAAAAAGTGACCTTTTGATATTAAATTGTGTTACATTCTGGTTCAATCGGAACCCGAAACCCCTCTTTTGACGCAAACACCTGTTCTTTCCTCAGGGAACCGCCCGACGGAAGAAAAAGGTTGTTCACAAAACAGCAACAGCTGATGACAAAAAACTGCAGGGCTCACTGAAGAAACTGGCTGTGAACAACATCGCTGGGATAGAAGAGGTGAGCCATCAAAGGGAAGCCGGTGTCACGCTGTCACAGTGTGTTTGCACTGTTTTGATATTTTTTTGTCTCAGAACCCTGAATCTTTTATCAGCTCTGTGTCGTAAGGCGCAAGGAAAGATAAGAGTGGGACAGCCGGAGTGAAGCGTTCCACAGTCATGTCATCATCTGGTTATTTTTAGAAAGCTTTCAACATACACACACTTGCCACAAAGTGTTTGAGTTACATCAGAGCACAAACAAAAACAAATACTAACTTGATGCATTGCATTCATTTTGTCTCGCGTTGTTGCCCTTTTGTATTTATTGTAAATTATTGATAATACAATAAATATGCAAATTAAGTTAGACAAAGATGTAATTTAGCCTTTTAAGTGTTGCTTAAGTAGCAGCCCTTTTAATGACTTGGATAGTGAAGAAACATAAAGTCAGTTGACTGTGCATCACTTCTATGTCTAAAGTGTTTGCCCATAATCCAGGTGTTTAAACTTTATGTAGTAATACCAACTTCTCCTGCCTGCGCAGTGCCTTGCATCTGGATAGGTATTCTTTTTCAAACGGTTTTTTGTTTCTTTCCTGCCTCTCAGGTGAATATGATAAAAGATGACGGCACAGTGATCCACTTCAACAACCCAAAAGTTCAGGCATCTCTGTCTGCCAACACCTTCGCCATTACGGGCCACGCCGAGACCAAACAGCTGACAGAGATGCTGCCAGGCATCCTGAGCCAGCTGGGAGCCGACAGCCTCAGCAGCCTGCGCAAGCTGGCTGAACAGTTCCCACGGCAATGTGAGCACACACACACAAAAACACACAGGCTGAAAGGCCCACTGTCACAGTATCAGGTTTGTTGGTAGAGCGATGAGAGAGCAGTAAAGACTGAGGATGTTGCAAATACTCTGATGAGTACTCTAATAAATGAAACGGTCTTCGTCAGGGATTTAAAAAGTTGAACTTTTTTCAGTCCTGATTTTTTATTTTTTTAAATCTCTATCACCGCAGCATGTCAGTAATTTCTGGAAAAATAGTCCACTGTAAAGTTTGGAAATGTGACTTCACAGCTGAGCGTTGCTGTCACATGATGTTTAAATAATTTAGTCATCATATGAACAATGTAATGGTGTAGTGGGTTGGTTACCCGTTACAGCTACAGAGTTCACGACTACATGATTTAGCGGAGCTGATTTTGAGGATGCTGACGTTTACATCCGGTTTATTAAGCCTGTATGTAAGTTACACGTATGAAACCAACACTGAAGCGTTAAAGCATACTAATTATCATGTAAATAGGATTCGGTGTCTCTATTTCAGTACAGAGGGTATCACCCTGGCAGTCCTTTTTAAGTGTTATTGGTCATTATCCCCCCCCAAGGCTGATAACCTGGGGGAAACAGGTTTGTTTCTGCCCTCCCTCTGTTGGCTTTAAAAGGTCAAGCAGTAATTGCTCTGAATACTTGAGTAGTAATAATTTATAAATGTTAAGCTGATTTCTGCTCTTGGAAATTGATTCTCTGGCTTTTTGTCGTACTTGAAATATTCATAATTTGCTGTGTTTCTGTACAGGAAGAAAAAGAGACAACATGTTTTGAACTTTAGAAGTGGGAGGATTATTTCTTTCACACTTCATCATTTAGCAATCCGTCTTTCTTCGTCTGCAACAATCTCGCTCGCTGTGTCTCCGCTATGGGGAAGACTTCTGTCTTCCCGTTACCTTCAATATCAGAGCTGCCATCAGTGACTACAGGAGCTCGCGCTCAATTAAATTACTCATCTAATTAAATTCCCATGTGAATTTGAAGAATTAAACAAACTGGATTAAGAAATAAAAAGACGTTGTTTTACTCTCCAGCTCCATTCGCGCTTCTCTTTTTATTTAATCAGATGATGTTTTGGTCCCCACGCTGCCTTCTTGATTGCTGATTTCATAAAGGACCTGAGGGTTGAAACTTTATCTGATTAAATTAAAAGAAACACGCACATGGAGCTTCGGTGTGTGTGACACCTTTTTTGAACTGGAAACCTACACCCTTCTGACGCATCGCTGACTCAGACGTTACCGGCTGGTCTTGGTTGAACTTGCTGGAAGCATGGTTGAATATTCTGCCTCATGTCTTTACATGCGTTTGGCACATATTTGTTATGGCAGGTTTGTGCTGCAGCGTTTTAGAATAACAGTGAACTTGAAGCAGTGTGGAAATCCCAAGAGATCAAGAGCGAAAACCGCAGCAGCAGCAGCAGCAATATGAGCATTCAGACTAATTCAGGAGGTTTGGATGCCTCACAGACCTAACGAAGTCCAGCATACTGCCTGAGCAACTATATAATTAATTTTGGAGCAGTTGGCATTCACTTGAACGCAGTGAAGCAAACACAGAATAGGATCAGCTTTTCCACTTGGAGATGCAACTTGACGTGTAATGCACGATTGTGCAGCGACTAAAGCAAGACGATCACCAATCAGTCTCACGACGTCTTGTCTTTAAAGTACTTCTCTGGAGCTTTCGATCATATCACCTCCTCTCTGACGACAGATGGAGCTTGTTCTGTTAACTCGGAATAAGACAAGCTCACATTTTGATTTTGAATGTGTGGGAAAAAAGAGGGCTTTATGAAAAATGAAGCAAAACTATTTCAGGTTTTTAGACGATGTCATTGAAATATTTCTTCCGAATGCGAGTTTTAAAGTCGAACATTTGTTTGATTTTGTTGTTGTTTGTTTGTTTGTTTCAGCAGCGATGGACATGAAGACTGTCAAGGAAGAAAATGCAGAAGAAGAGGATGATGATGTTCCAGGTAAAGATATTTAAATAATGTGGACGAATGTAAAGTGTTAATGATTTCTACGGCTTCTCCTCCTGTTTTAATATCAGCTTCATTAATCCAACGTAATTGTTCTTTTGGGAAAAGGTTGTTTAGTTTGGTTGATTTTCTTTATTTTCTGCCTCAGATCTCGTGGAGAACTTCGATGAAGCTTCAAAGGACGAAGCGAACTGATGACTTCCTTTGTCCCTCTCCGTCAACCGTTTTTAATGTTTTTACCTCCTGCAGACACACAAAGGGGGATTTCCTCTAGTGGTGAAACGGTTGTTAACGGTTGCAGAGGTTCACTCCAGAGAAGTGAACCCCTTCACTTTCTTCTGCTGCAGCAACACAATACGCAGATTGGTTATGATTTCAGTAGGTGGTGATATTGTGGATGACTCTCCGCACCCAAAGGACTCGCTACTTTAGAAATAAGTTTCTTATATGACTAAACATGGCTGGTATTTAAGAGATTCTTTATCATTTACATTTAAAGTGAATGGATGATTCACTTAGCATGACGATGGTGACTATGAATTTAATAAAAATGTTTTTGGGCTATTTTGTGTTTCATTTTATTTCTTTGCAATCCAGATTATCATTTGGATTTTTGAAAAACTTAACAAGACAAAAACAAGTTGTTCAATGTCTTCTCACATATAAAGGTAGCTGTAAGGTGGTGGTAAATGGTAAACATGGGGGGGGGGGTAAACCTACAAAGGCTATCAACTATGTTTTAAATACTTCAAAAATATTTATTAAAAACCAAAAA
Source organism: Leptatherina wallacei (assembly GCA_028567055.1). Lineage (NCBI taxonomy): Eukaryota > Metazoa > Chordata > Actinopteri > Atheriniformes > Atherinidae > Leptatherina > Leptatherina wallacei. Next base: position 22,774,692 of record JAOXYM010000008.1, on the reverse strand, counting down.
AATGATAGTAAAAGTTTAAGATACAGCTGACAACAGCTTTATATATAACAAAACACACAATTGCCACCATATTATCATGTAAAAAGAGCATCAATCCTGCATCTCTATGTTTTTAGTTTCAATCTGTTTATTTCAATTAACAGTATTGTGCTGATGTCATGAACCACACCTAATCTTTCTTTTTATTCAAACTTATTTGACAGGCTTTAGTAAAGCTGCTAACACTCACTAAAATGAAGATTAAAATAAAAAGGAGAAAGGGAAAAAAAAACTAAAACATGAACATCCAGACTCACTTTGCCCACCCACTATGCAAACTACATGCAGACATTCCCACTCTCATTAGCATCTACAAGTTCGTTGGGACAAGAGCCTTTTGGTCAGGGGTGAAAAGAGTCCCACGGACACGTGCTTCTACAGAAGATTGGCTAAATGAGCTTTTACATCTGGGAGCACAACATCCCCCCTTTTGCCGTCAACTGCGTCGTCGTCCTTGAGGGTTTCTCTGATGTAAGAGTTACGGAAGTTTGAATGACTTATATAAAAGGCAAATATCTGAATATTTCATCTTATTTTCCATATTCAAGGTGTAATGTTTTGTTAGGATGTTACGGTGATGGTACAGTTTTTATGAAAGTCGGGCTTCCTTATCATTTGAAGTGATCTTGAGCACTTTGGATGTACTCTAAAGTTTTTAATTGGAACTTGTCTGCTTTCCCCCCCTTTTTGAAATCTATTGCAATAAACACACAATGTGTTTCTATTTTTTATGTTGCAAAAACACCAAACAAAACAAAAAACAGAACAAGGGTAACACAGTTTGACAGGTATGAAATAGTATTTCTGCACCAACGAGGCGATTCCCAAAGTGCTACACGGATAAGCTGTTAACTTGGCATATTTGATGTGCTTTTTTTTCCCCTCCAGAAACCTGGGGGGGGGGGGGCAGAGAAGTGGCCCCAAAAACTACAACAGATGAATAATATCTGTGATGTCCTTAAAGAGAAAGATAAATAAATCCTGACCTGATCTGCTACTGTTCACTGAAGTCTCATCAGAAATGGTCTTCATGGAAGGGTTGCTGTTCAGAAGCTTCTCTTATTGAAGGGAAACATGGATAAAAGCTTGAGAAATACCAGCTGATGTGAGAACTGGACTATAGCCTTAATCATAAATCATTGGGAACAGGTCTGATGGAGTGATGAATCCTCCCCAAAGTCTGAACTGCTATTATTGGGAGCAGTGTGGGGATTATCAGTAAATGGAAGAAAAGGCTGCCAACATCTTAAGAAAAGCTTTGAAATGTGTTTCATGAAGCCTGGAGAACTATTCCTGACGACTAAAGAAAATACGGGGAAGCTTGTCTAAGTGGATCAAGTGGTGGTGAAGAAAACTTTTTTTTTAAATTATTGGTAATATATAAAGAAATGAAGGATGACTCAACTTTTTGTGCAGCATTAGGCCTATATCAGTTACAATGCAGTCTGTAACAAGCGTAAAGATCTATTTTGGGGAAAAGAAAAAAAGTTGAATAAAACTTTTTGGAGTTTACGTGGAGTTTATTTGCCAAACCATGTAAATACGCAAGTAAAAATAAAAATAAAGTAGCTAAATTATGTGGATTACTTTAGTGTTTTCTAACACTGAACCCTCACACATACTCTTAATACTCTATTTTAGTTCATCTTTAATCAACAGATTTGATTGTTAATCAGTTTTGCTTATTTTATTTTAGCTGGCAATTTTGTACTTTTATTTCGTTTTCGTTTAGGAAAAACTAAATATCAGCGTTATTAAAAGTCGGGATTTTTGTGTGTAAGTAAGCAGGGGTTAACAGAGTTTGGGTGGCTTTTACAAACCACATCCCGTTTCATTGATCATTTCTGGCGCTCTGTGGTGCATCGTGCTGATCGATGGCTCCTCTGCTGTCATTCTCTCATAGGGCTGACAAGGTTACAGGAGATGAATGAGCCATTTTGTCTCTGGGGGTGTCGTGAGTGGGAGCGGGAGCGCGACGGAGCTGCGGACCCGCCCCGGGGCCCGCAACATCACCTTCCGGCCCGGCTGAACCAAAATGTCCCTTCTGCAGCCGCTGGACCACAGAGCAGGCTGGACGGAGATGCGGGGCAGGCTGAGCCAGTCAAGTTGGAGACAAACAGCTGGAGCTAAACCGGAAACTACCAGTGGACACTACAAAATAAGATCCCACAACAAAAACTAGGTAAATGACAAATTAATAATTTGTACACTGCTGTTAATGCTATTAAATGTGAAACAATCCCCAAAAACTCTATTGAAGACATTACATACTATAGAAAGGCTTGGCATTACCACTTGGTCATGTCCGAAAAGTAATACTGTCAAAAGTGTCTTTAATAGATATCAAATATTTTTTGGCATATTTTTTGCTGATATTAATCACTTTGTTTTCAAAAAATGGATTTTAGACCAATTAGGTGAAATTGGATAATTTCCCATGGAACACCTGACAATCGCTCACGGCACACTAGTGTGTCACGGCACAGTGGTTGAAAAACACTGATCTAGACATCCAAATGGCCCACAAAGTCCTTGGTGAAGGATCAGTACTCCTTGATCTCTTAAAAATAAAAGGGATTCCCTGAAAAGGGAGAGACAGGGCCGATGTGAGGAACTGGGATTTGGCCCTGCTTCTTCAGTATCTGCATTAATTTATAATCATATCAGACTTATGTTGTCAAGTTAATTAAAACAGTTTCAGGTCCATAAAAAAACACTTGCAAGACAAGATAATATATCCATACAAAATCACAGAAAAAAATAATCAGGATCAGCTAATAACATACAGACATTTCATCCAGTTCATCCTCAGTCTGGATGAGAAATGGGAGCAACTATAGAAGATTTGAGAGTGCTTCAATGATATTTGTGGCTACATCCAGGCGTTACCATAAACTTAAACATAACATTTCTCAGAAGTGCTTTGAATGTGCTCACTCCTGCAGTGGGAAACATCGGATTGGCACTCCCTCCTCTGGAACTTTGAGTATCATCCTCATAGCATCATTGTATGCAACTTGTAATTTCCGCATGGCAAATTTTTTATAAGATGACCATAGATGGGCCGTGTAGAGTGGTGTAAAATATGCTTCAAACAAGGACACTTTACCTTGAATTTGTCAACAACATAATAAATAATCTAAGTAATTTTTTGATAATTTATAAGCTTTCTTACTTTCATTCACTGAGCCAGCTTGTCAATATGAAATCTCTGGGTAAGAAGTTAGGGGTCATATTTTGAAAGGTAAAACCGGAAGTTTGGGAGTTCCATTCTGGGTGAACTGACGTTCCTCCTCCTTATTTTCCCAGTGTTAAACCCAAACCTTGGGGGAGGGATCCTTGAGTTCTGTCGCACAACTACGGTAGACTGGAGGTTGTACTTTCTGACTACTGCTGTTGTTAAGAGTCAGGCAGACAGTGGTGGGTCTAAACGAGGATACGCAAAAAATAGCTTTTAAGGCGATTAGCTATGACGGTCGCTAATAGAGGGGCTCCGCGGGAATGTACGTAAAGATGAGGATTCCTCCGGTGAGTAACTGGATTTGTTTTCATGACATTTCATAGGTCTGTTGTTACTCTAATGCTAAAAACCGCCATTGCAAAGGCTAGTATTGGTGCAGCCAAACTGACTGAGACCCTGGCTGAGGCGCTTTGTCTGCAAAGCTCGTGAAACTGTGAGGAAATCCAAGAAGGTGCCGTAACGGTTACACTGTATTTTACGTCAATTATACAACACGCTCTCCTTTGCTTTTCGGGGCTGTAGCAAGACGTTAACAGCAGCGGTTAAGAAGCAAATACTTTCTATGTGAAATGATTTTAAGTTAACCTGAGGAATACCGCTCGGGAGATATACCCGTTTTAAGTGAGTCGTTCAAAGCCCACCGAGTCGGTGACGGTGTGTGTGTCCGTCAGAGCAGCAACTCGTTGCCGTCAACTGGCGCACGACTGCCCGCTGAACCGCTGGGGCTAATACTAGCCGCCTCACTCCCCCGGCACTGACACACTTACGAAGCTGTTGTTAACTGGACACATAGCGGGTCATAAATGAAACATTTCACCACTCTTTTCAAACGACTTTGTGATAACTCTTGGATAAACTTACTCGTGGCCTTTTGCAGCTTTGGTGTATTTTCAGCTAGCAACCCAGCTAATACACCAGTTCAAGTTCTTCAGCAAATAAACCCCAGCTGTTGTGATTTTTGAGGCTGCACCGATTCTAACCCGCTTCGTTGGACAACACAGAGCCGTTTTCCGTGTGTTTACCCAGTCTACCTGTGAATGATATTTATCCAGCAAGGCTGTGCTTGGCCTGCAGGCACAACCACAGTGCCACTTATGGTTGCATAACCCAGGCTAATGGTCACCCATCTGGCCTTAAGAGTTGGCTTCTTGGTCCTATATCTTTTTACATGTACCTCATCGCATGGGCACAAGGCCTTTGTTAAACTCCATAGGTGGATTTATGAAGGAGTCCAACTCAGTGCCACTTTGACTAATCATCAGCTGAGAGAAATGAAAAATAACATTATGACTTAAGAAAAATACATAGTATTGTGTACTCTTTTTTTTCTCTCTTTTTTTAAACACCAAGACTTTATTACACCCACATCTTTCCCATATCAGAACTAGCTGATTGCCCATACTGGATGTAAAACACACATCAGATATTTGATAAGGGTTTCTTACAGGAGCAAGAGAAAAATTAAACCTCTCTCCATCTTCAGGTGGTAATATAAACCCAGAGGGGCTGATTGAGTAGACGGATCCAACAGGCGCCCATGCAAAGATGAGCTCTTATGTGTGCAGAGACTTCCCAGATGTACGTTACTGTGTGCTTTCAGAAACTATTACAAGTCTCTCCCTGATGGCAGGCCAGCAGCCCATCTCCCTGCTCTGTTTTTACTGTCTGAAGGTGGTTAAATGTAGATCAAAACATACGGGAGCGAGAGGAAGCTCATAATCGCTTTTGACACTTGCTGTTAAGCACAGCAGCTCTTTCTTCTCTTCTTTACCTTTTTTTCCCTCTTCAAATCTCTGTGGATTTTCCTTTTAAATCTTTTGCTGTCAAATAAATTATGTCCTGTTTGAGAGAACGTGACCTCTTGGTGGATATAAAAGTTCTGGCATTTTTTTCTTTCATGTGCTCTGATTTTATTTATTTAATCTCCAGCAGTATGGGAAGTTGAAAAAAAAAAAACTTATAAGAGAAGGAGGTGGACAACTCCCGGTGTACTCCCAGTAAGGGCGTTAAACACCACATAATGAACTTGTCCCTCAGTCATGCGATCGTGTTGTTAGAAAGTTATGTCAGTCCATTCTTAAACAGAGGAAGTGATCATTTGAGGTTTCCTGTGTTCCCCGTCAGTACACGGCGTCTGGAGCATGACGGTGTCGGATTTAGGTCTAAAAGTGCTGTTTAGCAGGATGCAAGCTTTTCAGTCCCTAAAAGTTGCATTAGAAAAAAAACAAGCAGAACAGATATGTTGGCCCGATCCCAATTCATCACGTCGGCCACACCATGTTGTCTTACCTCTGTTTTTTTGCATTCTTGATTCCCGATTGCCCTCCAGCATCCCTGTTGATGGGTTAGAAGATTAATACTTCTTGAATCCCTGAAGAAAAGGGGAATCTTTCGTCTGCAAAATGGATAGGTAACACCAAAGTAGAGGATTGGGATTGGATCCTAGAAAGAGCTTTTGGTGTCTTGAGAAAGTGTTCAAACTGTGTACTGTTGGATAAAATTGTTCACATGAAGGAGGTTCTCCCTAATCCCTGGGTCGTCTTTCTGAAAGAAAGTTTATATATTTTTATATGTAAAAGAGTGAAAGATTTAGGTATTATCGTTCCAAAGAGACAATGCCTTTGCATGTACTCCAAAGAGTTCACGAACAGCATCTAATTCAATTAGGGGATGCCTTGTTTAGGTGGTTTTTTGGGGCATTTTTGGGGTGACTGTTAAGGTTTTTTTTTTTTTTTTAAAGAGACGGTATTGATACTTTTGTTGAACCTCCACTGATACTTTGTGATTAGATATTTTTCCGCCCCAACCATTTGTCCAAAGGCAGAGTGATATGTTTCAGTGACGTGTGACAAAGAAAATCAGAAACTACTTTGACTTAAGAGGTCAAAACTAGATCACTTCTGGATGTTTTGCCTTAAAAGTTAGTAATACTAATGAATCAGTTAACTCTTTAAAATCATGCAATTTTAGCCTAAAACAGGTTTTTATAGGTAAAGGACTTGTTGTGGACCAACCATTTTACTGGACCCTTGCTGATGTGACAGGACCGTTCTTCTTGCAGTATCATGTACTATTGGAGTACAGTGTGGCTTCAAAGGTGCACTGCATATACTTTTTGCATTTGCGACTGGTCTGAAATGAGTTTTTACTCAAATCTGCAGTCATGATTGCAGTTTGGGATGGTATACATCCTTCAAATCTCAAGAATAAAAGCCTTCCAAATGGTTTCTAACATGTGTAGGTACTTAGAAGGGAGACTGAGTAAAAGACATACTGTATTTATTTGTGAAATGACATCACGTCCCACACACAGGACATCTGGTACCAACGGGATAACTTAATGGTTTCAGTTCTTGTATAAAAATGTTTTGAATGATTGACCCAGTCATCTGTTGACTTAGAACAAAACAACCAAAAAACCTATTAGTAACTACCTCCATTACTGCTTCATATTCTCCATGGTGAAGGAGAAAAGCCTTGAAAAAAACAAAACAGCTAAAACTTTCAGAAAGAGCTTCTCGTCCTTTGTTGACATCAGGACCTTCGGGTGTCATAGAATAAGGAGTGCAGTGATGATGAAACATCCCTCCTGATTCCCTGTATCAGCCAATAGCAGACTTCAGAGGTTATGCGTCAGGACATCAGCACAGCATCATGCATCTGCATGCTTCAGTGCACGGCTGATATTACTCCATCTCCTCTTCATCACTCATTGTAACACACGCATCAGTGTCATGAAAGTACAAAACATGAGGTTATGAGACAGATTTTCCCATGATACTTGTTATATCAAAAAGTTATTTTTTGCATGAGGTTAGACTATGAATTCTTGGAGACGTTAGGATGTGGAGATCTGGTAAAAATGATTAAGTGTTTACATTTGGATCAGTATATGATGACATTTTCTAATTTTGAACCTGAAGCCTCACTCTTTGCACTCCTAAATGCTGAGGTGACATAGTTTTGTGTCACACCTATTATTTAGATAAAGATGTTTTGCACTTTTTTGTCGCTTTAAAAGGTTGGTTGAAATGTATACAATAACAAATGTGTTTTTATTCTTCTCGTAGACAAACCAGTCAGGAAGATTCCTAACCACTGGTCATGCAATATATGTCTGAATCAGCTTACCTGATCTGTCTCTGTATGCAGCCACTAGCTGGTGACTCCCAGCCGGGTAACCGAACCTCTCGATCTCTCTTAAATACTTAATGAGCTGAACATTTATGCAGAACTTTTAGTCTTAATATGACAAAGAAATGTGGGGGGCGCTCAGGGTTTAAATGAGCTTGATCACTCGTATGACTTCACACTTACTGGAACATATTCTTTTTAAGAAAAATATTTTAGCAGAGAAAAATGGAAGCAAAATTGCGCTTAGATCTATTACATAATGTATTTCCACCTGACTGGTGAGGAAGTGAATGCCGCTTCCTGACAGGAAACGACAACAGGAAATGCAGCCTTCTCTTGACAGGGTGGACTTAATGAACTGTTATAGCACTCTGCTCCGTCCGAGCCCCCTTGCTGTTTATGCCCTTGTCTTATTTAATTTAACTTCCATCCCAGGATGTCCAGTCAGGCGTGCTCTATTGCGTTTGTAGTGTATTGGGCTGTTTCATTATAAGCATGTCTGACCTAATCTGGAGCCTGTAGCATGACTGTTTGTAAATGCAAGTCTCTAAAAATAAGAGTCCTTGTTTTTAGTTTCTCTCATTTCACGATTCCATTTTGCACTTGTAGATGTTCGTGTGTTGCATTGTCCTTTTATATTTACACATACTTTTTATTATTATCTTTTAATACAACTGTAATAGATGAGGCAGGACACATCTCATAGTATAGTTTTTTTTTTTTTTTAGTATTAATATTGGGTTGATAAAATCTGAGCCAATAAAGATGGTGTTTTTTTTTAATGCAAGGTAAAAACAGCTTATATTGTCTGAATTTAGCTTTGCCAAAGTCAAACTTTGTACACAACAGAGCATCAAATGATCATGTTGTAACCTAAGAACACCATCACATTATTTATTTATCTGGGGTTTTTAAAGATCAGTTGGTTAATTGTAATGAAAACATTAGTTAGACTTGTAACAAGAGGTGTTAGCAGGTTTGTAAAAATGTAATTTGGCGCAGATGTATGTTTAGAATTTCAAGACAGTAATTTGGGCTCTTTATAGTTTACTGACCTGTCATAATGATCGTCAGGTGAGCTGTACTGTCTTTCACAATCCTGATATTCTTGTTTTACTTCAGCCCACATCACAGGCCTCCTCCTTTGAGGGTTTCTGATCCATCGTTAGTTGATGAGTTTTAGCATGTTCATACACATTTTGTAAACCTCATGCAGCTGCTGGACTGTTTTTCCCTGACAGTCTCTCTGACTGACACTCTCTCATTCATGTATGCCTCCTTTTTAAAGCATCATTTCAAGTTTACATATCTAAAAATACAGCTCCTTCACACACTTAGACTAAATATGCATTATTCAGCGCTTCTGCAGAGTAATTAAATCTTAATCAGGGATGGGCTCCTGTCCTCATGCAGACATGTCTGCGTGTGTTTATTCACATGTGTTTGTGTGTAGACCATATGTTTATTTCATGCTGTTATGGTGCAAGTTTTATTCAGTTTGGAGGGAAACTGAATAAAAGTGTGGTTGATTGGTACAGGTGATTTGTTCGTTTGTTTCACACTACTGTTTGTTGTAGTTACCTAATTGAATGCATTTGTAATTAGAAATAAAATATCTGAACTTTATACATAAACAGTACTTTTTATCATTCATCGCTTAAATTCAGTTTAATTGAGGATAACTCCTTTTTGGGCTGTGTGTTTTCAAACAAACACACACATGTGAGCAGAGAAAACTTTTACTCAATACCAATCTGTGCTAAAAAAGCTTCATCGTACGTCGTTGGCATAACAAGGAGCTGCACAGATGATACAAGGTATTTGAAGCAGAGGCTGGAGAGTTGTATACAGATGTTTTATCAATTATTAGTAAGTGTTTATCATGTTGGTTGGAAAATTGTCGTTTTAAAATAATGCTGATTATGGTATTGTTTTTAAAATGTCATTGTTTATCTTTAGTGTTGTTGGAGTCACGTGTGTCATGACTCCATTAAATGTCTGTTGCTGCTTTAGTCTGTAGGTTATCTTAATTGGAAGACTCCTTTTTGTTGTGTGTGCAGTTTGTGTGCGCTTTGCTCTAGGACCTGGCTGAAATGGTGTGACCCGTCGTTGATTGGTGTGTAGCCTCCTGTCCCGTGCCCCCCCGTTTTGTGCTGACATCATGCCGATGCCTGCATTTTAAATTAAGTGTAAAATGTGTTGATGTTACTTGTCGCTCTGAGGCCTTTTTTCTGCAGAGAATCTAGTCTCTGGTGTAATCCCTGGTAGGTCTTGTCCTTTTTGAGAATGACCCTGAAATTCATCCTGGCTGTTACTCATTTGCAGCCCCAACACATGCACTCACACATCACACACCCCATCACATCATATCCGAACTCCAAGGTCTCATTGTGAACAAGGACAGTCTGGGCAGGTTTACTGTGCAATGATTCAGGCTTCAGCTGCTTTCCATTCATGACTCAGACTACCTTGTGGGGCTCGGATGGGTAATAGCTGATTGCATATAATTGTTCGTTACACTGATGAGCTAGAATGATGCACTTTATTCTCAGTTGGTGCATGACATGAGTGAACTTTCCCAAAAGTTTTTCTTGATATATTAATGAATGCATGATTCTTTTCTTTTTCATCACGATTGACGATAAATGATTCATAACCGATTGTGCTTCAGCTAGTAATGAATTCAATAATTGTTTGACCTGGTGATTATTTGTCAAATAATTAGCCCTAGAACAGTGGAAAAATCTTGCCTGAAGTTTATAGAGCCTCCGGTCAGATCTACAACTCTTCAAAGTGAAGAAATTCCTTTAACTGTCTTTCACACTTAGTGCATGTTTGCTGAATTACTTTCTAATTACATCCAGTCAGCTTTTAGTTTCCACAGCTCTTTCTGCTTGGATCCACAGGGGTGCATGCTGCATAATGTTTTTTTGTTGTTGTGATTGTTGAAAAAAAAAATTGTATGGATGGATGTATGGTTTATGCTTTGTATTTGAGCAAAGACATTCATTGATTTCGGTCAGGACCTTTGTTGAAGTGTGTAAATGCTGCAGTGGTGGTTGATGCGCTCTGTGAGAGACCGGTCCTTTTGCAGTGTCCAGAAGTGTCTGGTTCTGGGACATTTGCAGTGAATCCTTTTAAGTCTTCTTTTGGCTTGCTGGTCAGGCATCTGGCCGGACTTGTTTTGCTGCATCACAGAGATGCTAACAGATAGTGATCTGAGAAGTTTGCAGGTCAGGTCCGTGCCCTTTTGGCTTTTCAGCATTTTCTCATTCCTGTGCAGTTTTTGCTGCATGAGCCAGCTGCATGAGCCAGGCGCATTCACCTGCCAGAGGAAGCCAGTCCTGATGGTGAGAGACAAGTTATATCCGTATTACTTCCAGCTCCTAATGGTTCCTCCGAGAACATAGCATTGTAACAAACCAATCAGTGCTGTTTCTTTCACCTGTCAGTTTAATGTTGTGACTGGTCAGTGTGATACATAAGCATGTGGAGTACTCTGTTTTTAGCTGTAGCATCACTGGATTTGCAGTGCAACCAGCAGTCATTCAGCAGCATGTTTTGCAATGTAAGTTGAGAAAATGATCTTTCCTAAAAAAAATTTTTTTTTTAAATCTGCTCCCCCTCCGTGTCCCAGGTGTGGGCGCTGGGCGCTTGCCAGACTGGGTGAAGTGAGAACCAAGAGGGAAACCCACTGAGGAAGAACCACCACCTGGGGCTGCTGAGGAGGACCTCTGTGCAGGTAAGAACTGGCATATAATATAGAGTACAGGTTATGAACTTGAGTTGTAAATTACCCTGTGATATGAATTTGCATGCTATTTTACTATGTCACATACGGTATGTGTAGTTTCACTTTTGAAGTGTCAGTGTATAAGCAAATTAAGACAATTGTAAGAAATGCATGACTGGTGTCTGAACTTTGGCTTTTTAATCAAGCACCTTTGCTTTGAAGGGAATGTCATCAAAGGGTGAAAGAACTAAATGAATAAGCTGTTCTGATTTATGATTGCACGTCTATGACCACAGTTGCTTAACATTTTCTCTAATGTGAAAATTTGGGTGTCTTCTTTTTTTGATCTGGACGTTAAAGTTGGCCTCTTTGGCAGGAACATTAGCTCTAAAAGACCAAGGTGTTAATTTCTGACTCCAGAGAGCAAGTTGAGAACCTTTTGATTCAGAAAATTAGTAAGTTGTTTTAAAAAAAACAACAACTATATTAACACATTACTATAGTAAATTTTCAGCTGCGATTTTTAGATCAAGGAGAGTTAATCAATATTCACATTAAACTAGTTGTTCTCATACCTGTGAGTGCACTTCCAGCTTAGGTAATTCAGTCAAGAAGCTTTCTAATCATAAGAATGACTTGACCTCACTCACACAAGAGGGAACTGCTTGGGAGGGAAATAAGAGCAATAAAAAATTGGAGGGGATGTTTCTATTAATGATATTGAAGTGAACTGAGGTTCAAAGATATGAAAAGCGAGATATGAGTCAGACCGTGGAGGGTATCTTCTCGTCATAAGGAAACAGGACTCAAAATTGTTACCGATGACAAGCTTCTGCTTCCAGGTTCACACAGCCGTCGGCAGGGTGGAGCTTCCTGACCCATGGAGAATTATTTCCAGGCCGAGGCCTTCAACCTGGACAAGGTGCTGGATGAGTTCGAGCAGAACGAAGGTGAGTTCTGACGTTGGCTTGGATAGATGCCGTCAGATAATAGGGCAGCTGGTGAGACGGAGCTGAAAGAGAGATGAGTCAAATGAGGTGTTGGCTGAAATTAGACCACCGCTGTTGGTAAATAATCAAGGTGTCATGGAATCAGCCTCCACCCACTGAGTTTCAGTAATATTTCTAGGAGGTGATTGAGGACAAGCAGTGAGGGAATGGGACCAATTTATTTGCCACTGCCTGTGGGCTTTTGTCAAAGTATATGATGGTGCAACATGAGTCTTTTTTTTTCCTTTTTTTTGATCACACTTAATGATCCCAACATGAAACTGTATTAGGGCATTTTTACAGTTTTATTTATAGTAACTGCAGAGTAAACACTGCAGTACTGAGCTGTGCATCTACAGACTAGGTTTTCCTATTGTATGTGCTTTTTCTGCATTCATGGAAGATGAACCGCCTCCCAACCACTACCGCCCCCCTCAAAAAAAGCAAGTTCTGCTAATTCTCATACAGACACACATGGGCGCTGTGAGCTGAGTGTGTATTTTGGCTGTGAGTGATTATCTGTGTCCTCTGCCAGAGATCCAGCTTGGCAGATTAAGTCTGTGTGTGTGTGTGCGCGTGTGTTAATGCGTGTGTGTGCTTGAATCTGGTAAGCCACACACTAAAACAGCTTAGCATGAATTCCAGTGGAAGGAGGAGAGAAGTCTGTAGTAGCTGACATGGGTGTGTGAGAAAGCCATTTCATATAGACGTTATAAGAATTTCCAATCTTATTACACAGCATTCATGTCAGCCTGTCAGCTTGGCTGATTTCTCTCAGGGGCTCGCGAGCCCTTTGGCCCACTTTCTCCGAATTTCCCAGTTCATCCGCACACTAATTTCCCGTTCCGTGCCAACCTCATTTCTCAATTTGTCTCTGTTTGTTCATGCCATTTTTAGCCGTGTCGATCACCTGGGAGTGTGTATCTTTGTATCACTTTTCTGTGGCGGTTCTTTAGAGGCTTTCTGTCTTGACGTCCTCTTTACCAGCTGCCACCACTTTTTATTTATTTATTTCTTTTTATGCATTGATTAAATGCCACAAAATTCTACAAACTGGTAAATGAGGGAAAGAAGGTCAGTAGTTAATGATTAACTTTGGCAGAAAAATATCCAGCTGTTTTGTGCATTCATTGTAAATTCCCCCAAAATAGAGTTAATAAAGCCCAAAAACCCACACAGACTCAAAGAGCAGACATGGCTGTTTCTCTTCATCATATGTTATTATTTTGAGTTCTTTAAAGTTGTAATACACGCTTGATGATTCATGTTTTTAGTGTGTTATCTAAGGAAGAATGAATACTAGTTAAAATACTGGCATTAATTACTAATAAAATCTATTCGAGCTGTATGTATTTGTCTATTTCTCCTAAAACGTACTGTTTTCGTCTGTCTCTGCAGATGAAACAGACACTCCGATTCTCTCGGACGCCAAGTGGACTCAGATCTTGGCACCACCTGCCCACATGCTCTCTTTGAACCCTGCACTGGCCCACGCAGACCTCAGCCCCCGAGAAAGTCCTCTTCCCTTTAAGTCCCTCACCGATTCCTCCACCAGTGCCTCGCCAGGAGCTGACCCTAAAAGGCAACCTGGTCCAGAACCTCCATCCTGGGTAGAGGAGAGGCCGGCAGACGTCCACAGCCCACCCCTCCCTCAGCCAAACATCGGCAAGCTGGTGGGCACCGACGACCTCTTGCCACCCCCCGTTACGGCCTGTAGTGCCGTGGAAAACGGCTGCCCGAGCAGCCCACAGCTGGATGGGCTCAGTTCTCCTGCAGCAGTCCAGCCTGGTGCCTCTGACCAGGGACATAAACCCGGCGAGTCGCCTGGCTCATCCAGAGGAGGAGGTTCCACTACCACTCACTCCCGCTTTACCTTTGAGGTGGGATTAGGACCGAATCCAAGTCCCTGTGAAAACATACACCCAGATCGGTCACCTGCAACGCAAAATGGGGAAAGCGTTCAAGATGAGAGCAGCACCGATGTTTTACAGGACTTGGGTCCAGAAAGGCAAACTGTTAACTCAAACAAGGTGCAGGAAGAAAGTGTGAATGGAGGTGAAGTTGTTCAGGCAGTGTGTGAGTCTGAGGAGAATGTCGTGTCTCCTCCTGCTAGGGTCAGAGTGGAGGAGAAGGAACAGAGATGTAATCCTGAAGGACAGAAAGACCAGCTCCACAGAATAACCAGCCTTCCTAATGGTTTCGAGCAGGAGAGCGAGAGCAGCTCCAAGCTAAAGGAGACAGAGGAGAAGGACGAGAGGGAAGACTTTTCTCCCTCTCCTGTGCCCTCCAAAGAAGACTCTGTAACCGAGGAGAAAGAAATGGAGGAGAGCAAGCAGGAGACGAGTGATGGGTCAGGTAGCAACCAACCAAAACTCAATAACAACCGGCTTCAGCCAGTCAGTGTCCCGTACGGAGGGGCACGGCCAAAACAGCCAGTCAGCCTCAAACTCCAGATCCCCCAACCGCTGTCGAGCCAGGTTCAGAATCAGCTCGGCCCGTCTACTGTCAGCAAAAACAAAAACCTCGAGAACCAGTGTAGGAGAGGCCCGCCGTCTGAACCATCGCCTGGTGGGACTGATCAGGGTGCGGTCAGTGTGAACGGAGACCACTCTCCATCACTGATGCCCTCAGAGAGCCCAGACAACGACCTTCAGGCTGGTCAGCAGGGTGCTCTGTGCAAAAAGGCTGCCAGCTCACTGGGAGAGGTCGCCCCAGTGTGGGTGCCGGACTCCCAGGCTCCAATCTGCATGAAATGTGATGTCAAGTTCACCTTCACCAAGAGGAGGCACCACTGCAGGGCCTGTGGCAAGGTCAGTGGCAGTTCCAAACACTGATTACAGCAATGTGACCTCATCTTCAGGGGCAATTTAGTTGTTTCAGGTACATTTTAAAAGAATTATTTTATGAATAGGCTTTAATGTACAGATTGCTCTATTCTGTTTATTTCCCCTTTCTTCTGCAGCTGCTCTAAAAACATGAATTGCAACCGTTTAAAATATGATCAGTAGGTGTTTTGGGGTATGTTTTATAGAAGACATCACCACCCAATTATGCCACCTCACCTTAAACCAGAGCAAACAAACAAAATGGGATATCGTACAACAAAAAGACAACTAACACAGGGTCTGCAAACATCCTCTAATATCTGATATTGTTTGTAAAATGCAGTATTGTATTTTAATGAAACTGCTGAGAGATGGTAGTTTGCAAAGGATGATCCCAGGCATACATAAGTGCCTCATAAAATAGATGAAAAACGCATGAAATGATTAGCAAAATCAAAATTTCTGTGATTCTTAGACACGTTATTAAATGAAAATGTTAAGACTTTGATGATTTAGCTTTTCTTTAGTCATTTGTTTGCAGATAGACTCAGTGGATGTGCAGGTAGCGTCCCAGCTTTATGCGCTACCCACGCATGTCGCAGGGTGTCCGCACAGTGCTTTAAAGGGAAGATGTGGTCGCTGACACTGCACTGGAAAATCGCTGGATTGCTACTTAATTTCCCATGGTGGTAAACAAACACTCACACTGCCACTTGAGCTGGGAGGAGGTGGCTCTGCAGTAATACTAACACCTGCGCTGGGGATGCAAACACAAGGCACAGCGGGATCCTTAGAGCATCTACCAGAGTGGTTGATCCACAAAGCAGATTATGATGGACTTGTGAGGCTCTGAAATGAAAAGGATCATCCACTCTTTGTTGAATCATTAACTAAATGCATGTTACTGGAGGATGATGTGTAATGAAGTCAGGGTTCCCGCGGATCCTTAAAAAGTCTTAAAAGGCATTGAATTCAATAATATCAAAATAAGGCCTTAATTGGCAT
>JAOXYM010000008.1:22733872-22757910 GCA_028567055.1 Leptatherina wallacei | reverse complement strand
TATATATATATATATATATATATATATATATATATATATATATATATATATATATATATATATATATATATAAATTAAAAATAATTTTCAATAAAAAAAAAAAAAATCGATATTGTGGTTTTGAGTATCGATATAATATCGTCACGCAAAATATTGCGATATTTTGGTAAATCGATATTGTCTTACACCCTAGTAAAAATAATGCTTAAACACAAGGGATAATTCTAAGAATACAATTACCAGCAACTTATTGTGTGCTTATGAAACAGAGACACACAGATCAATCCCTCATAATATTTTCTGTCACCGTCAGCTCAATCATGGGAGACACCGGCTACTTCAAGTAACCAGAGTCCAAACCCAAATAACCCTGCAGAATATTGCTCCACCATCCCCCCTCTGCAGCAGGCTCAAGCCTCTGGGGTGCTCAGCTCACCCCCGCCCACCGTCATGGTACCCGTGGGAGTCCTGAAGCAGCCTGGCAATGAGGGTACGACCTTTACCAAGAATAGAAAATATTCTTACATTATTTTTCACCTTTTGCAGTGACATTCTGTCCCAGCTGCAATCAAGATTAATAGTTAGATTACAGGTTTGCAGTTTTTCATTGACACAACCCTGTGGTGTTTCAATCCGAATATGGGTACTAAACCGTCTCTTCTTTAGGATCCCTCTCACGAGACCAGAGGAGGGTGTGGTTCGCTGATGGGGTCCTTCCTAACGGGGACACAGCAGAGTCCTCCAAACCTTCAACCTCCAGCCCAGCTCCCTCTCAGTCACGGGGAGTCTCCGCATATTCAAACAAATCCTCCACATCCGAGTCCTCAGAGGTGAGTTCAGTATGAAAAGCGTTCAGCTCCAGCTAATGCCATTGGGTCGGCTTGTAGGGTCACATTAGCTGCGGTGCCATGGTGGATGAAGGTAGTCACAAGAAACTCTTTCTGTGATGGTTTACTGGCTGCGTTACGGGGCTTGATACAGCAAACAGAGTTTAAAAGAAGCATTCCTTGTGGCTTAATCAGAATTAGAAAAGCCATTCGGCTAAACTGCTTAAAGCTGAAATGTGCTTTACTGGGGTTGTTTATGATAAGCCAATAACATGACTAATATGCGCAAATTCTCACAAAATAACAGAGAAGCAAATTGAATTTAGTTGTTTTGGTGGTTGTATAGTCATTTAATGCCAGCTGTCGGGGTGATTCATGGCCTGTAGAGCAGTGTAATTGTTTAAAATGGCTCAATCTCAGAAGGCCAGATAATGCTAATCAGACAAAACCTGAGTTTCTAATCACTTTTTTGCATTTTAAAGGGAAAATGACAGTTCCAGTCCAAAAATCCTCTCAGGAGTTGACTAGTTCTTAAGTTCAACAAAACACAGCGGAAGCCAGTGAGACAGCTTTTTCAGGAATATTAGAAAAAGTTATTCTCAGTTTTATGCCTTAGTAGTTACTCTGTGCTCTTCTCTGCCCATGGAAACAGGAGCATGGTGTCTTCTGATGCACTGGAAGAGTGGATCAAATAACTCAGGTGACACCAGTTAGGGAAATCTAATTCAGAATTCTTTCTATTTTTTTTTTTTTTTTTTTTTTGCAAACTGGTCATGAGGAGAAGTTTTACACCACAGGCTTCTATTTAGTATCCACAGTTTCACTTTTTTTTTAACTCATCACTTTCTTCTAGGAACCTAGAAAAAAAAGAAAGAAGCAAAATTGTTTAAAAGCCTAAAACCCTTTTCACAATAGCTATGTTTTCCCAGAAAATATTTATTTAATCTATCCAATTGAAATCAGTCTGAGAGAGAAAGTAATCCAATCAGTTGTGTATTTATGAAGGAAAGATATAATAAGATCGTAATGCTTTTGACATGTGCAGTGCATACTAATTTAGAAGAAAAAGAAGATTTATTCTTTTTGTTTTATGCCTTTTGACTGTCGAGATGCTCAATAATCCATAGTCAGTTTCCAACAAAAATGTTCTTTCCACCACCGTCCAGTTCTGGTTTGCTGCCGCCATGTTTCAAATTTTCCCTGAAACTCATCATGCCACCTAACCCCCACGTGGTTCAAGCATGCGCACAACCAACATACACCACAGAAATCACTGGAACGAGTGTATACGGGGTTACTTTTTCCTGTTGATCCCATCGTGAAAAGGTTAAAAGCACCATTCTCCATCGGATTGAAAATTCTTTCCGATCAAGGCCGATCGGATAAGCTGAGGTGTTCTCATGATACATTTCTGATTGGACGTTGGATCAGATCAAAAGTGCTCCATGTTAACGCAGCTGATGTCTGTTTCAAGGTGGGATTGTTGTACCTTTTGTTAAAGGTGATGGCTGCTGATACATTAGAAGGCAGTACCACCATTATGGCCGTTTTCTACTAGTACCGACTTGGATCAACTTGACTCAGTGTTTCCATTTGGTAGTAGTACCAGGTACTTTTTTAGCACCTACTTGGGGTTCCAAGTGAGCCGATTCTGTACACCACTCTTGCCAATGATGCCGTTTGCAAATACACATCGATGCCTTGAAGAACCACCTCTTTTTGGGTCTGTGTGAATTCCCAAAAGAGGAACAATGGCGGCATATCAAGAACATGTTTGTCGCTCCAATGAGGTGTAACAGCTGTGTGAAAAGGCCCGAGTTCTCCGGTGTAGACTATACTATAGTTTACAAGTTGACTCTTTGTGGCCAGGAAGTGTATTAAGTCTATTATCCCGACTTCAGAAATGGCAGCTGTTTTTTTAATTTTCTTTTTTATGGAAGACTGAATAATTGTTGCCAGATTCAGATCCACATTGGGAAACATGAATTTTTATAAATGTGAATTTAAAAGTTGAAAGGTGAACGTGTTGGTGCAGCCAGCGCTGGTCTTTGTGATGGACACAGACAAGCACATTCGATTATGATCATAGCTTCGATTGGTTTCGCCTTAACTATATTATTACTTGTTAATACCTGCTCTTTCCATTTTCACAGCCATAAGCGCTCCCTTGGGATTCTACTGCCGCTGTATTATTACACCTCTCTGTGTGTTATAACCTACAATACATCTAACTGCACACCCCCACCCCTCCTCTTCACCTCTCAGGCAGCCCATACTGCTGTTGCCCCGGTGGGCAGCCCCGTGGGCAGCTCTCTCAGTCTGATCCCGGAGGACGGGCTCCCTCCCATCCTCATCTCCACCGGAGTCAAAGGAGGTACGGGAGGCCACATCACAGGTGCTTGCCCTCATCCTCACCATTCTGCTGCCTCCTCATTGCTGCTGTTTGTGTTCGTTCAGTGTGTTCCTCATGTGATTTGTGCCACCGCTCATGTTTTGACCACCCATTGCCAAAGTGGTAATATTTAAATGATAGAGAGGTTTCCAGTTGCTTAGCTTCATCCTGGTAGCCTTTTTTTTTTTCTTCTTTCATGAGCCTCACTTATAACTTTTACCATCTTTAACTCCCCTCCCCACTCCCTCGATTCTCTTACATCTCTGTCTCGCATCCACTGCTTTTCTTATCCAACTTCACCTTGACTCCTCCCTCTTCCTGCTTCCTCTGTTCTAAAACTTGCCTCCAGATTATGCAGTGGAGGAGAGGCCTTCAGAGATCATCCTCATGCAGCAGTTGGAGGAGGGAGGTCCAGACCCCTTGGTCTTCGTTCTCAACGCTAACTTGCTCGCCATGGTCAAGCTTGTGAATTGTGAGTGACTTTTATAGCACATAAAACACTGACTTTTGGGGTTGTTATGGAGATCAAAATAAATCCTTTAGAATTAATAATTTTTGAACATTTATACAGAAATTGATAAGATACTCATTTATAGTTTGATATGTCCAGGATGTTCATTGTTTGCTCTCAAGGGGCCACCATCCTGCAGGTTTTAGATGTATCCCTGCTCCAACAGACCTGATTCAAAGTAAATGGATCTTTTGAACAGCTTATTGTCGAGTTCTGCCCAAATCCGAAGCTGAGTCAGGTGTGTTGAAGCAGGAAACATCTAAAACCTGCAGACAGTGGTCCTTGAAGATGGGAGCTGGACATCCCTGTCGTCAAGTCTACACCATTAAAAAGATACAGGAGATCATTCCTGCCAGCAGCCATCACCCTCCGGAACAAGGCCCTATCCTCATCTTCATCTTCAATTTAATTGTTTAATCATTATTATTATTATTTGAAAAAAAAAAAACCTCTGCTACAACAATAATTTCCCTCAAAAGGGATAAATAAAGTATTTTTCATTTCATTTTCATTTCATTTCATTAAGGGATTTTAAAAAGAAAACTGCAGTTGTAATGAATTAGTCAACACTAAGTGACTCTCTTCAATCTGAGAGGCCTTTCAGTAAATTTCTAGATGAGTTTATGACAGAATTGTTCTGCAACACAAGAAGTCAAGAGTTTTATTTGTTCCCATGCAGTGTCTAAAGCACAATGGTTCTGGGATTATTGAAGTTGTCAGAAAGAATAAACTCGTCCTCTTTAAAGATAGAAAAGAAATAGTCGAAAGTTTATTTTCAACTAATCACAGTAATTTCACCCTCATTGCCCAAAGAAGCGGTTTTCTAAATAAATTGTAAATTGTAGATTTCCTTCCAAACTATTGGAAAAATGCTTTCAGAAAGGGGGATTGTTGAGATCTTCCTTATATTAAGTGCCTTGAGATCACCTTTTTTTCTGGGAATTGGCATAAATTAACCGAGGACTACGACGCACATTTAATCTCTCTCTGCAGACTTAAGCTCGTCTTTGTTATCCTGACAGCGTTTAACTCAGACGCGAGTCGAGCCTGGAGTGTTATAAACATCTTGTAAGATTGCTGTTTTGACTGTTTATGTGAAAGTGACATGGAGGATTATTTGTGTAAAATCATCAAATTTGCAAGATTTATGTTTAGAAGTGACTTGTGAAATGTTAATGTCTTCTGTGTAATTTGTAACCATGTCCTGATGAATTTCCGCTTCTGTTAACCCGCAGATGTTAACAGGAAGTGCTGGTACGTGACGACTAAGGGCATGCACGCTGTCGGCCAGGCAGAGGTTGTCGTTCTGCTCCAGTGTCTGCCTGATGAGAAGACCATCCCAAAGGACATCTTCACCCACTTTGTGCAGCTCTACCAGGAGGCCCTCAGTGGTAAGAAGCAAACTAGCAGTTCCACCTTTCCTGTGGGCCCATCTTGGGAGACATTAGCTCATTAGTTGTTCTCTCTGGAAGTCCACAGGTCAGGCTCCCAGTTTCATTCAGCTGCTGCCCAGTTAAAATAAGCAAATTTGTGTCATGAATGAGTAATAATCTGAGGGGAGATGTCGGAGCTGTACTTTCTGTTCCACAGAGACCATACAGCCGCTCGTAGTGGAGCTTTATTTGGAAACCAGGTTACAGTCCACCGCCATGTTGTCTGCTTCATGAAAAACAGTCCAAACATCAGCATCCTGCTGTCACCCTCCATGCGTGACACAGCCAGCGCTTGTTTGTGTTTTTTTACCTCCATATGCTGCAGAGCAAAAAATTTAAAAATACAAAAAAAAAAACCTCTGCTAATATCGTCTGACTTTGATGGCTCGCTCCCCTCAGGCTGCTTCCCGTTTCATAGTCACGCTGGAGCAGTTCCAGGCTGGTGGACGGGAGCCATACTGTGACTGTCGCTCCTGATTAAGTCGGCGTCAGGCCTTGGGAAGAAGTGCTGGCTTTAGCAAGTCCAAATCCCTGACTTTTAGTTTTGTCTGGTCATTTGGGTTATTGTATTGGGTGCTGTCTGAGGACATCGACCCACCGCTAAGATGATGAAAAATTTAACCCGTTTTGGGTCATTTAATGTCATTCACAATGTTTGACATCTTTCTCTTTTTCTGTCTTTGCTCCCAAACATCTCTGCCATCTTTCCTGTCCAATTTCACCAATCCCTCCTCCTCCTCCTCCTCCTCTCATCTCCTACATTGCTAACTTCCTCTTCTTAAGGCAACGTGCTGAGCCACCTGAGTCACTCGTTCTTCACGCAGAGCTTCCTGGGCAGCAAGGAACACGGCGGCTTCCTCTACATCAGCCCCTCCTTCCAATCACTGCAGGACCTGATGCTGCCCAATCCGCCCTACCTCTTCGGCATCCTCATCCAGAAGTGGGAGACGCCCTGGGCAAAGGTCTTCCCCATCCGCCTTATGCTAAGACTGGGAGCAGAGTACCGATGTGAGTTTAGATTAATACAGGATGATGATGATGATGATGATGATGATGATAAAGAAATATTAATGATGTAATTATTATGATTTAAAGCCATCTATTCAATGTGCTGCCAAAGATTTAGCTGGATTTCAGGAGAACAAGAGTTTATGACTGATGACATAAAACTGGTATTAAAAAGAAATAAAGGAATATGATGACATGTAACTGGTATAATTAACAAATATTGATCAGAGAAATCAGACACTTAAAATCAAGCCTTGAGTGATGACAAACCCAGAACACTTTACAATTCAAATCAACAAACCAAAAGTAAATAGATAAAATACAAAGGTAAAGTACAATAAAGCAGTCTGAATGCAATACAGAATAAAGGAGTGAAATAAAACCGTTAAAGGCAGTTTAGTGGATGGATACAGCATACAACCGTTTTAACAGATGAATTGAAGAAGGATGAAGGGCGTAGGCAAATTTGAACAGGCATGTTTTAAGATGAGATTTAAAGAGAGGGAGGGGGTCGAGATTACAGAGGTCAGGAGAGCGGGAGTTCCAGGGTTTGGGAGCAGAGCAGTTAAAAGCCCTGCTCCCCATGGGAATGAGGCGAGAAGAGGGGACGGTGAGATGGAGAGAGGAAGAGGATCTGAGGGAACGAGCGGGGATGACGGTGTGGACAAGTGTGGTGTGTGAGGTGATGAATGGCCTTAAAAGTAAAAAAAGAAGGATTTGGGAATTTATGGGGAGCCAGTGAGGCTGTTGTAGGACCGCTGATGTGGTAAGAGGACGGGGCTTTAGGGATTATGTGGGCAGCAGAATTCTGGACCAGTTGAAGTTTTATGGAGTGATTTGTGAGGTTGATCAAAAAGAAGGGAATTACAGTAGTCACGGCGGGAGGTTACCAGGATGGCAGTGGAGTGAGGGGTGAGGGAGGGGCAAAGATGGAAGTATGCAGACCGAGTTATGTTATTGATGTGAGCTTCGAAAGATAAGGTGCCATCGAGGATGATGCCTCGATAAAGCGGCACTAATGAATTTTGGAAGGCCGATTCAGCATCCGTCTTGCATCCTGTCTTCTCTGAGCTCTCTCCAGCCAGTAAAAGTCTGTCCAATGATGACTCTTTACTCGCTGTGTCACTTTCTTTTCATCTCTTTGTCCGATAATGTCCTTTTGTGTTTCTTTGCTGAATCAGCTATGATACGGATTCAAAGCGGCCAGTGTTGATATCCAGTTGTGATGCGGTGCCATAAATAAAATGCAGCTGTCACATGACGCTCTGGGCTGGAACACAAAGTTGTGAAGTGCGGTTTCTCAGCCTCGGGACGCTGCAGGGCAACAACCGCTCCAGAAATGTGCATAATGAATGTCAGCGTGCCGTCACAACAAGTCAGAAGCACAGAGATTTAAGGTCGGAAACTTGCGTATTGTTGTTTCAAGGGGAAACAGAATATACAAGATTTCAGGTTACTTAATACCATAAGAGAACAACCACTTGAAGCCTGAAGGTGCTAAAACAGCAACAACATTGCAGAAATATTTACTAAATCATGAGATTTAAAAGTTTTTGTCATGGCTTCTACTTTTGTTTCAGAGTTTTGTGAAATTTTGCTTGTTTGCTTTTTCTTTTTATTTCACTGGTTTTGTATTTGGTACTGATGCGTCACTGTACTTCACACTTATAAGAATGAGTTTACTCCAAGAAAAACCTCCAGTTTCAACCTGGGCCAAGGGATCAAAATATCCCAGCAGATGTTGGGACTTTATGGTGGAGAGCATGAGCATCATCTGATGGTCTGTTGGGGTGAAATATGAAGTCAGAGACTGATATACCGAACCTAGCCTGTCAGTTGTCAGAGGGAGCCGGTAGCTCGCCTCATGTGAATCAAGAAGTCTGGTGTGTGGTTTTTATCAGAGAGGCTCTTCTTCACCAAATCCTCTTCGTTCACAGCCGGACCTGCCAGCACGGAGCGCCGCCTAGCTCGCTTAAGCCTCTTGCCTTCATCCATATAGTATGGATAGAATACATTAAAACAAGACACATTCAGTTGAAGCGCCTCCACACAAATTGTTAGTTTTACCATAAAATCCATCCACTGCACTCAACGCTTTAAGAGCTGACCAGCAGAAAGCAGAGAGGCTCCTCAGCAGAAGGATTTCTACTGTACTGCAGATTGAAGCTGAGATTTCTTTTCTTTTTATTGCTATTGAAAGTTTGTGGTTAGATCCTTTTTTTTCCAGCTGTTGACTGAGATAAGGCTAAAAATAGTCATTTAAGAAGCTTTGGTTGCTGAAGAAAAAGGCGGTCCTGTGGATTAAGAGTGTTCCTCCTCACTGCAGTCATAGCTCACCATGTTTGATGTGTGGGTCTTTTGTTCAGTTTATTTGCATTTATGAATGAAGACGAAGGAGAAAAAACATGAAATAAAAGTTTGGCAGTAAATGAAAACAGTACACACCAAAAAAAAAGAAGCAACTAAGTAAATTAATAAGCCAATAACAAACACAAGTTGTTTCCAGATTGGTGTTTTGTGCGAGAAAATCTTTCTATGGGAGTTGAATAAGTTGAGTATTATTGTGTGTTGCATATACTAATGAATGTGTTTTTGGTTTTTGCAGTTTATCCGTGTCCACTGTTCAGCGTTCGCTTCAGAAAACCTCTATTTGGAGAGACCGGTCACACCATCATGAATCTGCTCGCAGTACGTGCATCCAATGTTTTAGCTTAGTTGTTATTGAATTCATAATTAATGATCTTGGAAAGAAGAAGCAGCCTAAAACACAATTCTTAACATTTAATTGTAGTCTCTTTGTAAATAGGAACTAGTCTGCGGTTGTCTAGCTTCTACAAAGTGCTGAAACAGACGTTTCTCATGCGTGAATGTTAACTTTTCATCATGTACATTTGCACCCTTTATACAGTATGCATACAGTATTCTGATCATTTTTGTCAAACAGGAGAGTAAATATGCATTGATTTGATTATTTAATGTGAATAAACATCTAATTAATGAGAATTAAAAAAAATATCTGCCCATCCATCCCCGTTTACAGGACTTCCGTAACTATCAGTACACTCTGCCAGTGGTCAAAGGTCTGGTTGTGGACATGGAGGTGAGAAAGACGAGCATCAAAATCCCCAGCAATCGCTACAATGAGGTGAGCACCTGGCCTTTTAGTTTCTGAGACATCGCGTATAAGTTAGAAATGAGGTGAGTTTGTTTGGTCTGACCTGAAACGTTAAAGTTATTGTGTTGGCCTGTATCCTCGCAGTGATTCCCTCCATTCATCATCACAAATGGCAAAGCTGAAAGGCCATAATATGCAAATTTACGGGTTTATAGTTTTATTTTAGAGGTTTAAGATGGGTTTACATGATTTAACGTTCAAAAAGCACATTGTTATTCTCATGCTTGACTCTAGACCTGCAGTGCCCGTCACCATCTGTCTGATGGACTCCGTTTAAGCTTCTGTCTCTTTAAGACGGACCTTTCAAAGCCCCAGCCGGCTCTGATTGGTCAAGACAGCTGCTTGTTTTTTTTGGGTTCAGTCGACTTAACAAAAATGTTTGTCTTCTATTTGTTTTCCTAAAGAATTTTCTTTGACTTTGATGGAAAATGTAATAAGGTCAAGAAAAATAAGGCAGAAAGAAGCAAAGCTAAGCTGTGATGAGTTTTGTTTAAAAGTTGCTCCACAAAAAGCACGTCAAGCAGTTTGTTTGTGTTCATACCCCATTGTTTCACTGAGAATTTATTATATCCGTACAATAAGATGTAATATGAAATATAACTTTATTTCAAAGGTTTTTTTTATCCATAAAAAGCAATAAAATGTTGTGAGATGCTGCTCACGTTCAAGGTTGTTCTTAAACGTGTCTACATAAAACTCAAATACCCTTGTTTAGAATTATGTTATTTTAATGTTGCAGACACGAGGAATTGTTAAATGAAATTATATAATTTCCTCTTATAATTCACGGTTCATTGTTTCCGGTGGTTAGGTTATTAGATAAAGTATTGAAGCTCCTTTCTGTAGCATTCTCTTATAACTGTTCATGATTTATCTAGTTTTACTCAGTTTGGAGCATTTGTAAACAAAAATAGTGCATGACTGGCCAGACGAGCCATTTTACTCAGATGGAAGGGTGCCGCCCTCCCAACCTACTCTCAGTGGCTATCCGATGTAATGGCTTGCCTGAGCTTGGAAAAGATCAGGTATTCTGTTCAGAAGCAAGGGGGGAAATTTGAAAAAGTATGGGGACCCTTTATAAGATATATCTCAAATTCTCACTGATCCTGCTTAAATCATTTTTTATTTATTGCCATTTTAGTCTGATGCAGGTGTAGGGGACATAATGATGAGGAATGAGAAAAGAACTTGACATCCGGTTTTATAACCTGGTACATGTACTCATACTTTATGGACTCGTTACCAGTGTCACCCTCTGATTAGGCAGGGTTTGTGCCAGGAATGTTTACAGATTGAGCTACCTTTTTGTTGTTGTTGTTTTGGGGGCGTTTACTTTTGAGGTATCTGTTGTTCATTGGTTAAATATGATGGAGAATTTGTACTCGGTACCTCTTTTTGTTCTACACTGTTGTGTAACATACAAAGCAACTTTAATACTGTCAATTCTCTTGTTTGAAAATTCAATAAAAACATCATTGATTTTTTAAAAAAAAAGAAAAGAAAAAAATAGTGCATGAGCACTTTCTCTTTTTTAGACACGACCAACTACGGTACTTGCTTTGAAGGTGTTATGCAAATGTGTTATGTGGGGATTTTAGTAAGTAGAGAAAGTAAGGCATTCATAGAGTTCAGGATTAGATTCTCTTCAAGAAATTGCTGAACTGTTTTACTTTGAAAATATTCATGTCTCTTGAAGTCAGATGGAGGGATTTTGAGGAAAAACAAATCAGACGTCATCTGATAAAATTATATTTTATGGCACCATTCAGTTTTTGTATCGGTTTAATGAAGAACCTTGATATTTTTTCTGGTGCTTACTGAAATAATGACTGACTGGCTCTCTTGTAGCCCCCCCCCCCCCGACAAAGAAAAAAATTCAAGGTTGGTTATTTAATCCATAACAAATCCTAAATACGAGAAATGACAGTTGTTGTTTTTTTACAAGAGCTCAGGGAACCTCTTGTTGTGTCATTCTTTTTTCAAGGAGAACCTGTCACATGAAGCATGGCTGGAAATGCTCATACGTGTTCCCATGGTTACCAAGTGAAATGGATTTTCTGCATGGGTTGTTTCACTGACAGTTTGTTCTCAGAGGAATAAAATAAAATAACACATCACTTGCTTTCACAGCACAAGCTCAAAGGTTTAATTCACATGTGTTTGTTCAGATCATCTGTATCATCTATTTTCCATCTGTACATCTAAACAGATTCCATACACAGAAAGAAGGAGTGTCAAGCTTTTCTGCGTGCGTTTTTTGAGATGCTAAAACTCTGTTAGACTAATAACACCAGCGGAGGACGCTCTCTTTAAGCTCCCGAAACGTCAACGCAAACGTTCTTTGTGTGTAGGTGATATACAACAAACTCTCAAGGATCTCTGCAGCTGTACGTTGGACGCTATGCTGCCCACGTGTGATAACGTTTGCTGCCTTCAGGGTGTGAATGAACGTCCGAGCAGGAGAAGTGATTCCCACTAAGTGCCATTTGGCTAAGAAAGACCGGTGTGGTGCTGGTTGTAGAGTTTGGCTGCTGATGATCTAACAGATGGGAAGCCAGTAATGCGAAGTGGGAACCATCACTAAACAGCTTGCAGGCGAGCCTTTAGCGCAGCAAGTGGTTAAAGTCCTCCAGATTTTCAGTTTTATTTCCGAGGAGTAAAGGATGGCTTCAAAGAGATGCAGAAACAGGATTTTTAGCAGAATTAATACTACTGATATCCACCACTGTCTGTCTTTTCCTGCAATCTGTCATCTTAGTGCCATCCCATTTAAACCAAGGACTGTACCCACAAGCCCACTGCAATTAGGCTCAACCAGACAGCCTCCCTTAAGCCCATTTTCCTCTGCACACAGCTCAAAGGGTCGTTTAATTAGTCATGCTTTCTGTTATGTGTCCTTGCAGCTGATGAAGGCCATGAACAAGTCCAATGAGCATGTGCTGGCCATGGGGGCGTGTTTCAACGACCGAGCCGATTCGCATTTGGTGTGCGTCCAGAACGATGATGGGAACTACCAGACGCAGGCCATCAGCATCCATCACCAGCCACGCAAAGGTGCTGACACAAACACGAAGACTTCCTTCATCTCTCTTTCCATCTTAGTTTTTTTTATTCTAGTTTGTTGTTTGGAAGCTTCGTGTTTGCCTGGAAATCCTCCTCCTGACCGGGTGTAACTTCATTATTTGTCTCGTCTGTTTGCCTGAAAACAAAAATCAGCTCGGCGGTTGGTGTGTGAGTCTAATATCCAGTTTTTTGTCTTGTTTCTTCAGTTACTGGAGCCTGCTTCTTTGTGTTCAGCGGTGCTTTGAAAGCCTCGTCTGGCTTCTTGGCCAAGACCAGCATCGTGGAAGGTGAGAACTGGGAAAACAAACTAAACATTGGCTTAAAAAGGGAAAAAAAAAGGGGGGGGGGGGTTTAAAAGTGTTTATTTGTTGCTTCACAAGGTTCAAAAGTCATGCCCATGATGGCATCAAGTCATGCATAATCCATGACTTTTTTTATGTGACATATTGGAAACCACAGAGTAATATTGACTCATAAATGTGCAAAGTACCTTTAATACCCAGAAATGCATATCCCTGCCTACCTGTTGTTTTATTTATTAAAAATAAAAGCAACCCCTCAATAGATTTTGAACCCCTATTTATTTATATGTTTATAAAATACTTTTAAATATCCATCACGATTTTCAAAACCCTAAAGGTACCTGATTCAAATTGTATCCAATTTGAGAAGCTGAATCCAGTTAATGCTAAGTAACTTCAAGGTCTCCTATTTCAGTGGCTCACAATCTTTGACTCCTCTCCGGAAGTGCTGAAGCACAGTTTTTTTTTTTATCTACGGTGGAAACCGTTCAACCTCTGTACTCCAGTTTGCACAAAGTTTCGAGTCTCCGTGTACTGGATGATATTTGACTTGGGACTCCTCATCTGCTTGTTGTTGAGACTGATTACTTTTACAAAGAGTTGCTTTTATTCTGAAAAGGCATTAGTTATTCGTTCAGAGATGGAGGTAAACTCATTCAAGTATTCGTGTATTTCCTGCAGCTTAATGAAAAGCTTGTTCAGGTGACAACCAACACGTCTCTGTGTAGCCGAAGTCTTTCAACTGCTTCATCCTATTAGATGTGATATTATTTAATTCTCATATATAATCCAGCTGCACACTTCCTGTTTTAAACAAACTCTTCGTGTGCCCCTAAACCCACCCAAATAAGCTGATCTTCATGTGTACTGACAAGTTTCTCTCAGCTGTAACCATAATAACGGGTCTTTTGTCTCTCTTAGATGGAGTCATGATCCAGATTACAGCCGAAACCATGGACTCTCTCCGGCAAGCCCTGAGGGACATGAAGGATTTCAGCATTACGTGCGGTAAAGCCGACCAGGAAGAGAACCAGGAGCTCGTCCACATCCAGTGGACGGAGGATGACCACAACTTCAATAAGGGGTGAGATGGGGAGACACACTTTTGACATGGCCATGAGGTCAAGATGAATGCAGTCAGTTTTACAGAAGTCTGATAAAAAAAAAACTTCTGTACATCAGTTCTTTAGCAAAATATCATCTATGGAGGCAGTTTTAACCTTTACTAATCGCAGTCAGTTACTATCAGGATGCGATACTGTTCTTTTATTTTAGCTGCCTATTTGGTTCTATATGTTCATTATTTGTTGTTTGGCTTAATTTGCTCTCATCCTGCACTTTATTCTTGTTGTAGATTAAATAGAAAAGGAAAAAGTTAACTGTTTGCCAGAGAAAACATCATAAAATGACTTTATAGAACAAAGAAAGATTGTTTTTGCAATAGAATGGATCCTAATCCATTGTGTGGTTTTAGGATTAGCCAACATGGCAGTTATCCAGTTGTTTTTTAACTATAAATGTAACATCTGGCCTGGGGACACTGGAACATTTCCAGTAATGTTGACCGGTATGTGTGCTGCCACTGTACAAAATACAATGTAGGCCTAAATAGGACGGAGAAAAAAAATCTAAACAAAGCTGGCTACGACCTCAGAGTCTCTGTCTGCAAAGCTGCTGCCCCATCCGAGCGGCTGGCAGGTCAGCGCCTTGCTCAAGGGC
The DNA here is from genome assembly GCA_028567055.1 of Leptatherina wallacei. Taxonomy (NCBI): domain Eukaryota; kingdom Metazoa; phylum Chordata; class Actinopteri; order Atheriniformes; family Atherinidae; genus Leptatherina; species Leptatherina wallacei. The sequence continues at coordinate 22,743,480 of JAOXYM010000008.1, read as the reverse complement.
AGGATGGCAGTAGCTGACGAGAAATTGAATTTGTGTGTACCACATGGAGTCCTGATCGGTTTTACTCACCGAGTCCTTCCTTTGTCTCTGCCTGTATTTCTCAGTTACGTGTATTTGTAATCATTTCTCTCTGTGTTACTCAGCGTCATCAGCCCAATTGATGGGAAATCTATGGAATCCATCACTAGTGTGAAGATCTTCCACGGCTCGGAGTTTAAAGCAAACGGGAAAGTCATCCGCTGGACTGAGGTACAACACTCAGCACTCGGCTTACTGAAAACCAGCAACAAAATCAGGTCACTAGAGAAGTCTTCCAGGACCAAATGTTTTAACTTTCATCCCATGAGGCTGCAGGTCTATTAACGGAGGCTAAACTAAACTCTGAAGTGACACACCAGCAGGATACCTCCATGCTGAATAAGAAGGGATTTAAGAGCAAAATGCAGAACTTAACCATCTTGTACATACTGTGTTTACACCGGTTTAAGGATTAGACTACAATGTGATTAATGGATTTTTTTTTTACACATTTTTTTTGTTTCCTGCTTTAGGATCTGTTGGATAAAAATGTGAATTATGTTAATGCAAAAATAATCATTTATATTTCTTCCCAGTTTAGCTCTTGTTCACCTGCCTTTTCTCCTCCAAGACCCTGCAGCATTTTCTTCCTCCTCTTCCTTGACAGCATTAAAGATTAAAAGAAGTCTTTGTGTGATTTCCCAGGTGTTCTTCCTCCAGAGTGAAGACCAACCCAACGGGCTGAGCGACCCGGCCGACCACAGCCGGCTGACGGAGAACGTGGCGAGAGCTTTCTGCATGGCTCTGTGTCCACACCTGAAGCTGCTGAAGGAGGACGGCATGGCCAAACTGGGACTGAGGGTCACTCTGGACTCTGACCAGGTAGGATGGAAGAAGGCTGGAGGAAGAATGAGAACAGAAAGGGAGGAGGTGGTTTGGGTGCTTTCATACAGTATAATAGTTATGGTTAGTTTTTTTTGTTTGTTTTTAAGGCATCATCATCAATGATTTGAGAGGGGGTTTGATCAAAACCATCTTTATTCACACATCACATCAGAAACAATTACTGTGCTCCAGTTCCTTTTACATTTGTTGGATTAATATTGGTGATATTAATAATTATAGATGCTTAATGTAACCTTCCAACCTTAAAACTGCAGGTTGGTGGTACAGTGACATCCATTATATACATTTCTAGAGCTGTCACTGCCCAGAAGAGTCCTGAGGCAGAGAAACCGTACCACAAAACTTTTTTCAGGGACACCGCATGACGTTACAACCGGGTTGCGCTTTATGCACACGTCACACTTTGGCAACCGGATCTAAACACAGCGGCTACGGTAAGCGTTCAAAACTGCCGATTTAGCAAAGAAACGCAAGAGAACATTACTGGATGAAGAGAGGGAAAGAAAGGGGACAAAGCAAGAGATAAGAGTCGGCATTAAACTGTTTCTGGTTGGAGAGTACAGGTAGGATGGAAGGTGGATGCCAAATTAGCCACCTTTAGGGGGCATGCCACTCAGTGTCTTTTTAAATATGCTTTTTTTTTATTTTTCTAGGGCACCCCTATTTTTGAAGATACAAAAAAAAAATAAAACCAAAGAATACCATTTCCTTATGTGTTTATTACACTTGTTTAATGAGATGAACCATGTACAACACCTTGACTGGTAACTGGAAACCCATAAGAATGACATGAAGTTATATTGCTATGCTCTACATGTACAGTTGTAGCCTTCAGAATTAAGTTATCAAATTCTGCAGCACAGATGAACACAGTGAGAGTTTCAGTAAACAACATAATTTAACAGAATTTGAGCCAAATGTTGCCAAAGTGAAATAAAAACCAGTTAGGTTTCCACCTCACCTGACTGAATTATATTTTTATATTTCATTCTCAACTGCTTCCAAGTCTTTTTTCCCCTCCTGGGTTAAACCTACATGAACATAGGGTCAATACATGCAATATTTTATGAGTGATTAAACACAAAACTTGCGCATTGACTCTAGCAGTGATTTTTCGCCATGCTGCTTCTTTCTCTTCTGCCGCTGCAGCCGTGTTGCTTTTTTTTTGCGAAAAATGTTTTCATTGCCCCTAAATGCCGCCATCAAAATTTCCTGCTCCCGTGGGTGAATTATATGTCGAGCGCTTTCTTTCTGCTCCGGTATCCATGGTGAATCAGGGTGTCGGTGCTCTATTGATGAGGGCTTATTTATAGTCGTGGTGCACGCGCTTGACTCAGTCTACTTACTTTAAGTTGGCAAAACTTACACTTATCACCTGTCATGAAACAGAAAACTCAGTTTTCCATCTTAGGGTCTGCAACTGGGAGTTAACAGTTAAACTGTGAGTTTGTTGAACCTCCTTAATGAAACAGACCCCAGGTGTTTACCGACGCTGACCCTCTTCTCTCTGCTACCAAACAGAATCTCAATTTTATCTTCTTTCAGTTGTAGGAAATTCTCTCTCATCCAGATGTTTATTTGCTCCAGACGCTGACACAGTAAGTCTGTGGGGCTGCAGTTATCTGGTGATCAGGACATGAAGTTGTGCATCGTCTGCATAACTGTGATAATTAATGTTAAAGTTCTGCAGTATTTGACCCTAAGGAAGCGTATACAAGATGAACAGACGAGGCTATGAAAACCACTCTACTCAAGTATCAAATACTGTTAGTTATGGATATTACATAAACTTTACTCACTAACCCACTCATCCTTTTTTTTTTAAATTTAAAATTATTTTTATTTTTTTTGCAGTTTAAACCAACAGTGGTAAGATCCAGATCTAACCTTGATTTACTCACACAGGTGGGTTACCTGGCAGGGAGTAATGGGCAGCCTCTCCTGTCTCAGTACCTGAGTGACCTGGACAGCGCTCTGATCCCGGTCATCCACAGCGGGGCATGTCAGCTGAGTGAGGGCCCAGTTGTCATGGAGCTGATCTTCTACATCCTCGAGATCATCTCCTAGGAGCCCCAAACCTCCCACCAGCCTGCACACTTCACCTCCAAACTGTTTTTTTTTTTTTTTTTTACTTGTAACATCATCTTACAGCTTGGTCCTCCATCATCTCCCTCCAACCATTTTCACCTCAAAAGAGCCAGAAAACTGTGCCGTGCCAGGTGGGGTAGCATTCCTCAAGTCAAACCTATGCATCCACCCATCATCGGTTTAGTTCCAGAGAGATTCTGGGGCCTGAAGAAGCTCTGAGCAGGATCCTCCATCACCTCAGCTGACAGGTGGAGTGATCTCTGGTCGTCTCCACAGATCAGTCGGTCCTGATACCCACACTTGTGGTGACACTTTTTTTTTTTTCATCAACTCCACGTTGAATTTCCACAACAATGCTAACAATTATCAACGTTAAGAGGAACATCATAACGTTTGAAATATTTGTTTGTCTTGCTGCTGTTTAAAATTGTAGCAACACAGCCTCAGATTCAGGTGGGTTGTAGTAAGATGATGAGATTTTTTGAGCACCACTTTGGAAGCATCATAAGTGTGTCTTAGGTGTACTGCTCTAATCTCCAATTCAGTCCTTGAAGTGTGGGTATCTGGGCAGACCCGTTAGATCCTCAGCTTCTTACTGGACATCACTGTGGCAGCTGGAGGCCCCGAAGCAGTGAACTCTGGGTAAAAACCTGCCTCTGTGTAGCACAGACGCTGGTACATGGGAGATGCATATCCATTGCTGAAAAGTTTGGACAATATTTTGAAAGAAAAAGGGGAAAGAAAAAAACAAGAGGAGGAGGAAGATGCCTCTGTGGTGATTTTTGTCATGTTTTTTGCACCACGGTGCTCAGTGCCTGCAGCAGAGAATCATCAAGGGAGAGAAGAAGAAAAAAAAAAGTATCTTGGCATCACTTTTTAAGCTTTACTCATCAATCACCAAATGCTTTACGTCATGAACAACTGCATTGACTTGTATATATTTTTATAAACAGAACAATTTCTCCTCCATTCATCTGTAGCCTTCAGAGATCCCTGTATTATTGAAGTGACATCACCAACTCTTCTGACTGACGCCCTGTGAAATAAGATTACATGTAACTCTGACACTGTTTGACCCTAATGTCCTACACAGCTGATTTAGAAAAAAAAAGGTTTCAATGCTTTATGATAAAGTCAAACAATCTGTACATAAAGCTGCAGGAGAAGAGGGAAATCTGTCTTTAATCTCACTATCATCCTCAGCATCTCATCTTATTTTGGTCTTTTTAATCATACAAAGAGAAAAACTGTTAGATGTAAAGATATATAAATATATACAGTAAATATATATATATATATAAATATATAAAAATTGTATTAAATTGCAGAAGCAGTGCACTGGATTCTAAGCCATTTACAGGAGTTGGCGCGAGCAACAGGGTGCCACCGTGTCCTCGCACACGGGTTCAGTTCAGCAGCAGAATAGAAAAGTGCAGCATCTGTAAAGATCCGGGGCTGAATGTATCTTCTCTCACATTTTTTGCATCCTTCCAAAGCCCTCAAAGCAAGACTGCGCAGAACTCTGAAATAGTGTTTTCATGGGCCTCAACTAGTGCATCTATGATCAGATTATTCTGCAGCCGCTCTGTCTGCTCCGGACTGTGCCCTCCTTCAGCAACATGGACCTGGAGAAAAAAAATCTACGAATGTATTCCTTCTGTTTCTTATCAAAACTTAAAAAAAAAAAAAAGAAGAAAAAGTGCTTTTGTGTCTGCCAGACTAATCACCAAAAACCATCTTATGTCCAAAAGATCTGTACAGTAACTGCTATGCTAATGTCTTCATTTTTATTCATGCCGACAGAAGGGACTATTTAAAATCGGGAGAGATTTTGTCGAAGCATTTCATTAAAGAAAAACAATCTGATCAAATTTAGAGTCTGACAATCACATGAAAATCTGCAGCAGAGCCGACACTTGACTTTAAATTAGACCTTTAGTCATTCTTTATTCATTTATTTCTCAAATTCAAGTATTTTAGGAGTTCTAGTAGCAAAATGGTATTAGTAAAGACTAAACTGTCAAAGGTACCGGTTATGGGTTAGATTACTGTGATTTTTCCCACAGATGGTGTCGCTCAATCACTGTCTTCACTGTGCGACGTTCATCAGCCGCATCTTTTAATAAATTTTGCATACTGAAAAGAAAACAACGGTTTGTTTTTCCTAACTTCCTGTTACTAAGTATTTTGGCATTATCTGATGTGTGCAATATGTCCTAAAACCCCCAAAAAAGGTGCAATTTGTTTGAAAAGTAGCATTTGTTTTGTATTCATTTGTAAAATGTTACTATTCAAAACCGTAACACTGCATGCAAACAGAAACAAGCTTGAAACGGTGACGAGAGTGAGTCAACTTTACGTTTTAACAGTTATATATCCTCTAGATTGTGGATGAAAAATGTAGTCATTCAGTTCTGTCATTGAATGGCTTTTATGTGTTTTTGTTTTTTTAAAGTCAAAATTGTTTGAAAAGCCAAAAGATATTTTTTTTCCCCCTTTACACTACATGTCATGTCATGAAAATGGGTCTTTATTCCTAAACAAAACTGTAGTATATGTAAAATAAAAACTTATAGAAAACTGAAATGATTGAAGTTTTTTTTTCTGAATATACAGAAAGAAATTTCAGTGAGAAAACTGAATTGAAGATGTAAAATCAAAACAAGGTATTTAATAACACATTTTAAGCATGATCAGCATTTACAGTCCACAATTAAAAACAGTCAGTCTGATTCTGTTACACATTATCTCGGGTATTCTGGAAATATAAACATGACATCATTGATTTTTGTAAACATGTAGGCAAATCCAAATATTAGAAATGAAGCTAAATGGTATCTGTTTTAACTACTTAGCACAAAGTTATATAATAAAAGATTTTTTTCTGCACAAAACAAAACAGAAATGTGACCAAAGCAACATGTTGAGGTAAACCTGTGGAATCTCTGCACGTGGCTCAGTACGTTTGTCATTGCTTTTGAAAGTAAATTATTGTAAAAATTTTAAAGGGTACGTCCGCTCAAATTACCTAAAACACATCGTCTTGTAACATTTGTAGATTTTTTTTTGGTTTATCAGCTTTGGGAAGCAAAATGAAAAAGGACAACGAACCATTCGAAGTTGACACTTGCTCTTCGGCTGATAAATGCTCCGTTAGTCACCAACTACATTTAACCGCCTCATGCGAGTTTTTGGAGCTGCTCAAAGCATGGAGAGCAATATTACTGGTTTAAGGATTGTAGAATAAAAAATGAGTTTTAAATGCACTGTAGAGCACTTCCAGAGTCGGGTGGTATTTCTCTCATCTTGACTGTGACAACCGTCACGTCACATAATATCACAGTAACTTCAGCCAGATTAGAGCAGCTTCAAAAATGTCTCACCTATTAACATCAATATTTTAACATCCGCTAGGTTTACTGTTTCCATAGGGAGGTGCTTTATATTTAGGGAAAAGTGTACGGTTTTGCACGGCAGAAATTTCCAGATGGTTAAAGCCGAACCGCCAAACTCATCTTGAGAAAAACTGACCCTTTAAAACTTTACTCGGCGTACATTTTTTTTAACCACCTCATGAGAGGACTGATGCATAGTTTAAGAAGTGTTTACATTTTGTTGCAGAGAATAAGTTGATATTGATTTTCTTTTTCTTTTTTAAATGAATGTTTTCTGTATCTTAACTTTTTATCGTCAGTCATCTTCGCATCATGACTGTACGCAGACGGAAACTTCCAACTTGGTTTTCCCAAAAGTTACAAACTCCTATCCGAAACCTCTGAAATGCAATAATTAGTCACAAAGTAACATTTTGTGTCAAATCATTTTGCTTCTCGGTCATGCATGTTCATGAGCGAGCCCAGTTTCCTTATGCTAAGCTAAGAGCTTTTTAGCACAAAGTGGTACTCATTAAATTTATTGAAGAAAAAAAATTTGTAAAAAGTTTAACTTTTTAGGATACTACTAAAGATGTGTTCCCATTGAAGTATACTAAACAATTCCTCGCCCTCCTCCTCATGGTCTGCAGATATGATGGGTTTGCCTTCAAATAAAAATGAGCATCAACTGAATCTGCAGTTTTGTGCTGTTGAGCGTAAATGAGACAACATACCGACAGCAGCGGAGACGTGAGTGTGAAGTTTAGTGACCGCGATAAACGACTCAAGTGAAAAGTGTCAAAATAGAACATAGTCTTTAAAATAACTACATAATCGTACTTTGTGTAGCTTCATTATTTCTTGGCTTACTCCTGTTAAGCGTCTGTGAAGGCGCTTCTGCATCTGCTTCAGATTTCCACACCAAACAAACTAACTAGCTGTGTTGAAACTGAACTCCCAGCAGCCAAAAGTGCATGTTTACCACCTGTACTGTATGAACCTCTGGTGTCGTTACTGCTTTGGCAGATAAATGCAATTTCAAATATGCAGGATTTTACAGCAACTTTGATTACTTTGGTATTAGTGCATAGGTGCAGTTCTACATATCAGAGGTGTATAAGAACAGATTCTTTCATATATTATCTAAGGTTATGTCGGGCAGCAGGGTCAGGGTAGCTCGGCACTCAGCCCTTCTTCATTAGTAGAGGAAACACTGCTGTCCCCAGGAGACCCGCCTATGCACCAGAAAGCTGTTTAGGAAGCTGAGATCGGTGCCTGAGTGTTTTTCCTCTGATTTAAACAACCTTCAGCTCTTCTGCCTCAAGTCTTCCTGATGAATCACGACATTCCTCCAGCAGCTCCTCAGACTGGAAAAAGTGGAGGCTCCAGTCACTGAGGTGAAGGCCTGGAGTACACAATGTCTCCTCCTGGTGGACAGCTGTGTAAAAAAAGAGCTTGCGTGTCGTGCAAATGTGCAAAAGTTTTAATGGGTCGGAGACCAGTTCAGTCCAAACTGAACATCCTTGGCCCCCAACCTCTTCGTAGTCCTCCTTCCTCACGAGTGTTTTTGATTGAGTGCCTTTCATCTGTAAGACAAAGATCACAGAGGTTCAACTTAACTGTATGAAATATATATTTATATTTACATGACAGGACTAAATTACTCACATTTCTGCCTCAAATAAAAACCTATAACCAGCTGCTCCTTGGCTAAGCTTTAATTATTAAATAAAATAAAAAGAATCAGAAGACAATTTCCTGTCAAATTTATCTTTTTTTTTATTCATTAGAAAATTAAGACAAAACATGAAAAATATGGAGGCCAGGAAGGGTCAGACTTGCTGGCTCATAGTACCTCAGATTACATGTGCATATTGGCTAACTTTAAATGAAAAGGTTATGCGAGATAGCGCTAACATTTAGGTACTTTCAAAACTTACCAACTTTAATTTGCCAGATGCATCTAAACAAGAACCTTGAAGGGAAAAAAAAGGAAATCAGATATTTAGCGTTTGGTTGTTAATGAAGAGTGATCTGAAGTTCCTGTAGAACTCGTGTTACCTGTGATGAATCGATTACCAGCCAGCGCTCTGTGCTCGTCTGCATGTCCTGACCGCTCAGAGGCTCCCGCAGTCGGATCTTCACTTCAACACGACCCCCTGTGTGCTTTCGGCCGTCCATCACCTGGCAGATAAACACCAGGATGCTACATTCTGATATTTATCTATGATTAACTCCTTTTGTTCATTTATATCTACAGTAAAGTTGTTTTTTGTGTGGTTGTTTCTTCTTCTGTGATCTCTCTTTTTTTTTTATATGTAAACTTAATGACGCTCACCTCTACAATCTCCCTGATTTCACTCTGTGACTCCAGTTTCTCCAACTTCACGAGTGCCGTCCCGATCGGCTTGTCGCTCCGCAGGAAGCCCCTGTGGTACGAGGTCATGTGTGAAATCGGGATATGAAGCAATGGTTTCACCTGCTGCAACTCAGGGCTTTAAATGTATGGGTTGTGGGACAAATTTGACAAAAAATGTAGCCTAATGTAGTTTTTCCAGTTATCTTTATGGTGCACAGTACATTACTCATCACTTGAGTTTTCACACAAAGCGTTTTGAAGCAATGTAACAAAGTCTAAACACGTCACTTTTATCCAGTAATGCTGGCGCTCCATAGTGACTCACCCTTTGTGCAGCAGCTCCAGTTTGAGTCCTTTAGACGACACCACCCTCCTGAAGCCGCGGTGGTTACGGTTGATGGACAGCGTGAAGCTCTGGTTGTATTCTGGGGAAAAGACAAACGTAGACGACACGTTTAACTTCCAAATCAGCAAAGAAAGTGTTTTGGATGAAAGATTAATTAATCCAAGAAATATAACCTGAAATTTGATGTCACAATTACATTTTTTCCTCAAAAACACACTTACAGGAGTCGCAATATGATAGAAACTTTTAATAAGTTTTCTTTTTAGGTTAGACTTCATCTGTGGGTCTGAAGAAACCCGTCATCAGTATAAGCCGCCCAATGAAAAACAATTTAATGATAATCTTTTTTACCGACATTAGTTTCCCATGAGAAAAAAAAAGGTAAATGCTCCAAAAAAATTGGCAATCATTTCAAAAGTCAAAATGTTCCTTGAGCCATCAAGCTGTTTAGCATTGGCAGAGAAGATTTGGCAAATTTTTCATGGGCGCAACCCACATACTCAGCTGTGCTGCTCAT
>JAOXYM010000008.1:22714332-22733772 GCA_028567055.1 Leptatherina wallacei | reverse complement strand
TATTGCCAAGAAGCATTGTTACACCAGAGAAATAATCTACCAAACACAAATTTCCAAACTTTTTGTTCGATGTTTATATAGATGTTTTTTTTTGTTGTTGTTGTTTTGAATCCTGTGAATTGGGATTCGTGTATTCCCCTTCAGACATCAATATGATGTTTTTTGTATTTGTTTCTTTTCATTATTCGGGATGTTTGAATAAATAAACTAAACTGAAACTGAAACATTCATGAGGAGGAATTAGTAACATAAATGGGCTTACAGCTGGTTTCATGTCTTACCCGGAGAGTTAGTGTTCTTGATGACAGTCGTTTTGTGTCTCTGTGGCTGCTCCTGTTCACAGCAAAAAGAAAAGACAAATATTTTTAGAGAAAAACTCTCTGGTCTAAATGAATTTGTTGTTAAGATTTAAAAAAGCTGTAGTTTGAAGCTGTTACCGTGCTGGGGTAGGGGAAGTCAAACTTAACGTAGGCATCCAGATCATTGGGCTGGATTCCTGAAGGAGGATAATTAAACGTCAAATCTATAGTTGAATAAAACATTTTTCTCTCTGAATGTGATATTTTGAAATAAATTAAGAGAGAACATTTGTGAAAAAAGAAAAGTTAGGAGTCAACATTTTCGTAATGGTATGAATCTAAACATCGCAACATTTTCAGAGGTATTTAAACCTAAAACCAATTTAAAAAAAGAAAATACAGTTTGTACCTATCGAAACCAGCTAAAACATGTCCGTCTGTCTTAGGACGTAGAGACATGGCACTGTCCCACTGTTCTGTCTTTATAGAGTGATTTGTGTGAATGCAGATTTTTACCGCTAGGAGCAGGAAGATTCATTCCTTTCACGACGACAACAACCAGGTCAGTGCTGCTCAGCTCTGGAAAAATTCTGGAAAGCAGAGAAAGGCAAAAACACAATCATTCACCGACTTGGAATCTACTCGGAGTATAAACAGCGACTTAATTGTACCCTGCAAAGAAAAAGGGACAAAGATAAACGCAAATCTGCTTAAATCACTGTGAAACCCCTACAGATGGTCCAGAAGAGGTGTCGGCTCTGGTTTTTTTAATCAAACGAAAAAGGGAGCAACTCCACTACTCACTGGTTTCCACTGACAGTCGTGTCAGATTCAAGTCAGTAATGCTGCCCACGAAATGTAAATAGCTGCACCCAGCCATCAGTCACACAGGGTTACAGTATGTTACTCCTTAACCTCTGCGTTCCTCTCGAAACATAGTCGGATGCTGCCATCCCCTCACACAGGAGAGTCTCAGTCCATTATCTCATTTCTGACTCCATGATCGTTAAATGAGCGACCACACACCATCAGATCAGAGGCATCCCTTTTTACCTTCATCCCTTAAAAGACCATCTCCTCCTCTCCTCTCAGACGGTCCAGCTTTGATTAAATCTGTCTCTTGTAACTCTCGAGGGCATTATAAGACATATATGACACAGTCAATGTCATTTAATTATCTAAACATTACGACATGTGAGCAGAGTAACATTTGCAACACTAATGAAACTTCTTAAGCTGATTACTTACATAAAGAAATGTCTTTTTCATGACAACTTCTGTTCAATTTAAAAGCAAAAATCAGGCAAAAATGTCCTGATTTGATTTGACAAAAGAAATCTGAGAGTATGAGAGTCCACTTACTTATGGCCACTGAACTTACCCTATTGATTACCACCATTTAAGTATTAAAATATAATATTCAAATACGCAAATGACCCATTAAGTAGTTAAAACTGTACAGATTATGCTCAAAAGACAAAATGCACCAAACTAAACATATTTGTGTGTATTTGAATAAAAATGCAGCTTTAAATAAACTTCCCACCTTACAGTACGAAATGATCTCTCCTCAAAGTGATGCTTAGGTGGAGGCAGACCCCTCGACTGAGCCAGTTTCAGGACCTCCATACTCTTCTTACAGCTTTCTGCCATTTTCTCAAACCTAAAGAAAATGTATGAAGACTTTATATCTCAAACATGATTAATTTATTCCAAACTCATTAGTAGGGTGACCTAATAAAAACGTGAGTCTTTATCAAATTATATGTGTTTTAATGTAAAATCTAACCCCTGAAAACTGCTGCAAGAGACGGATGAATGCTTACTTTGTTGTTTCAGCAACGTTCCCCAGATGTGTGAACTGCTTCGAGTGAGTCAAGCATTTCTAAAAGGGAAAGTAAAAAGCTTTTTTTTTTTTCCTCATATCAATTATCAACATCTCACTTGTATCCTATTACTACTTGTTGCTATAAGTCAAAGAAAGTTTATGCAAAAATATAAAAAAGAACTCATATTCACCCTGAAAATGAGTTGTTTAAATAAAATAACTTATGAGTAAGAAGAACAGTGAACACATCCCACAGCTTTACCTCATACTGCTCTTTCAGGATCTTTGACAGTTGTGTGTAAACCTGCTCCGCTTTCTCAGAAATCTGCAAGTCGCTGTGATGAACCAGGATGAAGTCGTCCTCTTCGTCACCAGGGGGCGACGGCATCTTCAGGCACAGCACAAAGAGGGTCGGTTACAACTTGATCACTAACATTTCCAGGACAATATTTTGTGCTCTAGGCTGAATCAACACTATGAAATGTCGACTTTAAATATTCCTAAGCAAGAAGACTGTTGAGAGAAACATCTGAACTAAGATATTATCTGCAGCAATATCTCATGTGAAATCGGTTTTTCCCACATAGTAAAATCCCACCCTCAGAACAGGACTTCTAGCTTTATGCTCACTGTGCTGATGTCTACAGATTTGCCGCTGCGTGCTGCTTCAATCATGGGGTCCAGGCCCTTTGCGGTGCGGAGGAAAATCTTTGCCTGCTCCATGTCGTTCTTCTGCTTCGCCTGCAGGGCCGCCTTCATGTACTGCTTCTTCCGACCCTCCAGGAGCTCCAGCTGCTGAACCGCTGGTGAGTGGACAAAAACAAAATACAGAGTAAGTGGACAGTAGATGAAGTAATGTGGACAATTACAGATGTCTACTTCTAAACAGTTAACAGTTCAACCCTGTGTTGACCTAAAATGTTAGAGATATTCTGGAGGAGTCGCACAGTCTTTCCACCTAGATCCTGGATAAAATCTCCTGAAGATCAGCAGGTGAGAGGATTTGAGAAGTAAGGAATTCATCTTCAGGGGCATTTAGTAAAAACACTAACCGCTTTATTGTCTTTCTGTAGATGAGTAGAGTGCTCTTCAAGAATGGATGCATCAATACTCTAATCCATACGTCAATATCTGCCAGTCAAAATATCTGATTTCAGACTTTGACTTGAACACAACAAGGAGCCTCATCTGCTACTCCTGACAGGTTACAAAAAAAAACTGATTTCCACAACCTGAAACCTGAAAATTAACCTCCTGAGCGCTCCATGTGAACAGCATCTGTAAAATAAGCCTCGACTAAATCATTTGCACATTTTACTGAACGTCTAGTGTTCAAGTGTGAAAACAGCTATAAAAACAGACAGTAGACTCATGCTTTAAATGTATATTTCAGCTGAGGCTTTTCTGTGTTGTGGACAGCCGAGCGGCCTCAACATCTTAATGACAGCAACCACACAACAGAGACAAGATGGCGTCATTAGTTCCTTCACTATGGTGACAGAGGATGGGGGTAGTTTTTACAACTCGGGTTGTATTTTTAATGCATCAACTTCTCAAATAAGGAATAAACATTAAAAAGAGCACTTAGAATATAACCTGTATGTGTTACAAGTTCACATGTACTGATCTTGCTGTGACCCGTTCACTTTTTGTCACCATCAAACCTGAAATATTACAGGACCATCAACAGATGCAACCTGATCTGTTAACAGCAGCTGCAAAAATAGATTTTCTAAATGTGTTCTCGTCTCTTAGGTGAAAAATGTCATTTGTGTACTGCTGCTGCTGCTGTTGTGGTACCACATTAGATAGGGCTTTATCTAATTTCATTATTCTGCTGTTAACCGTTCACTTCAGTGTCCGTGCTGAGTGAGGAAGTGGCACACTAATACTAAAATACATTCAACAGTAGTTATGTAAACTGTATATTGCTTCAGCGTCTCAATGGATCAATGCCAAAAATGTTTTCAGACATGCACCAGAGAGTTTCCAGAGAGTGGCATGTGAGAACACAAAGGTCCACAACATACGCTACTGGAGACGTTTTGCTGAGATTTTTCTGCCCAAGCTCAGAAAAAAATTTGCAAACGAGTTAGTATACGAGCCTGTCAGCAAATATGAAAGAGCAGGATTAAAAAAAGAAAAAAAAAAAGACAAAGGTTATTTTGATCGGTCCAACAAGTTTTACCATTTCTATTGTTTCTAGTCTTGGCAATCTTTCAGATAATATTACCCCAAATTGCTCAAAATCTAGGAGAAATATTTTATTCTAACCTGAGTTTTGATACTCAGGGCAAACGTAGCTCAGTCTTGGTTTTTCCAGCTAAAATCAGGCAATTATTTAAACTGCTGACTTACAAAAGATCATGGATGCTTTTGTCTATTCTCGCATTGACTACTGTAATTCACTGCTCTGAGATTTCAGTCAAAACTACCTTTGTTGACTTCAGTTCATTCAAGACTTATTACTGGTGTCAGAAAGCATGAACACTTCCCTCCTATACTTCCTTCCCTTCACTGGCTTCCTGTTGGATTTCATAATGATTTCAAAATCTTACCGTTTGCCTTAAATGGCCATTCCCCGACATACATCTCAGATTTACTGACCTGGTGTGTGCCCTACCAACCACTGAGAACCACAGATAGTGCCCTTTAACTATGCTCAGATCACAGCTTGTGACAATGGGAGATCTAGCTTTCTCCATTAGAGCCCCCACCTTATGGAACTCTTTGCCCGCTGCATTCAGACAAAACATCTCTTGATACCTCGAACATCATATCGACACAATGAGGAGCTTCATTTGTTATTTTCAATGGATTGTAAAGAAAACAACAATTTCCACAACTACATTTTTCCATCATGTGCCGAGTCTAGACAACCGTTTCCCTGCTCCTCCTCCAGCTGAACCTTTCCTGTTGCGATGCAAGTCATCTGTATCATGGAAATCCTAATGAATTTTACGTCCATTTTTTGGGAGATATGGTATCAAATAGTTCCCAATCATTATCATTATAAAAAAAAATCAATGAAAAACATCAATGACATATAAATGAGAAGAAAATTAGAAAGTTGAATTAACTAAAAATGAATGAGACTAGATTCTTCTGTTTCTGTCTAAACTGTCTGTTTTTAAAGACATTATGGTTGTTTAGAAAAGGTTGCTGTCAAACCAGCTTCTGTTGTTTGCTTTTGGAGCTGACCTGCTGGGGAGAGTCCTTCCCTCTGAGCTTTTCTCTCAGGTGAAGCTGACGGAGATCTTTTTGGTCTCGGACCTGAGGTGGGAACATCTAACATGGGCTTCTTTGGCTTTTCTGGAACAGGAGGCTTTGACTATAAGAGACACGTCACATCAACCACTCATCCATAAGCAAATAAATAAAACAGTATGCATTATAATACTGATAGCTCACATCTTCCTCCTTCTCCTCATCTTCTTCATCTCCTACATCAGCTACATCAGTAGAAGCGAGTTTGCTGGCAGTCTCAAGAGCAGCAATAAACCCCTGCTCGGCTCCTGCTGCTTTCTGTCCGGGGATTGGAGGAAAGCCTGAAAGATAAGATGAAGATTGACTTTATAGATCACGCACAAAAACATGTCCAGTCGTACACAGACTGACAACTTGTTTACAGACACAGACTGTCAAGAAAAAACCCAGATCTGAACACATTATCCAAATCTATCTTGTCAGGTGCTAAGTGTTACACAAGTCTGTAACTTCAAATATGTGATTCTCACCAGGGGGAACTGGCAGCTCATCAAAGTCGACTGCTTTCCCTGCTTTGTGAGATCGGATGGCACTTTGATATTGCTGCAGGAAGGAGGTTAAAAAGATTTTAACAGCACAGCTGATGCTAAAAGAATTAGCTTTAAAGGAAAAAATCTAATAAATACACACTACTAAATGTTTTAATCGATACTCTTTATGAAAGAGTATCAATTAAAAGCTATATGATTAATTATTCATATGAATATAAATATAAATACTCTGCATCAGCAGGGAGAAAATCACATGGAAAAACAAATGAGTTTTAGCAACAGAGTTCCATCAATTTAACTACAGAAGCCAGAAGGAAATCCCTCTTTCTACCTTCGCAATACGGTCATGCATTCGCGCCTTGCGGTCATCTCCGCTAGCTTTAGCCTGAGCAGACGCCTCCGCATACTTGGCTCGCCTCTGTTCGAGAGCCTCCAGCACATCTTTGGGAGCTGAAGGGGCAGCAGGGACTGAAAGAGGGAAACAATGATTTTTTTTTCAGTGTGGCTTTATTCTGCTCTGAAATGTTACTTCCAAAGCCGTTTGCACCGTGTGTTGCCATGATGCTATCTTTTAATTAACAACCATAGAGCGCAGTTGAGCTTGATGTGTTACCGTGTGTAGTAATGGATGGGTCATGAAGAAAAGTGAAATTAAAGACATGACTTTGTAAATCTGGCAACAAAATTACTAGCAAATATATATGCAAGTTAAATATCAAACTGAATAGTGCTGTACCTGGAGCTGTTGCAACCGGTTGGGTGACATGTGTGTTTTGCCCGGAGGAAGGTTCATTTACTGGAGCGGAGCTTCCTCCTGCACCTATAACATGTACACAACCAGATACAAAAAAATTTTAGCTTATAGAATTTGTAGACTTTCCACTGACAGATGGGTGAAAGAAGGTGTCTTAGTAAGGTGTTGGGCCAATTTGGTTTATTTACACACAGAAATACAGCAAATACAGAGCATTTTTTCAATGACAGGGTTGTGAAAGGATCACCCCAAGGAAGCTACTTAAAGCTTATAATAGGAGGCCCAGTGGGCCGATGTGTTTTGTCAGAACAGCTTCAGTTTTTCCTGCATCTTCTCTACAACTATTCTGATCATGGCTATGGTGGAGAAGGCACTTAACTAAGTGTCTTGATTTTTAATATTTCAAGTTATCCATTATGCCCCATGTGTGACTGCTTTGTTACCCTGGAAGGAGAGCACTACCATTAGGATGAAAATGCTTCACAGGATATAGATAATCCCTCAAAACTACTTTAAAACTATATGAAATAAGTCTTTTTTCGAAGAAAACAAGTGGCTCTAAATATGAAACCACCCAAAACAGAGCAACTGGGCCATCATTTAGTTTGTAACCTCTCTGTATATCAATTAAATTAACAGTTTTACATTTCCTTACTCACATTCCCTTTCTCAACCATCTTTGCCACCTCTGCTGGGTTTCTGGACTGATTGTTTTCATTAGTAGCCATAGAACCCCACTCCTGAACTTTGGAAGATTTTCTCACATTAGTGCCCCCCAACAAAGGCTAATTCAGCATCTGTCTTGTATCCTGTCTCTACTCTGAGCTCTCTCTAGTCAGTAAAAGTCAGTCAGATCAGACTTCTTGCCTTATTGCTTGCTCTGTCACTTTCTCTCTTTCTTTTCCTCGCCTTCTCTGATAATGTCCTCTTGGCTTTCTTTACTGAATCAGCCATGGTGCGCATCCAAAACAGCCAGTGTGATGACATCCAGTTGCTAGCGTGTGACGCGGTATCGTAAAGCAAAACCCAGCTTTCACATGATGTAACGTGGGCTGGAAAAATGTTGTGAAGTGCAGTTTCTCAGCCTTGGGACTCTGCAGGACAATGACGGTCCCAGGAATGTGCATAATGAATGTCGGTATGCCATCGAAACAAGTCAGTACCATTTAAAGGATTCTAAATCTGTTCCCAATATGTTATTTACAGCTGAGGAGATTTCTGATGTAAAAATTACTTAGTTTAGCTGCTACACTTTAGTGCTTTAAAATTTCAGTATAAATAGTCAAAAAGAACTTGTTTTAACCAAAAGAAAAATGCGTTTTATTTGATTTCCTGACCTTGTCCTGGAGAAGGAGGAAGGCCACTGAGGTCGACTGCTTGTCCTTTCTCCAACGCCTCGATCACTGCATCAAACCTCTGCACAAAAATTAAAAAAAAAAAACAGACCAAAAAACAACATAATGATGCTCTTTGTCAGCATCCACATTGTTGGCATATTTCACATTTTCCTGAGAAATCCTCCTGTCTGAATGTGCAACAACATACTCAGAAAAACAGAATGCACAAATAATCCCATACCAACTTTTATTTTATTTATTTATTTATTTTTACACACAATTTATTTCTAACTGAAACATAAAAATACTTAGTTTGGTTTAATCCCATTATCAATTTCTGGTAAACAAACTTAAGTGTAATTTCTGCTGATTCCAGAATTTTTTATTTTTTTTAAATGAATCTATACATAGAAAACCAACTTAATTTTGGAGATAGCTCATGGTTATAGCCTACCTTGCTGGTCTTGAAGAAAAGTTTTGCCTGCTCCATATCTCCTTGCTTCTTGGCTCTCAGAGTTGCCACCTTGAATTCTTTCTGCCTCTCTAACAGCATGGCCTTGGTCGCCTCATTTGCTGTGGAATCCCCTGACAAAATAGTCAACAGTTATCATGGTGAAAGGCTTCATTCATCTCACAGTGAGAAGCTAGAAAACACCCACTTTGCCTTAACCATTAAAATTCGTCTTCCTAAAATCCAAAACCAAAAGGCTAGTTAGAATAAACTGAAAGATCCAGATCATTTATAATCCAGGGCACAATAAAGTGTGCTGGAAAATCCTATTAAAGAGATCAATTATTTATGGATGGTTGTTTTACAGGATAACAGACACAGAGTATCAAGGCCTAACTTGAACTCAGTATTTGTTAGTTTAGGTTAAGATGTGATGATTATTGTAGATATTACATAAAATGACTACAATACAAAAGTGTCTTGGCTCAAAAGTTGGGACAGCAGAGAGGGACAGAAATCTTCTTTTATTACCGGATTATTTTTGGAACCAAAATAATCAGGCGGCCAATATTTTAACTTACATACAACTCAATATGCATATATATCCCCAAGTTTAGGTCCAAAACTAATGTGCACAATCACCTCCAACTATGAGCTGCTCTATTATCAGGGATTCTGTACTTCATCACAAACACTCACCAGATTACCAAATAGCTTCATAAACACTCAATTCACACACTTTTTCTAATAGAGTCTGTATTCATTCAACCATGTCTGTAACTGAAAAAGCAATCAGACGTTCACAGGCGCTTCAAGCTCTGCTTACTGCCACAATTATTTCTTACACCTTAGAGAGGAAAAGCGAAAATGTGTGCTAGTATCCCACTCTGTCTGTGACAGATGGTGTGTTTAACTTCACACCAACAACCGAGGTCATCCAGATCTGGTTCAAACACTTATTTTTAACATGATCAGGCAACATGCAACACAACTGAGACTGAGCACTGTGCAGGTTTCAATATGTTTGATAGCACTTGGACAGCAATATGCCTACATCTGCACCTTTCAGCCACCTGGTTAAACCTCTTCTTAATAAAACACAATTGAGTAATAGCCAGACTGTTAAAAGAGTGGAAAAAGAGACCAGTATCCAAATATCATCCCTAAAATCCAGCTGAAGGGTCAAATGGAGCCCCTGAAATCGTAATAGGATACCATCTTGAAAAAAACGTTCTGTAAGATTTGATAATTCTTGTTTATGTGTACAATTCCCAAATACCCGTATTTTCTTCTTTATATATATATATATATATATATATATATTGGCTGGGGGCTCTAGTATATACCATCCAACAGCATGTTTTCCTGATGGAGTCTTTTCTCAAACTCAAAAGCAAATGATTCAGAGATAAATCAACCTTTTTTCCCCAAGAAAACTAGAGAATTCACACCATATTTCCTAGATCTGCAGTTTTTATGATTCTTTACAAAAAAGTGGAGACAGCATACAGCTTCCTGCAGCTACAACAATTATATTAATGGGAAATACACTGAAATACTTTAAATAAACTGGAATGAGCCCTTAAGTGTTTAATAATTACAGACATAAATAAATACAAATAAATGCAGAAACTTGTTATCCAAGCTTTGAAGTTAATGCTTAGATGTGAATTGAGACAGAAGCAACACTTGGGACTAGTCAACCGCATGAAAAATGTTTGATATTTTTTTCTAACTGAATCTTCGGTAATGACTATTATTACCCCAAATTAAATGTAACAAAGGAAACTTACCATCTGTCTGAATGGTCTGCAAGGGTTCAGCAGTTCTCTCGGTTTGCTCCTCAGGTGATGGGAGGCTGCTCAGAGGGATGGAAGCAGAGGAAGACTGATCCTCTTCACTGTTGGGTGTGATGATCTCGGGCACAGGCGGCAGTGTTGAAGCCATCAACTCCTCCTGATGAGCGGGTTCAGGGGGTGAGGGTACAGGGGGAGCAGGTCTTGCAGGAACAGCAGGCCGTCGGGCAGCGATCTGGGTTCCAGTGGCGACAGGTGGAGGGATCTCTGCCTCCTTCACAGGCCTCCCTTTTTTCACAGCAGCCAGCATTGACTCCAATGTCTTTAAAGAGCAAAATAAACAGACAGTTTAGTTCAAATTTGCAGAAGATTTTTGCAATGATAGCTGAAAATGATCAAATGTGGAATATAAAGTAGAATTATAGCAGTGCAGATATGCTACAAACAAATGAAATTGAGTAAATTCCACATGCATTCCTATAAACAGCAGTTTAAGGGCCAACAGTGTAATGATATACACAAGCAGTAAAAGACCATTTCATTTTTGTGTTTTATGAACCTTTTTAATACGGCTGACAAAACCTTCACATTCAGCTCAGCACAGGGATTTAATTTCACGGATGAGACTTTTTTTATTTCAGAAAATACAGAATAGAGTTTGCAACATGAAGAGTGGGCTTAAGCCAATTAGAAATTATGAATAAAAATAATAAACATTATGTCCCAGCTAAAGTCATGATAGCTTGCTGTAGGAGCCATAAATATTGTTTTGGGGTAATGATTACTGGGTTGAGGATTTGTTTTATTTGGTTGTTAAGGTGATGTGGAGCATGGGTCACGTGGATGTAGTCAGTGATAAGCTGAACTGTTCAAAGGGGTTGTCAGTCAGTCAAGCAGTAGTTTTGCCAGAGAGAGGAAGGCTGGGTAGCCGTAAGTTTTGACTGCTGAGCTTGACTGCACTAAGTATGAGTGTGCTACATCTTGTTATGCTCAAGAAGGTTAACACTGCATCCCGCCCATTGTGTTACGCCTGTGAACCATCAATCCCATTTAATAAACAAAGAAATGTATAAAATCTGCATGCGTTATTTAGGAAGCTGAGATCGTGTCACACAATAGACCGAACCCATCTTCTGCCTCTGTAGTGACTGTGGAAGAAGCTACACTTAGACTGAATTTCCATGATCATGTTGACATTATTAGATGGTACGAGGAAGTTAAAAGTACGATGCCAATCAGCCTTTGTTGGTCGTAATTTTGGGCCTGTTAATCTTATCAACGGGTTGTAAGTGATTGGTAAAGAATGAGTGGATTGATCAGGTATTTCTGTACCAGCATCAATAAAAATAGGGCGGACAAAATAATAACGTGCCAATCTGAAATCAATGAAATGATTGTAACACCTACTCATGCTGGTATGTTCCCATAAAGATGTAGTTTCACCAACCTTCAGGCCACGATCATATCTTCTTGCTTTGGATGTCTCCCCTGCAGTTTTGGCATTCTGTACGGCCGTCTTGTACATGGCTACTCGCTCCTCCAGGGTATGTTGGAGGCTGCCGGGTACTGCTGAGGAGGCCTTTACTTCCTGCTGCTTCACACACAAAAAAACAACATGCAGTTCATGTTTATATTCACGGTTAACAGCTGGTGGTGAAGAGATCAAAAACTGTGGACTGATAACATAGGCATGGAAATCTGTTCAAGACAATTAATAAGAGAAACTAAAATATAAACTTTAATTTCTCTAAAGCTTTACATAATTTTGAGTAATTTGATTAAAATGAAAGGTACATAAAACATTCAGAGTATTTCAAACCAATGAAACATGCATCAGGAAGTACGCGAGTAGGAATGCAGTTACATATACCACAAAGAATGGAAATTATTTACCTCAAGAGCATCTAGTCCACCACAAGTAAACAGCTATTGATTGAATAATAACATAATCTGGTGGCTCATTTTGTAAGCAAGCCGTAAGGAAGGAGGACAAAAACTTCTGTCCCGTCCTGTTACCAGGAACACACAGAAATTTCTGCCATTTGACACGTACGTTGGCGGTGTCAGTTTCTAGACTGGCAGAGAAGCGCTTGTATTGTACCTGTGCCACTGGGGACTCTGGTGTTTCAGCTTGACGAGACTCATCAGTGACAGAGGATGTGGAGGAAGGAGTTACTGCATCCTCTGCTTCCTCCTCACCCACCACTTCCTGTAGCTCTGCCTGATGGGGAAAATTATAACAACTGATCAACGATAAAATCCATTGCTCATTCAAAACACTACAAAGCAAAGTTTCTGAAAATGAAACCAGATATCCATTTGTTTGTGTCAACTGTTGTCTAATCTTTTGACAAATGAAAGTGCTGCCACAATAAATGTGTTGAGGAAAATCAAACTATTTCTAATTTACTTTGCTTAGTTAATTGTAAGAATGATTCGTATTACATCTATACTTGCACAATCTACAGTTCTGCTCCATTTCTACTGGATTGAAAAGGAACAATGGTTGAGAAAAAAAAGAAAAAAAGTCACATTTTTGTTGGAAAATTGTCTCTTTTTTTCTTTCACTTTTTTTTATACAAATTTTTATCTGGAGCAAACTGCTTGCTCATAAAACTAAACATGAAGAGGCAGAGCTTGATTTTTATTTGGATTAAAATTCAGAACAAGTCCAAATCTAAAGCTTAATTATTTTTTTTTTGTACTGCCAATTATCAATAATAATTGTATTCATTGATAGAAATATGGACTAATACCTTGCACTAAATTTGAATCTTTAATAGATCACTGAATTTTTTTATATTCATTTTACTTTTATTAATGCATTCTTATACTTTATCTTTTGTTAATATGTTTTATATGCTTATAAAGCACTTTTTAATATCCCATACATTCTATGTGATTACACTCATATTGCTTTGGGACATTATTACTAATAAGCTCTTACACTAGCATAAGACCAAGATTTTTAAATATATACAGTAAGTATATAAGTACGAACCAACAGATCTTCGTCATCTTCAACATTGTCGTCATCATCATCCTCATCCACATCTCTCATACACTCGTCAGCCATTCTTGCAATGTCTTCCATAGGAAGGGGGCCTACAACACAAACATACTGTCATGTAGTCATGTGATGAACTGCAGGAACGTAAAACAACAACAATAACTTGTGGGAAAATGGGACAGTAACTATTCAGAAATGTGTTGTAGAGGGTTTTTAGTAATCTAACTTGAACCTATGCTCAAAATTACAGGTACCATATCTCCCAAAGTACTCACACAAATCAGGATCCAATCTGGATATATCCTATGTTTATCTATAGATATATTGAAGGTACTCATTATGAGAGCTGCTGTGAACAACACTGCAAGTTTAAGATAGGATTAACAGCTTGGACCCATCTTGTTTCATACATAAAGATGTCACTTTGACATATACCACCCACCTAAATATATGGGGTAGACTGATAATAAGTTACAAGTTACAGTTACATCAGCTCAACGATGACAACAACAGAATGGCATTGCTTTCCTTTGATCTGGGAAACTGGATGTTTACTGGTAGGACAGCCCATTCTGCCACACTAATTTACATACTGAAGTCTAAAGCCAATTGCAATCACAATTAAGATAACAAGAACACATTAAATGTAAAACCCATGGATTGGATGTCATGATCCAATCCATGACCCAATGATCCAATCCATGATAAACACGGTGCAATATGTGATGTAAGTGGAATATGAAAAATTACAATTTTGTGTCTCTTTCAAATACAAGACAAGGCAAGGCAAGTTTATTTGTATAGCACATCTCATGTACAGGACAAAGTGCTTTACATACAAACATTAGAAACATTACAGCGAGGTGCAGAAAGCATTACGAAGAATTAAAAACAAAAGTATTATCACAAATACAAGAGCTTTAGTGGGTCCCTAATATCTCTAAATCCAGGGTTTCATTAACTTACTATCCGTCCATGTTTACACAACTTAAAACATAATAACAGCTGCACTCACTTTTCCCCTTCGTCTTGGCTCTCCCTCCTCCAGCAGCTTTATTTCCAGTAATAGCAGCAAGTTCTGCCTCCAGGTCCGGATCGTCCAGATTCTCCTCCATACCCATCATCATCTCCTCGGGGTTCAGGTCTACAAACAGACCCATCTAAAAAGCCAAATTCGAGGTTAAACGTCATGCTTTGATAGCTGCTATCACGTTGCCTTAATGTATTTTTGCTATCAGAGTTGTTACCTGCTTGGCTGCAGCAGCGCCCTGCCCTTTCGGCATAGGTGCTCTCTTCTTCTTACCAAACATGCTGTTTGTTTGTTGTTGTTTAGAAAACAACCCAAGCCAGACCCCGTTTATTCAAACTACACCTAAAAGCAAAAACATACATTGAAAATATGCACCTCGTAGCCAGGTTGCAGCAATTGAAATCATGTGAGTGGTAGTCAGGTGGCTCCCCAACAGTCAGTCTGACAAACGAGCTGCCATCTGACGCTGTTAGCCCAGCTAACTGTTAGCTAAACATGTTTCTTTCTCCAACTCGAAAAGTTGATTTGTGAGCAAGAAGCAGTTTGTCGTTGTCACTGTTAGCGAGTACTTCAAACGGACTATTATAGCGTTAGAAGAGCGTGTATGTTTACCTGCTCGTTCACCACGTCATGAGGTAGTTTTAAGAGGAACTGTTTCGCTTGTGCGGTTTGACATGGCTTATTTGACTACGCATGCGCAAAGCAAAAGGGCGTCCAACGGCACTATAGCTGGCCTTAGGTGAACCCTGAATCTTGTCTGTCAGGCAGGGAACTTTCCCAATGCATGAGTGAATAAACCTAATACAAACCTGTTCCAAGTTAATTTCTGTCTGTAAACATTAAATAACATCCATAGGCCAATGTGCTGTTTTATTTTCATATACATGCAATGCTGTAGATCAAAGCAATGCATTCCTGTCAGACTTGTATTAATCCAGATGATTAAACAGGAAAAAAACTTTTATTGAAACATGATATTGTCATAAAATTGTACATGTAAACCAAAATGTTGTAAAATCTGGATACTGTCCTTACCAACAAATCTGAATAAAGATTTTCATCATGAAATATAATCTACATTTTCAATTTACTTAACTGATAGCAGTGTCAACAACCTAAGGAAGTCACACTTGTGTTTTCAGTAATACTTAAGGCGGGATTTGCAACTGTCAGGTTGATTTATGAAGTTATTGACAAAAGATTATAATAGCACAGAATTAAATCAGACTTATTTTTCCTAACAGAGGAGAATACAAATTAGTCTAAGTGTAAACAAATGTTTTATTTACTCTGAAACAGAATATAGTATGTAACAAAACGGAGATTGATAACCATCCATTTATTTCTTCCATAATATCAGTCAAGATCAGGTTTAGATATAGATTGAGCTTAATTTTTAGTGCAAAGACAGCAACCTGCTCCAGGTTTGTTTGGAGATTATACTGCATATAAACTATAAAAGTATAACAAAATTATCAGACACTTTAACAGCACAGCTAACAGCTCAGGTGGATTTGAAATTACAAATCCCTGTTGTTGCTGCTGAGCAGTTTGGGGTACGATGTGCCGATGGACTGGCCATGTCGATAGACGACCAGCTCCAGCATGTACTCATCCACTTTGACCACCACAGACGTCATCTTCTCAGTCGACATGAGGAAGATGATGGTAAAAAGAGCAACCTCGAACTCTGGACTGACACCAATGAAGGAGCCACCAATGGGCTTCACCAAGCCTTTCCAACTGAACTGCAGGTTCAGCACGTGGTCATCCTCATCAGGCTTTAAAAAAAGTAAGAAAAAAGAGAAAAACATTCAGGTTTTCTCAGTGTGCCAAGTTTATTCATGTAGACTGAGATAGCGTATAATGTTCTTACTGTGTCTTTGTTGTCTCTTGCTTTGTAGCCTTTGTAGTCAACGTGATCATGCTTTTCCTGCAGATAAAACTGGACCCAGTTGTGAAGACCCATTATCTCCTTGCCGAACTTGGTCTCTCCAACAAACACATGTTCAAATCCACAAGAATCCTCACTATGATTAAACAAAATTGACATATCAAAACAAAATCCTATCTTTGTGTGTATGTATGTGACTGTGTGTGTGTATCTTAATTCATCCCAATAATAAGTCTAAAGACGTCACGTCCTCTAATCCACAGAATTTGCATTGTGGGTGAGACCGAAAGATAAAAACACTGAATGTGCACAACCTATGACATACCATCCTACAAAAACTGGACTTTAACTAATTTGCAATCTCTCTGACTAAAAACATGCATTCAACAGCTAACTGAGCAACTAAACACATACTGAGAAAATGATGGTTTGAATGCTTATTAATGTGTTATAATATCTACTTCGGTATAAGTTACGTAAATTATGAACAACTTCAGTTATTCTTGAGGTGTAATGCTATATGCTGGAAGTGTGCTAGGTTCTGCTGAAGGGCACCAGAGCCTTTTAAAGTTAAACTTCAACCTCTCATTCAGTGGATGGTTAAACCTGCACTGGTTTTTTCACACTTCTCCATTGCAGTAGTTCCCCCTGATGTTGCAGTAATACTCACCCTCCACTCCTGTCCCTGTGGTAGAGGCGGAACCAGATGTCATACAGCTGCCTCTTGAACTGTCCACGGTCAGATGGTGACTGGCCCTTCCTGACCAGATAGTCATGAGCACACTATGTGTCAAAGCAAAACATCACATGATGAAATTGCAAACATCCATTAGTTGTTTTTGCAAGGATTTAATATACGGTATCGGTGCCTTTCCAGGCTTCTCGTTTGTTTATAGTGCCTCATGGTCTGGATGTCATGATGAGCTTATTGCTTTAAAGGTTTCTTATTCTTAGTTAAATGAAGGCCGACCTCTTTCCACATGACTTTGGGTGAGTAAATGTCTTTGCCACCTCTCATTTAAACTATTGTAAATTATTGTACATTGATTTTAATAAATGAATACTTGGTTGCCTGCTGGCTTTATATGATTCAGTAATCCACCTTCTGATAGGACAAAAATGGCATGTAGACCTGTGCTACATTCTACACTGGTTTACAGTTAATTTTAGGGTCAAGTTTAAAATGTTATAACATGTTAGTCTTAATGGCATGCAATACTTAACTTCCCTAAACTTTTACTGCCACACACAGTCCAATGAGCCAGGTGTTCTTGGACAACTCTTGGTTCAGGCTCAGAAAAAGATTTGGCAAGAATGTTTTTCTCTAGCTGTCTAATAATCTGTGGAGCTGCCTAACTTTTCAGATAAGAGCTGGACAAATCCTTGAATCATTTAGAAACTCAAATAAAAACCTATTCCTTCTGGCTTGGCATCAGTTTTAGTTCAGAACGATATATTGATTTTTACTGCATAGTTACTTATTTTCCTCTTGTCTTATTTGATATATTATTTTAGTTCATAATTACTGCTCATGTAGTGCTGGATTATATAAATGTTAGTCCACACTGAGAGAAATTCGAATGCGCAAAAGAAATAAGGTTTGATTGGCTTGACAAAGTCAAGAATATCTTGCCTTGTAAACCATGAAGCGGAGCAACATAGATGCTCTTAGGTTGAGAAAATAGAAAGTTAAAAACGAGAATGAAAGAAGTGATGCAAAAGGTATATGATTTACTACATGTGGCATTTATTGTTATGTTATCTCAAACAGAGAGAACATGCTAAAACCCTGATTGAGTGAAGAAAAAATGTATTTATAAATTATGTAAAACATAAAAATCTGTCATTTGTAGGAATCATTTTGATCTCAAAGATGTTTCTGTAATTTTAAGACACCAGAGCATACAACAAAATAAAATGAAAATCTAGTGTACAAAACGTAAACTATTTTATGTCGTATGAAGTTGATACTGCTTTTGCTTTTTTTCTGGATGGAAAGGGAATCGATATTTTTTCTTTAAATAATAAATTTTTAGGGCCCAGTTGACGGTCTTTTAACTCTGCAGTGGCAGACAGGAACATACAAAGTCCAGGTTTACCAGTTTACCAAGAAGTCACCTTCACACTAACTTTATATCCTCACTAAATCAATCAGTAATCCAAACTATAGACATTTTGGGAAGTAACCTGAAGCAGAAACAGCTGCTGCAAGTGATTGCATGAAACTGCCGTACCTTCATAACATCAGTCTCCATGATGGCATTAATAAAGAGCTTGTTCTCCTTAAGCTCCTCTGAAGTGACGGTCTCCGACACCCCTGTGGACATCTCGTAGTTGTCCAGCAAGTTGATGAAATCTGCATAAAGAGGGAGCACTCTGTGAAACTCGTGAAAAATGGATGAAACAAAAAACAGGAAACAAAGATCACAGAAGAAAACATAAATTGCTACTTACGTTCATATGTCTCGATCTTCTTCAGTTTTTCTTCATTGACGTATGAGAAGAGAGGAGCGTGGGCCCGATCTCTTGCATAGTTACTTCCCTGTGCCACATAACCTGCCCTCCCCTGAATAAAACACAGCACACACACACACACACACACACACACAGCAGCCAACATGTCATTACACAACTTAATGACCAGGAATTAGTCGTTAACAGACTGATTGATTTTAACATGGGAAAAAAAGACCATTGTGATAGTTTTTCTAAAGGGAGAAACAGTTTTCCCACAAAATACACAAATAGCAAAAATAAATAAATACATAAACTTTTTATCATGTTGCATAAATTCTGATTTATTTTTTTTAAATTGTTTGTCAACATAAAAAAAATAGGGCCTAATTTACTATTAAATCACGGCCATATTGCAAGTAAATCTGTGTATATAGAAGCAGGCTAAGTGCTACTGGGCTGTGTCATCTACAGTGGATATCACTGTGACTACCCACAGCCTGTGGGCCACATCCAGTCCACAAAACATTCATCAATTCCCCCAATACAAGAAGGAAAAAAGGGAAAAGGAATTCATATTTAATGAGAATCCAAACAGCCTGAAGAAATGCACTTTTTGCTCCCTCTTGTTTGGTTTATATTTGAATAATCTTTGCTCCGGTGTGACATTATCCAGCTTTCTTGCAGAGGGGCCTACTGCTCCAGTATTTCTCAATGAAAGAAGCGTGTTTTGTGTAATGGCGCCAGATAAGATGATATTACTTAGAAACAGCAAATATTTCAATGCAAATGATGCAAAGAAAGACATTTACCATCTGTAAACAAAATG
>JAOXYM010000008.1:22693312-22713628 GCA_028567055.1 Leptatherina wallacei | reverse complement strand
TATATATAACAATATATATATATATATATATAGTCCATTTACTCAAAATATCTTTAAAGAATCATTTTACTTTTTTCCTTCAAATTAATGAAAGTCAATAGCATCTTGGTTTGTACCTGCAGTTTTTCATAAACTTCATCCTCACATACACTTTTTTCCCTAGCAGCGCCACAATAGACTGCATTTGCTGCAGATGATATCACAATGTGCGTCTGCAGATAACTGGCTTCTGGTCCAGATGAATTTGCATTTATTCCACCTTTCTCTGAGAGCTTTGCAATGCAGACAACTGTGACAGCACCGATGGTACTCACCTGAAGGGAAATGACGTAATCAGTTCCTGGCCTGAGGCGGTTGCTATCCAGGCACCAAAGTTGATTTAGCACCTCAGTGAGCTCCTGATTGGCCTGATTACTGTAAAAAAAGATATAGAAAAAAATAAATAACTAGTAGTAATAATAGAAATTACATAAATTTTTTATTTGAATCATTACTTGGAAAAATACACATGCTAATAGTCATTTTAACAATTGTTTTATCATTTGTATAAAAGATCTGGAGAGAAAACTAAAATAAATCTAAAGGAATAAAAGGAACTAAATTCAACCAGGATGAATCATATAACTCTGGTCTCAAGGCTGCCATCATTTTTATTATTCCACATGTCTTTTTCCTCTGTAAGTATGACTATTCTTAAGGTTGAAACACAGTTTCTGCTTTTACAGACATGAATGATTGAGATCTGACATTCTTTAACTGTTTTGCAACATTCTTAGCCCACGGCTGCTTGACTCTGCTTGACGGTGCATGTTATTCCTCCACATTATCTACAGTACTCCAACAGTATAGAGAGGTGACATACATAGACTAATATCCTTAGAGGAGTAAACGATAAAGAGAGAGTCAACTTCTGTTTGCTTCACAGCCAGTTCAAGTTTAGAGGAGTTTTTTTTCTGTATTTGTTGTTGTTTTCTGTTGTTGTTGTTCATAGCTGGGTCAATCAAATCCACGACAGTGAGCGTGCTATTGTGCCATTTAGGATAACCCCCTACTCATCTGTAATCTCTATCACATGATTAATTCATTCAGATAGCAAAGTTATCAGTGGAAAACAGCTAAGCCGTCTGTTTTATAAAGTTTTTTTTTATTCTGAAAAGTAATATAAATGATTATGCTAAATAGTACAACTCAGACTCAGGCAATCTTTAATGGTCCCAGACTAGTAAACTACAGAGTTACAGAAAAATCTATAATGAAAAAAATTGTATATAACAATATATATATTTAGAGCCAATTTAGGCATCATTAAAAACACACTTTCTGAATGCTAACATTTGATTCCCTAAAATCATTAAGAAGCATTAAGATTTTCCACTCACTATGATATATTTGTGCTTTTTGTGCAAAAAGTAAAAGGTTCTTCAAATGAAACAAGTCTAAAGTATCTACAGTACATGAATAATTTCCAATTTTAACGTATCCTTAAGCTACGCAAGAGTCTTGAACTACCCCTAACTTAAATGGAAATACAATAGATGAGGCAAAAAATAGAGTTTGTACAATTCTAACAAATTTAAAAGTCCATATTTGGTGTAACCACCTTTATTCTTCTGGACCCTCTTAGACCAGACAAGGCCCTGTTGTTTCCTTAAGTATTCTTCAGAAATAGTTCTGCAGGCTTCTTGAAGAACATTTCTAAGCTCTTCTTTGGATATTTGCCACCTTTTGTTTTGTTCTCTGTTAAGATGATCCCACACTGCTTCCATAATGTTGAGGTCTGGGCTCAAGATATGAGGAAAAATTATTTTTTGATGAGCCGTCTGTTATGTAAAGACAACTCTGGTTCATCCTTCGAGTGATGAAACTTAGATTATAGGTAAATGGTTAGGTAAAAGAATGAAACTGAAAACGAATGAAAAGGCAGTGAATGTAAAAAGAAAAACTTTGATAAAACTTCAGAAAAGTTGGAGAACTATTGCTTTAAAAGATTAAATATGATAAATCTATTATTTAGCTCAACTACTAGACCCAGTTTCTATTTGTATTTCCTGCATGAGGGATCCCATTTCTTGTTGAGTGTTCAGTTTTTTAAATTAAGTCTTGCCTCCAACCTGGAGCACCTGGAGGCCTTTTGTTGTTTGACTCCCTTTTGTCTTGCTGGTGGTGTTCTTCTTTTGTCAGACAAAATAAGGGCAGCATGGGAAAAAAAACAACAGTCCAGAGGGAAAAAACCTTGGCTCTAAACATAAACCACACCTCCATCATTAAGTTACAAAGACATCACTCAATGTAGATGTTGTAAAATGAGATAAAACTTTCAGATGGAGGGAGATTACTGGTGCCAATAATCTCATTTTCTTTTTGTTTTAAGTGTTGTAAAAATTTGCCACACCCTTGCTGTCATGTAAACTCAACAGATGGTGAGTAAGGAACAAATGACAGGAAGGAGCACGAACTAAGACAGAAACTCCTCTGTTCTTTATCTAGTCCGGACGTAGCAGTGGATATCATGAGGAAGAGCAGTTATGGACTTTAATTGCAGCAGAAACGGGTTTAAGTTAACTATATCCTGTTTGTTGTGTTGTATAACTCTACCCACTAATCACTACCAGATTTTGCCACATTTTCATCCCAACCACAGTCCTTGTTCTTCTGCACAACATCCAGATATCATCAAACCTATAATCTGCCTTGAGAACAGCTGCTCGTCTAAACCACTGTGGACACTTTAAAGAGAACAAAAACAAAAACACTTACAAAGATATTCATCTTGACTGAGGTGTTTAGAGAAACCATGAGAAGTGTCGAGTTACAGCGTAGCGACGTGTTTACATCAAACATTTCCTTATTTAATGGACACCAACTGTTCTAACGGTCGGAAAGTAGCTCGAACTAACAGGGTCTAAATATTAACCTGAAACTGGTGCAACATATTAAAACATCATTTCTTAAAATGTATTTCTAGCATTTTAAGACTTTTAGACTTGACTTACCCCCTTGCCATAGTTTCTTTCAGTGGCAAGATTGACTTCTTACATCCTCAGAAAACTACAGTGGAACAGTTTTCTGAAACGTCAATCATGACATTGCTCAGGGAATGAGCCAATCACAACACAGGAAGACAACCACGCCCCTCCCTTTTTTTATTGAAGGGGCTGGTTTCATTCTGGGATTGAATTAACAGTAGTTTACAGTGGTAGGCTACATTTTGGTACTTTTTCTAATTTTCGTGTGCTTCTCTTAATGAAAAACTAGATTGTTTCGAAAGAAAGAAAGAAAGAAAGAAAGAAAGAAAGAAAGAAAGAAAGAAAGAAAGAAAGAAAGAAAGAAAGAAAGAAAG
The DNA here is from genome assembly GCA_028567055.1 of Leptatherina wallacei. Taxonomy (NCBI): domain Eukaryota; kingdom Metazoa; phylum Chordata; class Actinopteri; order Atheriniformes; family Atherinidae; genus Leptatherina; species Leptatherina wallacei. The sequence continues at coordinate 22,710,288 of JAOXYM010000008.1, read as the reverse complement.
TGTCCTGGAAAACGTGTTGACATAACAACAATAAAAGTAGCTTCCTATAATGTGTCAAATATTAACATGATGTGGGCTAAATGTTTGTAGCTTTCAACTCTAGCTGCAGAATCCTCAACAAGAAGATTTCCAATTATTTATTTGTTCATCCAGCTGAAAGTAAATCACAGCAGTCCAGTCTGGAAGTGATAAATGCATGGAAGGGTTTCAAAATTTTCTGATTTCCATATCATTCAAAAAATGAAAGAAGGATGCTCTAAAAGCCTGCTTGGTTAAAAGGCAGATTAAAAGCTACATCAAGGCTCCACACAGTAGTACTGGAAGATAATGCATTCCAGAGTAAACACAATTGTATTGTGACCCTCTAAGGTTTTGAGAGCCAAAAACAATTAGTTTTACTTGAGTTCAAAAGTAAAAAAAATTACATGTCATCCAAGCTTTTATATCTTGAAATGAGCCGATAACATCACCAACTTCCCCAGGTTTCCTCAACATATAGCTGGATGTCTCAGATATAATGGGCATGTATGTCATTTTTCTTAATGACTTTGCTCAAAGAAAAGTGTGCATAGAGAGAACAGGGTGGGTCCCAGTCCAGATCCTTGTGCAACACCATAACTAACTATGTGTTGAGGACACATTTGGCACATGTAGAAACTTTAATCTGTCAGATAAATACAACTTAAATGGTTTTAAACTTTATATTCAAATCATTGTACTAAATGTTTTGGTCATTGGTGTCAAACACAAAACTGAGATCTGACATGAACAACAGAGAAACCAACAGTGGCAACAAAGAGGTCATTAGTAACTTTAACTAAGCAGTTTCTGCAGTTTGCTGTACTTTGTGCTTAAATGTATAGTATAACACAGAAGTATCTTATTAGAGGCCAACTGTATTGCACTGTAATATTTTTAACATATATACACACATTTAATTTGGATCTAAGTAGACTGAATATTATTTTAACAGGTTTGTTTGTTGATTTATAGATTTAATATCAAAGAAATGTTGGGGGGAAATTCTTCAAAATTTCTCAAGATATAGTTATATTTGACTTTTTAAAGTCATACATGTGCGATTACTAATTTCTGCAAAAACAACAACAATAAAAAACAAAACAAAACAAAAAAACAATAAATCTCTGTTTCAGTCTTTTGAACTCCTATTAGTTGAATAGAAAATTGGCTCTGAAACCAAAGGAGATTGTAAGCATTTATTTGATTAGTGAAAAGCAAAAGATACAGGAGAGCCAGCACAGCTGGGAAACATTAAGCATGATGACACTGATATGGAAAACAGGACAGTATGGTTAAAAAGTCAAGGAATATTATGGGTAGAATGAGAGCAGGACACACCAAGCTTAATAGAATACAGTACCTTACTACCTTATGGATTGATGTGAGCAGCTCAAAGTTATAAATTTAGTTGAATATTTTATTCTTCGTCGTCAAAATGTGCCCATGAATGTTAAAGAAAGAAAGGATGAAAGTAGATTTAAAAAAAAATAAGTGTGAAATATATATTTGGAATACGAGTTAAGATAATTTTTATTTACCTTGAAATTAAAGGACTTAATGGTAGAATATAGAAGAAAAGTACGTATTTTTGTTTTGTTTTATTCTATTTTGTTCAAAAAGAGGATGGCACTGTAGCGCTGGATGGCGCTAGTAGTATGCCACCTCCCAAACAAGTAGTAGAAGAACAACAACAACCAATGGCTGGAACAACTGCCTCTGCGCATGCTCAACATGTGCATGTTTTTTCTTGGACGTACAGGCATGTTTAGCTAAAATAGTTACCCTAATCACATTACTGCGTAGTTTACGGTTTTTAATTTCTATCGCATTTCTCATGTTGGACTCCGTTTGGACTGTTAACGACTGCTGCTCTGATTAAGTGACAAATATCCAACAGAAAAAACGAGTAGCGGACTAGCTTAGCTTGCTATAGGAGCAAGTGGCAGCATGGCAGCTGTGTTGGGGCTCATCGCTGGCAGCTACGAGCAGATCGCATTTGGTTACCAAGTAAATACTGATGAAAAAGTGAGTAGGGATGTTATTTTGTGGCGATGTGTACATGTAATCAACCTACAACTTAGCCTAATTTGCAATGTATTAAACAGCTTGGGGTAGTGTTAGGATCCCAGGGAATAGTTACAACTGATTAAAGTAAAAATAAAAATGTATAATATCAGTTAGATAAAACATTTAGAAAGAATTTTTACTACTTGTTTTAAATGCCTAACACTCACAAAACTAACAATTTATCCTGTGCTGAACTGTCTACAAGATCAAAAAGTATATGATAACTTCCAAATTGTTTATTGGAGGAAAAAAATTTGCACCGATTAATATTTATTGTATAATCACTTTAAAAAACAATCAATTTAAAGGGCCTTTTTCAGTTGGGATAACTGCAATTAAGCAAGTGTCTGTATTTATTTTATTCATTTATTCTATGTGTATGATTTTTCTTATTGCAGGAATGGACAGCCGAAGCTATTTTCACACATCATGCTCATACTGCTTCCGTGTCAGCTGTGGCGGCCAGCGAGAGGTTTGTGGTCACAGGAAGCAAAGATGAGAACATACAATTGTATGATATGAAGAAGAAAACTGATTATGGGGCTCTGCTTCATCATGATGGTATGATTAATTTATGTTGTTAAATAAGATTCCAATTAACTGTATTGACTAACTTTTATAAGGCAGGACCATCAGTTGTGACTTATCTTTATTGTTTAATTCAAAGAGATTTCCACAGCCTTATAAGAATCATGATGATGGCTGTAACTTGTGATCTGTATATTTGATTCAAACACTTCTTTACTGTACAGGCTCCATCACTTGCCTTGAGTTTTATGGGGCATCTCACTTACTGAGCGGAGGAGAGGATGGACTTCTGTGTGTGTGGAGCACAAAGAAATGGGAATGTCTTAAATCCATTAAAGCTCACAAGTAAGCACACAGAAATGTCCTGTGGTTGCCATAATTGTTGCTGAATGTGACAAATCAAAGTTGCTTCTTTCATAATCTTGTTTTTCTCAGAGGTCATGTCACATCTCTGTCCGTCCATCCTTCTGGGAAACTTGCACTGTCGGTTGGGACAGATAAGACTTTGAGGTAAAACTTAAAGGTTTCCTGAAACATACGAAAGATTAATTTAAGAAAGGAAAAAAAAGTAATATGACTCTTCTTGTCCTTTTAGAACCTGGAATCTCACTAGTGGAAGATCGGCTTTTATCAAAAACATCAAACAGAGTAAGTTTTCCCTTGACTCAAGAAAAATGCTTATTTTGGTAATTAAGGTATGACATGAGCCTGTTTTCTTTACACCTCTTACAGATGCACACATTGTCAGATGGTCCCCAGATGGAGATAGATACGTGGTTGTGGTGAATGATAAAGTGGATATCTACAGTCTGGAGACAGCCTCTGTGACGGGAACAGTCACAAACCCAAAGAGGATCTCATCTCTTACGTTCTTAAATGTGAGTTCTCGGGCCAGCACTCAGTAACATCTACTGTATGTAAGATGCACAGACTGCAACAGTTTGAGGATTAATGCTTTGTAATTAAACTAAAAAAGGCATTGATACAAGACAATAATACAAATGTAAGAATATTGAGTTTCAACCAGTGTTGTGTCTGTCTATTTAGAACACCATCCTGGCTGTAGCAGGAGACGACGAAACTGTGAGGATGTGTGATGTGGAAAAGGCTAATTGGGTGTGTGAGTTTAAGGCTCATGAAACCAGGTGAGTTCAGAGTACTCTGTACAGCACTTTTCTCCTGCTATGTGAATATTCTTGCTTTGCTTAATCTGTGTGTGGTGACTGAAAGAGAAATGCACTTTTCTTTGGAGTTACCTTTACATTTGTTTGTGGTTTCAGAGTGAAAGCAGTTGATAGTTTGATTATGGAGCATTACTGCGTGCTGGTGACTGCTTCAAATGATGGTTTCATCAAAATGTGGAAAATACATCTGAAAGAGGTGCTTCTATTCTTTTTTTTTTATTGTTAATATTTCAATACAAGACCTTGAAGCCAAATGCATACATTACATCTGCAGCACAGGACTGTTTATAGTCACATTTGCTTTAATAATGGGACTTGTCTTTGCAGCGCACAGAGATGATGATAATGCTTAAAAATATCTTTTAACTTAAAGAAGTTAAGTTAAAAAAGACTACTTACAAGGGTGAAAAAAGGAAATCATTATATATGATATTACCTTGCTAATCTGTAGATCTTCTGTTTCAGGAGCTGGAACCTCCCACCCTTTTAGGGGAAGTGAACACAACAGCTAGATTGACATGTCTTGCTGTGTGGAAACTTTCATTGGTGCAGCAAATCGCTGAGAAACCAGCATCTGAGGCAACAACATCTGAAGGTGGGGTCATGCAAACCCAAACTTCATTTCACACAGTGTGTGTGTTGAGTGTTACATTTAACAGGAATTTCCTCTGAGAGTGAGGATAATGAGTTAAACATTTCTCTACTGGAAACTAGCTCTATTACTAAATCTCAAGCTTGAAAGATGCATATTTAAAAAAAATACTTATAGGTCATCATTTCTCCTCTGTCCACAGAGCTTTCTCAGGAACTTGCAAAGACAAAGAGAGTCCGAATTTCAACAGAAGAAGTAATTCTGGAGGATGAGAGTAAACCCAAGAAGAAGAAAAAGGATGGTGGAAAATAAAGTTTGGGCTCTATAATAAAGCATCATATGTGTTTTAATTATTCATGAACTCTTACACAAATCAGAAAAAATATTATGCCCTCTTGTCTAATGCTAAGTAGGTCCACCTCATGTTGAGGAATGAATAAATGATGTCTGGGTGTGTTGTGGAGTTTCTGGTACTCGGACACTAGCAGTTAATACTGTGGACAGTATAGGGTGGGATCCTTGTCGTCAGGCCTTGTTTCCCAAAGATTGGGATGTTTGTATCTGGATGCATACTTCAGCAGTTCCCCAGCAGAACTTTGTATTTAAAAAAGATTAGATATTTATGTTATCTGTCATAATGTTTCTGATTGGTGTGTCATCTTTCTCTGCCAAAAGTTAATTTTTCTCCTGCTGGTTGTATTTTTTAAAATAAAACTGTTTTTAAAAGTATGTACAGTTGTCTAAAAGTAATCTTTATTTTTATATAGCTTTAATTATATTGTCAGTAAACTGAAAAAACTTTTTCAAAAGTTCACAACGCATTTACTTTGGAAGTTGAGACATACCGGAAGTGGAGTTTCCGGTTTGGTCGGAAGTTGCTAACTGAATTAAAAACTGACGCATATTTTAGTTTCTTTCAATTTTATTCTTTTCAATTGGGTATGACGGCGAAACGTGTATCTTTTTAGACCGTATGATACCAGTTCACTATTATTAAAACTGGTTAACTTCTTCTTGTTACGGACTGGTTCTGGTACAGTCCGAGTAAACATCAGATTTGTGGTTTCCAGTGGGATTTATCGCAGTACAGGCAGCTTGTTTGTAGTCATGGATGTTGACTGGATCGGGTTCGGTTATGCTGCTTTGGTGACAGCAGGAGGAGTCATTGGCTATCTGAAAGCAGGTAGGCGAGGTTCAGTTTGCAACTACAGTTTTCACAACTTATGTGTTTAAATTATACACTAAAAACTAATTCACCGACTCCATATGTTGCTGTTGTAAGAAATAAAGGATCAGAAGCCATTTTAGTTTATTCGGTGTAGTTTGCTTAAATATAATGCTACCTGACACCAGATATCTACAGGAATCTCACTGAGATTAACCTAAAACTACATAAAAAGATATTTTCTAATATTCATGAAAGTATGAGTTATGATAGGTATGTGTAGTATGATGGTAAGAAATGTAGATAATTATCTTCTAAGAGAAAAGTAATGGATGATGACAACCTTCACATAGACTGCACCTCCTCCACAGGTAGTGTCACCTCTCTGGTAGCAGGACTCCTGTTCGGCCTGTTGGCTGCTGTTGGGGCTTATCTGGCATCTCAGAAGCCAAAGAATGAGTGGCTTTCACTAGGTGAGTGACTTCACTTTGTTAAACTAAAGGTTGATCTGAGTCAGTGCAGCTTAAGCATTCACACTCTGATACTACCACCTGTTTCCCTGTAATTACAGCTACAGCAGGAACATTGGCTGTGGTGATGGGACTGAGGTTTCTCAGCTCCTGGAAGTTCATGCCGGCTGGTTTAATGACATTAGCAAGGTAATGCTGCTTTCCTTTTACTAAAGTAGACTGTTGTAAAACTTTTTTTTAAAAATAAAAGCCATCTGGTCATCTATTTTCAGCGCACTGATGCTGGTGAAGACTACCGTCGGAATGTTAAAGACAAGACCACACAAATCTTGAACATCTTTATATTAATCTTTTCAATGTGCCTGGAAAGACCTTGAATGTAAAAATTAAAGCATTCCCCTCATATTCTGTACCTTAAAAGAAGTAATATGAAAAATGGTTTTATAGGATGATAAGAGGATGACAGAGATAACACTGCAATAGTTTTTCTTTTTTAAATCATTCATCGGAAAACTGTACAAGGCATCAAATATTATATTTGCATATTTTCGCTGTGATTGAATAATAAAATCTAAGTATAAAATAAGCACTTCATATTATTTTTATTGTGTTTAAAAAATACTGACAGCTGAAGTGACTTCTTTGTATATAATTAGGCATTACTAAACAGTCAGGACATGAAGGAACACACATTTCCCAGTAAAAATGCATTAGGAGCTTTTCCCGTGAGTCATCTGTGGAGCGGGTTTCTCGGCTACCGGTTGCTTCCATATTTGGCGGTCCAGTCCACTCGTCCATGCACCGGCTGAATATTTGTGTTCCTGGGGAGGGTGGGTTTCATTACGGAGTTTGTGCTGGATCCAGGGATCTGAGGATTCAGAGATCTCCTCCATCCTTCGAACTCTGATCAACGACAAGCAAAGTAATAAGTAATAAGCAATAAGTAGTAAAGTATGAAATGCTGACAAAGCAGTATTCAGTGCTGATTGTTTTTTTATTTTTATGAATTAACCTTCATTTGCGGGTGCAAGCTGCTTTAAGGAGATCTTCCTTTTGGATGTTTTTATTTTAGTGTCAATTCTTAGATCAGCTGCAGATGACAGATCCACTACAAGATTAGCAAAAAGAAAGAAAGAAAGAAAAATCAGCCTCTGCAATGACATTTCCCTCATGAAACCTTTCTAACTCCAGGGGGTGTTGTGATAAAGTTTGATTTTAAAAAATGATGATCAGGAACACATTTATGCTTTTGTCTTAGAACATGAAAGTATGAATTAACCACCAGTAAAGTACTCTTGATCTGAACAAACTACATCTCAAAACCCCAGAATATTCTCTTTTATCATCTGATTGGTATGAAGCAACAAACACTGCAGGAAGTCTGAGCCACTGAGAGGACAGAAAAGCCTGATTGGTGATTCACCAGCTGGGGTGCCTCCTATGGGTGCCAGTATAATCCTCTGTCTGGCTGCTCCTGTCTCGACCTTCTGAAAAGGTGATGTGAAAGTCTTGGTGTTTCTCATGAAGGAGTCTGGACAGGAAACAAGTATCCGTCAAAAAATGTGAAATCTGTCCACTGATATTGGTTTTGTCTATTTTTACTAATATTACTAAAAAAAAAAAAAAAAAACTTTTTAATACCAAATTTGAAATCTACCTTTGGAAAGACCGAGATCTGCAGGGGTCTTTTCTTTCAGAAGCTGCTTATCTGTTTTAGAAAAATAAATAAATAAAATCACAATAAAGACAGACAAGAAGTCAATGGAGAAAAAAAAAAAAAGCTTCACTTGAAAATTCTCAGGAAGAGGAAGGGATGTTTCTCCAGCCAGATAATTTAGAATAATGTAGCTTGAGCTGCTTAGTAAATAATGTGATAATCAGTGAGGAAAAAAGAACTTGTGGCCTGTTAAATTGGCATTTCCTTTGTCTGTGTAATAGTGTAATTAGCTACAATAGTTAGGAAACTACATTAGCTTGCCCTGCAGTCTGTAATGCATCTTTATATAAAAGGCTCTAGCAGGGATAAACATAAATCATGACAGTCTTCGGACGATGCTCCTGACTTAGTAGAATTTAAATAATTCTTATTGCATTAATGAGAATGTCAGTAAAATGTGTAGAAAATAGTGCTTTCAAATGATTATGAGTTTCTGGATTGCTTTGCTTAGTTAGAACAGATCCAATTTCATTAAACCCCTCAAATTTTTGATAAAAGATGTGTTTGTGTCAACAACTTCTGTATTAAAACACACTGTTTTACAGAGGATAACAGAAAGAGAAATGTTCCATACAGCTTATAAGAATGTCACAAATAAATACTCTAAAAACATTTTTTTTTACCTTTAACCAGAGGAAGTTCAAGGCCTTCTCCTTTGTTTAAGCTCTGACTACCCGTCTGCTTTTTACCGGCCCTCTGATCCCCCACAGAGGAGCTGCTTTTTGGATTTACACCTGAAAAAAATGAAAGCAGCTGAGGGTGAATTTAGTGAACCCAAACCCAAACACCTCCACTGATTAAGAGTAGATTGCTGATGTCAGACTGATCTAATTCAGTTTATTCTCATCAAAATGATTTTTGATGAGACGACCCACATATTCTAAAATTTCCCATTAATAGACTGTTTCCTGAAACAGAATTGCTAGCACTGTTTCTTGTTTCTGGTCCTGAAGTACCACCGGTACCGCCCTGCTTGTTTTAGATGTTGTCCTACTCCAACACACCTGGCTGCAATGAATCAGGTGTGTTGGAAATGGAAAACATCTAAAACATGCGGGACAGTGGTACTTGAGGATTGGAATTTAGAAACACTGGGTCTGCTCCTTTTCAGTCATCCAGGTGATGACCTGGGGAGAGGTGACGAATAGCAGGGGAGGAGGAGTTTGTCACTTAAGTTTGTCACAAAGTTGATAATAAAAAGTTGGTAATAAAGTCATAATTTTCCACGCATCTGTTTCAGGCTGTTGCCTGCAAAGTGCGACAGTGTCCATTAGAGGTCTCTTAACTTAACAAATGAGGACGATGCAGTATAAAGAAGTTGGACTGGGACATAACTTTGCTGCTTAAGAGCAGCTGAACAGAATCATAATGTAAAGGCAGAAATTGGTTGAGGAATCATTTTAATGTATGCGTATCTACTGAACTTAAAGGCCACGCATCAACATTATTTATCAATTTGGAACATTTTCCAAGTTAATCTGCAAACCCGCTCTGATTTGTTTGTATGTGGTTAAAAGGGGGTGTTCTCTTCAAGCTGTTGGATCTGAGCAGGTCATTCAGCTAACACATCATTTTTTATTGGTTTAATATCACAACTCGGAACATTTGAAGGTTTGGTTTTAAGGATTTGTTGATAAGATAGTTGCTAAATGATGTTCAGAATTACTACAGCAGTTTAGTGGACGAGCTAACTAAGAACAAGCAAATATTTGTGTAATTGCTTTGCTGTCATGTTATAAATGTTCTTTTTTACCTCCTCCGTCTGTTTCTTGTTTAGGGAAAATTGACACTTTTTAATGTTGAGTGACTAAATTGAGGAGAAACAGGAAGTTTTATCATAATCATTATTGAAGATGGTTTAAGATAATAAAAAAAAAAGTCAGATATCCATACATGCTCTCACCAGGTATGTATCTGGACTGGCGGAGGTAGTGCTGCTTGGCAGACAGAGTGGTGGACTCAGCTCTGTTCAGCCCTGCGCTGTTCTGGAGCTTTACCCCTGCATGGTTCTTTGACTCCGAAAATCTAAATAAAAAAAGTCATTATTGGATATTATTAAAATATATTTAAATAAAAACAACAACAAACAAAGAAAACCCCCAAAAGTTCTCTAACCGAAGGCTGGGCTTATCCACAATGCTTTTCAATGAAGCGATCGTGGGTTTTTTAGAGATAGAAACTCCGGCATCATCCCCATCGTCCAAGCTGACCGACTTAAAAGACGTCTGGACCCATCGTCGACGTCCCGTCCAAGACCCAGACACACTGTTCTGTGCTCCGGTGGTAGCTCCTTTCTGTATACGTATAGATGAGATGATGTTTTTGTCTTTCTTGTGAATGATGAAAATAAATGACTATCTAAGTATCATTATGCTCTGGTCTTGCTAGAATCTGAGGCTTAACTCTAAAGTTTACATTTAAATCCAAAGCTATGCCAAAGTTAGATGAAGAAACACAGGATTTGATGAGGCTATATGAGGAAGACAGAGTGAGTCCAGTTCCAGTTCTTAAATGAATAATGTGCGTCTAAGTGATACCTACAGCTTGGAAGCTTCCTGGCGGCCTGTGTTTGACCAGGCTGAGCGGTTCCTGCTGCCCGTCTGTCAGCGTGCTCATGTTCTCCTGAGGAAGGGGGATCTGCTGGAGAGGCTGATGGAGAGACTGGCTCTGTGGTTCCACTTGGCTTTTATTGAGCTCAGAGAAGTCCAGGTCTGTCTTAAACAGGGACAAGGGCTTTGGTTCTGTAGCTGCCTCAGACACCTTTTCCTGATGTTTGCGTCGTGCTGAGTGCTTTAGAGGGGCACCAAGTGATTGGCCAACATGAAAGTATGGATACCTCAGAGCCTGAAAAACATGATCAATACAAAAATCTTTAAAATATCAGCCTCATATCTTTTTAGTTCATGTGCAAGCATGTGTTTTTGGTTTTTCCATGAATGAGAAGCATGCAACATGGCACAAAACAACACATCAGGTAGTACGTAGTATTTGATTCAAGTAAAAGTGCTTTGGATAAAAATATTCAGACTGCTGCTGACTTACAAACTTCAACAACCAGCGCTCTTAACTCTAATCTTTCTTTTTATTCAAACCATTATATATGTGAAAAGTTACTGGGTTTTAAATGTACCTGACTAGCACTTGGTCTTTTCTCTGGGTCCCACTGCAGCATGTCTTTCATCAGTGTGATCGCCTCATCACTGGCGTTGGGAATCAGAGATCTGAAGCTGGTGGGGACATATTTTGGGAAGCGGAAGTTCATGGAGGCAGCCAGGTTGAAGCCTTCAGGCCAGTCTGACTGATGTGATAAGGAAAAGTTCAAGTTTTACTCAACAAAATCCAAAAATTGTACAGGATTGCTCAAATATTTACAAGAAGTGATGAATTGTCTTTTGTAACATTTGCTAACACAGACGATGTACACCTTTATAACGCTTTTTGTGTGATGGCTCCACACCTTGTTCAGTGTTCCCAGCACCTGACAGATCTTGAAGACCTCATCCACCTCGCTGTTGCCTGGGAACAGGGGTCTTAGTGTGTACAGCTCCGCCATGATGCAGCCCACGGCCCAGATATCGATGGGAGAGCTGTAAGAGTTGGACTTGAGCAGAACCTCTGGGGCTCTGTACCTGATGTAACGGCACAAAGAATAGCTTGTAAGATGTTGTGGTGATTTAACTGTGTTCAATCATGAATTTATCGTCACATGTGAAGAAAAAAACCCTTACAGTATTAACTAAGTGATGTTTTTCTTTTTGCCACAGCAGACAGACACTAAAAAATACTATGTAACATAGACTGCAGGGTCAACAGGAAGCTTTTAATTGACCTCCTAATAAACAATGTTCTTCTATAAAATATTAAAATCTGAGCTGATTATCCTCTGTTCAATCAGTTGGCCTTCCTGTTTACGTCAATGGTGACCGTTCTGTCGTTAGTATCCAACAGTTTTCTTAAATGTACATTAAATAAGTGATTTTACAGCAGACCATCCATGTCGACAAGTTTAATTCACATTTCCATCATCAAACTCTGATGTTAGCTTGTAAAATAAATCTCACCATCTTGTGGAAACGTAGTCTGTGTAAGGTGGCTGCGAGCGGATTTCTCTTGCTAGTCCAAAATCTGCTATCTTGACCAGCTCTGGGCCCATGCAGAGCAAGTTTTCTGGTTTCATATCACGATGGAAATACCCTAAAGAACAAGACACACCTAATAAAACTACTGCTGAAGCTCATGTGTGCACAGAGCTCTATCATTTTCTGAAACAATAACGCTTTTGTCTCTTAAAGCTTACAACCCCTTACACTAAGTCTACCACCAAACATGACTTTCTGCTAATACAAATCACAGATCTTTGATTATAACACAGTTAAGATGACTCAACCTATCAATTAAGCCGAGCCTTTGGCAACCCTTTATTTATTAAATGGGAAGGGAAAGAGAAAAGGAAGAGTCTCTTACCGTGCTTGTGAACATATGCTAAACCAGATAAAACTTGGAACAGAATGTTCCTTATCTCATTTTCAGAAAACATCTTATCTTCCCTGGCAGGTCCATGCAAGTAAAAGAGAAAAGGGGATCGAGAAAACCAGTATGAAACAATTGTATTTTATGGAGCCAGAAATCAAACCAAACACCCATTAGAGCTAAAGACTGTTGTTTTTTTCTTGGGAAACTGTCTCCCTGAGTTAAACTTATGCAGCATCCACACCTGCTCTCTTACAGGGAGAACAGGAATGTCATTTCATATTTCAGTTTTGGTTATTCATGTTGGCTCAGTCGATGGCTATTAGTCAAAAACGTTGAGGAACATTTTCCTGAAATTGTTCCACAGTTTTCAGATTGAGTTTATCACAGATTGCTGAACCTTTGCACAACCTTTGTCTCTCTGAAACGCTCCATTTATACCCAGTCATGTTACTGATCTGTTGCCAATTAACTTAATTAGTCGTCAAACGGTCCTCCAGTTGTTTTGATTTGATTTTCCAGCCTTTTATTGCCCCTGTTCCAACTTTTTTCAGATGGGTTTCTGCCATCAAATTCAAAAGGAGCTAACATTTTGGTAAATGGTAAAATGTCTCAGTTTATCAACTGATGTGTTATTTATGTTCAATTGGGAATAAAATAAGATTTGCAAAATATTGCATTCTGTTTTTATTTACATTTCAAACAGCGTCCAACATTTTTGGAATTGAAGATATAATTTTTAGCAGTTCATTGTTTTAGTATACATGTGCAGGAGCGTAATTGAGCTGTTAAACAAAGTAGTTCATACATTGTGACTTAACGGCAGAGACGTTACCTTTAAGTTACTTTTCCAACACAATCTCTGACATGTTTGGTCATCTGACAAAATAAACAGAAAAATATGTGTATGGGACGAGCTTTACTGGGACATCCAAAACAACTCTGGAAGCAGAGTCTAGACAATTTCACCCGCGGCATGGAAGTACATACAAATGAGGTTCAACCCCACAAGTGTTAAGTCTGTTTTTTAGACCTTTGATTTCATGCTATTTTAGTCAGACTAAAATGTTTATAAGTATTAAGAAAGTCCAGTTTTGGTCGGATCAACAAAATAATTCTTTTTTTTTCTTTTCAGGTCTCATGTGACAGTACTGACAGCTTGAAAAAGCAGCATTTCGTAAACGGAAGAAGATAGATTTAGTTTTTCTTCTATCTGTATTCAACAGCTTTGCTCAAGTCACCAATCATCTTTATCAATCAAATAGTCCCAAATATCTCACGTCATGTTTCTGAAGACTGAAAAAACAGTGACAGATAATGCCTTCAGTACAATAAACACAGCGAATATGCTTTCGCATGTTCACAAGTGAATACAGTTTTCTGAAATGTTCATACCTTTCTTTCATAAGCTGATAGAGGTTTTCTCTCATGTACTCAAATACAAAGTAGAGGTGGTCATTTTCCCTGATCACTTCCTTCAGTTTCACCACATTAGCATGGTTCAGCTTCTTCAGTGACTGAAACAGACACACACACACCAGAATCACAGTCAACAGGCTCATTATGTCAGTCAATTATCAACATATGTCCCAATTCAGCTACTGAAGGCTTAAGTTCATAAACATTACATACCAATAATGGTTCAAGTTATATAATTCATTTTTACACTGTTTGTTGTTAATTTTATTTTAATGCACAAGCTCCGATAAAGTTCATTTTAAAGCAGGTTCCCTCCGTTTTATAGTGGATTAAATTGAAAATGTAACACATTTAAGGGTTGGCTTATGCTTGAACAAAAGCAAGATAAAACTAGAGTTATTGGTAGGACTAAAGCTCATTCATTAAATTATTTATAACTAAACTATAATTCCATAAAAATAAACTATAAGTAGAAATGATTGCACATTAGATTTAATTCAATGTCTTGACAACTTAACAGAAAAATGGAGTAAAAATTGCTGGTATAGAATGACAGATATGACTTTTTCCTTCCAGTACTAAATACATTGTTTTTTCAACGTACAACCATAATTATTCTTACCTTCACCTCTCTTAGGTTCAAGCACTCGTCCCAAGAATAAAACTTCTTCTTCATCCTGTTGTGGAAAAAAGATTTGCATAATTTGATGTATAAGCATTGCCACTTAGGTCCCGGAGTTCTAAATAACTCCTCTTTAATAAAGCTATTTGATACCATATTTTGCAAAAGTTTCATGAGCCTGAGTATCACGACTTAAGAAAAAAAGCCCAAATCAACTTTTTTCTGTCGTCACCAACATAATATCCAAATCTAAAGCTAAGCTCTAAAAATATTCACACCCATGGCAATTGAGTTTTGATTAATAGAAGTCTTCTGTCTGTTGATGGCATCAACATGTAAGAAACTATGGTAAGACATTATGTGAGAGATATTATTAATAAATCTGAATCCTTAATTTATCAATCTTTTTAATTATTATTTTTAATTGAAATGCCATGCAGGAAATTATTCATACCCTTTTCTCTAATCAGAAGTTTAGTCTTATTTGTTATAAAAGCAATCAGATTGTTCATTTAACTGCTGAGAATATTCTGAGGTTTTGGACCACTCATCTTTTGAGAATATCTCCATTTTCTCGCCATTTTCCCATTGCTTTCTTTTCTCCTTGAACACATTAAAGGGTTAAAAATTTCTTGACCACTTGGCTGTGTATTTTGGATCACTGCCTAGTTGGAAGGTCCCTCGAGAATGATAGCCAGTAACGAGAACTTTTCTGGATCCATATTCTGAATGCATTACGACCAGGACTCAATGAGGAGACGTCTGCTTTTCTTTGATGTACTCAAATCTTATGCTTTGTTGTATGATGGCCGAGGCCCGATGTTTACATTGCATGGATTGTTCATTCAATTTCAAGTACAGGCATTTTGGCCTGGGACTTCACCTCCCATGATGCTCGGCACCTGCACTGGTGTTGTATATTAACTCTCAGATTGCATAGATTAGAGTGTGAGGATTTTTTTTTTCATTCTCAAGATAGAAATTATGGAAAATGTCAAAAGTTAACACACTACACTGGTATTCTAACATGAATATAAGGCAGGGGGGGGGGGGCCAAATCCTGTCCTCAAGAGCTATTATCCTGCAACTTTTAGATGCATCCCTTCTCCAACACACCTGAATCAAATGAATGGCTGGTTACCAGTCCTCTGTAGAGCTGAATGACATGCATTTTTTCCTTAATCATCTTGTTAGAGAACAGCCTGTTGTGCAATAGACTGAACAGTTGTACATGTGCATTTGAAAGTTTTGAGAAAGTCAAATTAAGTTAACCCGTAAAGGTTATAGTACTAGTAATACTCTTAGGTTCATTCATACACATGTGATAGTGTATATCACAATGTTTTACCATCTTGTGCCACTTGTTTGTGTCATTTCCAGCCAGAGGAAACCCATTAGTCAATCCAAAAACATACAAAAAAATCCCAACTTAACTGTAAAATACAAATCAAAAGGAGATTACAGGATATATTTCATGCTTCATACCCATATCAGCAGCATTGTTATACATAACCTACCTTTATATTATGATGCTTCCATTACTTGACATACCATGCAGTTTACGTTTACCTCTTCAAATCATCAGTATCAACTCATTCTATAGCCGTACGTTAAAAACTATTCATTGTCCTTAATTGTTTTGTTTTTTTCTCAATATATATGGTCAATGAAAAAATTACGTTTCTCATTTCGGAGGTATTTCCTGCAGCATGCACTGCAAACACAAATATAAATGTTTGGCAAAAAATATGTCATGAACAAAATTGTTGTTTTAGTTCAGTTATTCATTGATGTTCAGTTGTAGTCTCAAAGCACCATGCAGCAGACACTCAAGGTTTAATCCGCTTAAAGCCCCGAGACAAACAACACCGTATGTATGTGGCATGCTTGGTAAGGCATTGCTCACCTTTTGATTGCCACTAGCTCCCCGGTCTCATTGCTCTTCCCCAGGAGCACACTGCCGTATGTGCCATCGCCCAGCTGCTTGAGCATGGTGTATCGATTCATCGTCCACACAAAGTCTTGTTTCTCCTTCAGCCCGGAGCCCTGCCAGTCCCAGACACTCCAACAGTCGTTCATTATAAACCCAGTACAATCACTCCACAGATTAAAAAAAAAAAAAGAAGAAGAAAAAACAGCACTGCTTTGTCTTGCTTCTGTCAGTCTACTCAAAGGCAAATAACCAGAAATAAAACATCCTGGCAGTGTTTATTTTCCCTCTGGAGATTAGTGCCAGTAGAGAAACACCTGACGAGGGCATTCGGAAAAGTGAAGATGTCTCGATCTTGCCTGTTGCACTGCAACCTAAGCTAAGCTTTCACAGCAGCAGAGGACAGGTGATCCCTTGTGAGGGCAAGTGGATTAAAGTCTTCATGTGATTAAGAATATGTGGCAGGAAACAGACTCACCGGAGATCCCAGAGATGTAGTTCAAGTCCATAGAGGCCGAAAATAGGACCATGGTGACACATTTGTGTCAAGTCAAGTCAGCTTTTCAACAGGTTATACGTTCTCACTTGGTAATAAGCCATCAATACTGCATTTACAGACACCAACACAGTCAATTATACAATAAAAAAGAGCCCAAATGACATCTTAAACATTATTATTCAATATATGAAGTTACAAGTCACCAATATTAAGTACTGTCTTTCAACAACTTCACAACTTCCTGACACTAAATAACTGTTTTGATGTCTACCAATCAGGTTTCCGGCCACAT
>JAOXYM010000008.1:22673245-22692291 GCA_028567055.1 Leptatherina wallacei | reverse complement strand
TTTGTATGTAAAGCACCTTGAATTGTCCTGTACATGAAATGTGCTATACAAATAAACTTGCCTTGCCTTGCCTTACTGCGGTGCTGACATATATTCAATGAACAATTGCATTAGTGGTCACAGGAATACTTGCACTGTTAATGCATAAAACGAAAGCAAATACATTTATTTAAAAAAAGTGAGAACAACTGTTACATATCTAGCAAGATCTGGTGTTTGTTAATGTCACACTTTTATTCATGTGTTGTAGTTTATTTTTCAGTGAAGTCCTCTCATAAGCCAAATTCCCCTGTTGTTTTTTTATTGATCAGTTACTGAATATAATCCAAGAGCTAAGAATACAAAAGTGTTATAGAGGATAGAGAAATATTGTTATTACCTATGTCAGCAATCTTTTGGTAACATTAGGATTAGATACAGGATGTTGACTTACTTTTCTTATCTACTGGTTAAACACTGAGAGAGACTGTGCACATAACTATAAATTTAAGTTGATGCTGAACTGAGCCTGCATTTGCCTATACTAGCCCATCCATTGAAAACAGGTACAGCCAAATTCTGTGACCTGATTGAGTAAATATCTTGCATTTACATGGATGGCTGTCACCAAACATGAGGTTGTCACAGTATTTACACAAAATGTTTTATTTTTTTTTTCATCTTAATTTTATTGATGACACCATTCTGTCACACTTGAAAATAATACATGAAACTTGACAAAATATTTTCACTGCTATGAAAAACATATCTGTACTCTAAAGCAGGGATCACCAAATCTGGACCTCTTAAACCAGTATGCTGCAGGTTTTCAATGTGTCCCTGCTGCTACACTCCTGGTTTAAATGAAATAGTTCTTTTAATGACCACCTAGTATTTAAGTCAGGTGTATTGCATCAGGGACACATTGAAAACCTGCAGGATACTGGCTCACGAGGTTGGGATTTGAAGATCCATGCTCTAAAGTTTCCATGTAATCTTAATTTATGTATCTCTCTGGATAATCTCAGTTGCATGGGGTCGGGTTTTATAACTGACAACTAGATCTCAACACAAGCCAAGCACTGTTTCTTTTTTTTGTTCTTTTTACAAAATTTATAATAATAAAGAGAAATGAGTATGAGTAAATAGAGTATGAGAAAACATTCAAATTATGTATGCCACTGCTTCACGATTAAACAGTAAATGTGATAAATTTGTATAAACTCTAGTCAAAACTTTTAGCTAGCTTAGCGCACAGAGGTAATGGAACCAATCTTTAGCTAAGAGGCTAACTAAGCTAACCTTACTTCTTAGTCCGGCCATTATATTCAGACAAATGGTTTAACAGGTTTTTTTTTCTTCGTTTTCTTTTTTTTTCTTTATTCAGTGATACTAAAGACCCTCACAAAGACAGAAGGAGCCGATACAAAGGTTACCTGTGGAGACTCACGCCGAGTATCTTCGTCCATCAGGCGGTAAGTGTCTCTACGACGAGACCTCAAACATGATGCATACATACATGGAGTATATTAAATAAATTATAGGAAAAATTGCGTGTAATATGAGTAAAGGCTGACAAGACAGCCCAGTTGCCAGGTTTATTTAGTGGATTCTGCCATTTTTACATGATTTTGATCAGGGCTTGGATCTTGTTCAGTTGTTATTGTAACATACAGTAGAAATGAACATAATCTTACATGCTAATTGCAAGGTTCACACACTGTAAAGAAAAGCTTTTGCGGTTTATTGATTTAACTCATTTTGCTTAACTCTTACTTTATCTGTTTGGACAACTTCCTCTTTAAACCAGATCTTCCATGTGCTGTCAATATCCAGGTTAAAAAACTGAGGGAGGTCAATTTTCTGTTTTTC
Source organism: Leptatherina wallacei (assembly GCA_028567055.1). Lineage (NCBI taxonomy): Eukaryota > Metazoa > Chordata > Actinopteri > Atheriniformes > Atherinidae > Leptatherina > Leptatherina wallacei. Next base: position 22,690,440 of record JAOXYM010000008.1, on the reverse strand, counting down.
TGTCAGGGGTCTGCAAGCTTTACTGAAAAAAAGAGATTTCTTTTTCTTTTTTTACCTGTCTCCACCAAATAAAAATTGTTTAGAGCCACAAAACATATTTGACTCTTAAACAGTAACTTAAAATTTAGAAAACTGTTTTATATAGCTTTTTATGTCATTACAAAAAAAAAAAAAAATAAAAATAAGCCAACCTTACATACAATGCTGTCTGTCCAATATGACTTAGGCCTATAAATTATTGAGTCTAGAGGAGTTGAACCAGTTTGCTAAATTGAGATGTTAATGGTTCTTTCCTTTCCTTGACAGTCTTTGTGGATAGAGAAACATGTCTCTGATTTCACTGAAGTCCACGAATAGATGCTCTAATATCATAATGAATGAATCTTTCATGTATTCTCCATTTGTGAATCTCCTCAGTTGCAACAAAACCTGCAGCGGTATTGAGTTTAGGGACTCTTAACGTATGCTTGCACTGTTCAACTTCCCACAGAACTACTAGAATCACTTTTTCTTAAACCGTCTTCGCCTTGCGGCTTTTTTAGATGCTGTTTGTTCTGCAGATGTCTTTCAATGTTAAATTTTTTTGCTCTTTGCTAATTTCTTGACACAAACAAGTTGAAGCCAGCATCATTGATGAATCTGTCCGCACAGAATTTCACTGTATTTTCCACCTGGAGCCACTGCCAGGGAGGAAGGGCTGTAGAGTTGCATGCAGCTCAAGAGGCACAGGTTGCATACCCCTGTCCTATTGATTTTCCCTTCAGATTTACCACCAAATGGGCTCTATTTTGTTTAAAACACAGTCATGTGAGAAAGAAAGCCTGTCTCCTAATCGTAATATTTTTACATAATTTAAACAACAAAAATTTCTACCAAGTTTATAGTTGTAATACAAAAGGTGTCTAGAATACTTTAGTATATGTGGTTGACTCAAACACTCCAAGATGTCCACGTCCTGTGGCTGCAGAGCAAGTCCAGATCATCATCACCCCTTCCACCATCATGCTTAACTGTTGGTGTTTATATGCTACGTTTGGTTTTATTTAAACCAAACATCACCACTTAGTTCTCATCCATCCAAAAGATATTGTTCCACATATGCTGGCTTGTTCAGATGACTCAGACTGATATGCAGCAACGACCGCTTCTCTAAGACCGCTGATGTCTTTCCGCCTTGATAAAGTTTCCTCTTTGAGAAGGCATTCGATAAGCAGCAACTAGCTACTACTTACCCTCATTTCCATGAATTGACTGGTTAGGGGCTTCATTATGAAACATTTTGACAAAAACACAGTGAAAGAAATAAAGTAAAGGAGATAACTGGGGAGACTAACTGATATAGTGGCTGTTGTTTTAACAAAGGGAAAGTGAGCTTATGTGTTTTGCATACATTGTATGGATCAGCTTAATACTGATGTTTTGCATCAGGGTTGCGGTGTGTAAAATAATGCACATTTACATAAATCTTTTTTTTTACCTTGTCAGATAATATTTTGTTCAAAGATGTAAATAAGGATACATTTATCTTCTTCACAATGCATGCTTTACACCCTAACATTTAGGTACCTAATGTCGTTTCTCTATGAATGAATTTAACAAGTGCTCCATCTAGTGGTTAACCTTCAACACTGCATGTGTTCATGGCTGACCCTGTTATCCCAAGCAATCTTTCTGATCTTTATATTCTTACACTTTAATAAATATCACAAAAGTTTTGGAATATGTTGTTTAAGTAGGAAAATAACACAGTTTAGCTCCGATTTAGCTGTAATCCCCTATAAAAATGCAAACAGGTGAGAAGATTACTGCAAAGGAAATAAACACTTAAAATATGTTTTGAACAATCAGCTGAGTTCAACCATTGCGTGCTTTTGAAATATCCAAAATACCAACAAAAGCTCCTTTAAGCCAAATTTAAGGACCGATTCCACAACAACAGATATGTAAAAAGGGCTCAAGTGCTGCTTTGGGTTTCAGATGGTTAAGTTGTGAGGACTGATGAATGATAATTGGAAATGTAACAGAAAACAGCACTTGATTAAATCATGAATCAAACGTTTTACACAATTAAATGACAGGTTTTAAGCCTGTGAAACTGGATTTTTACTGTATTTATGCTTATTTTATTTGACAGAAAGCTATTAAAAGTTTAAATCTCATTTAATAGGATTTTAAGTTGTCAGGAAATAATGCATCGATTTAATGCCTGCAAAACCAAATAGTCAGTTGTTGCTGCGCTGTTGAAAAGAGCAGGTTCACTGAGCAGCAGATACCAACTGCTTTAGACATGCAGGCATGAAATGCGAGGAATGAAAATCATGACCAGCATTCTCGAAATGGCCATACTGTAGTAATATGACGTGCCGTGCATTGCACCTAACATCGGTGCAGGCAGATTGTTGACTGTCTGCGCAGCGGATAGACGCATTTTTCTCCAAGGCTGTGCTTTCGGTTACTTACGGTAAGGTGGACCCGCAGTGTCCACTAAGGGATCAGGTGATCCACTAACTACGAAGCGGAGGCTGACTGGGGAAAATGCAAAATGACATATAGCAAATGTCGGAGCATTATTCATTCACATTTTCGGCTCAAAATCGGATCTAAACCGCATCGCTGGAGCTCCAATGTAACGATGGCACGTTAGGGCTGGTGGCGCATCTGCAAAATTTTTTTTGTTTTTCTGGATATTTTTAATATATGAAAAATCACATTCACAGACAAATATTGGTTTCAACATGGGGCTGTGCTACAGTTTGCGTCCCCGGCTCTTCGGGGACCTGAGCGGCTCTATCTCCAACGCTACATCGGACTCAGACCAGCCTCCTGACGCCGCCGTGCCGACTCGCGCCGGGGGAGCTCGCCAGGAGGACACCGGGGGATGCGGCGAGACTTCGTCGCTACGCGGCGGCGGTGGTGGTGGTGGCGGCCTGGTGCGCCCCGGGGACCCTGCCAGGCTCTCAGGCGAGGTGCACCGCCGTGGAGACACCGGTACCGACAGTGTGCTCATACAAAACGGAGGTGGCGGCAGCGGCAAGGGCTCGGGAAAGGACCGCGGCCGACGCTTACAGCTGCTGCAAAAGACAAGCACCCAGAAGCAGAAAAACTGGGACAAATTGTTGGTGGAGGAAAGGGAGGCCGAGAAAGAGGCGAAGAAAGTCAGTAAAAGCATTGACAGGGCGCTGAGGGAGCTCAAACGGGAGTATAAACAGACGCATCGGCTGCTGCTGCTCGGTAGGTTGTTTCCCTCTCTGTTATTGTTGGATTAGGAAGGTGTTTATTAATAGAAACCAAAACGCACCGGCCTGTCCAGAAATTATGTCACTGCTCTGGCGAGGCCTATTTTACCACATCTTGATGCCTTGGCTGTGAAGACCCCCGGCTGTCAACGACAAACGATGAGGATGAAGATGGGTTTTCCACCCTGTTATTAGTATATTTAAGAAATGTCAATAACCAACTAAGGAAAGCTGTCGGAGTGGGCCAGCATAGGCGGGTAAACACAGAGTCAAACCTCATAGCTCGGGGCTATGTGGCCATGTCTACCTATAAACTATTACTAGAGTATTATATAAGGGTGTGACATCTGTTCAGTGACAACAGAAAAGGAGAGAAACCACAGATGTTTTGATTAGCTGCCACATTCACAGCAAGAATAAAGAGTCCTCTTGAATTAAAGTGCTGGATTATGTTTGAAGTGCTGTAGACTGTGGATCATTTACAGTATTTTCTCCCCCTTTTTACAATAAGTAATCATATAGTAGAGAAAAAAAGAAGGCTGTGATACAGTCATACTGTGTAGTGCAACAAAGTGTATTTAGTACGCTATGTGCTTTATGTCCAGACACAACAGGTGGGGAGATTTTGGGGAGTCGACATTATAGTAATGTAAATAATAGTAGTTTAGTGTAGAATTGCGTGCAGTCTAAAGACCAAAACTCCTTCAGGTTCTGGGCCATAACTGAGTAATAGAAACCAAAGCTGAGTACAGTATATTGCCCTTTGTAACATCTGTCCTGGGACAACAGAAACAAATAGCTTTTTGATTTACAACTGCAAACTTATAGTGAGGTTTCTTAATACTAAATAAAAAAAAAAGTATTTGTTGTGTAGTAAAGTAGAGTATAGTGGTCTGTGGTGAATTAGAAAGTTGTATCTTACACGGTTATACACTTCAACAGGTTCTATAACTTACAATGTAGCTTCTGAAACCCACTAAATAATAATAAATCATATTGTACTAGATGATAAAATAGCCACTTCTGCAAACATACTGCAAGGTTTTCCTATCAGTAAAAGTATACTGGGCATTATCTTTCAGTGTGACATGTCGTGGTCTGTGGTGCAGGGTGATATTTGTGCAGGAATTTAAATCTGACCCAGTTTGTAATGTAATGTAATAATACAGAGAGCACCACCAGATATGTCTCGTGGATTCATAAAGGTTTTTTTTTTCTTACAGAGTAGTACTCTACTCTGTCATGACTCACAGTCTGATCTGCACATGAACACCAGTAATATGGGCTATTGGCCAACTGGTAGAACTAGTTAGAGATAGAAGTACTCTGAACTGAAGAAAGCTGTAGTTGAAGTTGTTCCTCCTGAACTTTCATTGACCTTAAGATCTGTGGTTATTGTTTAAAAGTGCCTTGTTTATCTTGTCATGGCACATTTGTAACAGTTTAATTAGTTTTTCTATCTATTGTTTTGTTTCTTAGGTGTTTTCAGTATTTTTTATTTGCAAAGTCTGTTTTTTGATAGCGTTATATTAAGAAATGGACTCACTTAAATACAGTAGTGACTATATTATAAGAACACGATATTTAAATGTATCTAAAGTATAGTTTAATGTCTTTTGATGTCTTGACACTACCTAGATTTTTGCCATTTTCCCTAGCAACTACAACAGTTTAATGAATAAGAGTGTTTAGTATACCATAGTAGTGTGTAATAAGTGTTATGTAGAAATAGAGGCCTTCTATCTGTTCTCTAGTGTGTTTTATGGAACAGTTGCACATTTCCAGTATATTATCTCAGGCATAGTCATACAGCTGTGTAGAAGTATGCGTAGCCTCCTGTTATATAGTTGAAAGCTAGAATTTGTAGGTGCACATGTGCTTTGTGTCCCTCTTCTTGTGGAGTTTCATTGCAGAAATGATTCACTCTCCCATCGATATAAAAGAGAAAAGGGGTAACAAGTATTCAGATTACTGCAAGTAGGTTTTCAGGTGCTGGCATGTCATATGCCTGTTAGCAAAGACAAATCTTACTTCCTAAGTTGGAGTCTGACCAAGTAAAAAGTTGTGTTCGTCCTCCAGGAAAGTTTTTGAGCTGCTGCCCTCATCCGTTTGACCTTTTTCACATGAATTACAGGCCTTTTATACATTTTTATGGGATAAATTCTCCCATCTTAATCTGGTATTGTTATATTTAGACTCTAAATTTTTGTCAGGTGCATCACAGTGTTTTCCGGCGTCTTCAGACGGAGTTGTTGTGCTCTCTCTGATTTTGTTGCCCAAAAGAAAGTAGGTTAGGACTTGTCTCATTCAAACGGCAAGGCTAAAATTAACAGCACTCTTTGTGTTCACCTCTCCGGCTGCTTTTAAGAATTTACATAAGAACATTTTAATCAGTCAGGATTTACACAGACCGAGTTTGACGGTTGTGTTTTTTTCTTTTTTCAAAGCAAAAATTCAGTGAAATAAGTGTAAATGAAGACTGTTGAGCTCTTTGGTTTTCAAAACTATATTAGACTTCAGTTGAGAACATCTTGACCAGTGTCATTGAGGTGTTGCCGTTGAGAAAATGAATGTGTAAGTGTTGACACATTTATAGTAAAATACAGGCCTCACTTTCTTTTGTTACGCTCGATGCCACTCTGCATGTATCTGCTTCACTCTAAAAAGTGCAGCACTTCTTTTCTCTGCATAATAAATGGCCACCAGTTTAATTTCCTGAGTAAACAGCTCTCACTAATTACACACAGGAAGAAATGGCTCATCCTAATGAAGTCACACAGGGAACTGTCATACATTCTTCTATGAGCTGCTTCTGAATGCTACCGTACGCAGCATGTTTGACCTGCCACTTCAACATGTCATCGTGGTTTTAGGCGGCTCTATTTTCCTCCATAGAGTCACACTCCCTTTGCTATACCTCAACCAACTCAAGCCACAGGCCATTTCTGGTTTTTCTGAAGAGGCCTTTGGGACTTTATGCCCTGCAGGACTCCTGTTGCATGCCAGAGAACCGAAGTGGTTTGAGTTCCTCTGAAAGTGGACACCTTTCAAATAGTGTTACATTTCAAGGCAACGTATGCTAGCTAATCTGGGTCACTTTATCTGTTTGTATTTGCTGAAGTTTTTTTTCGTGAAGTATTGGTAATTATATGGAATGAATTCATATCCGAAAATTGCGACTACATTTTTTCATTGGAGCAGATTTTAGTAGATTTTTTAAAGCTACCGTTGCGTTTTTGCTTTTTCACAGCATACATGTTGATGTTTTTTTATATAAAGTTACAGCTTTCTTTCAGATATCATCAAAATTCAGGTGTTTTCAACAAAAATGAGCACATAAATGATAAAATGTTGATTTTACAGGTCATTTCTTGATTATAATTTTTGTTTTGCTTTATTTTTACATACCTGACTAGAGATTATTTATTGATACTTTGAACATTCAAATGATTAGTAAGTGTTCAGCAAAATAAATCTTTTCAGCCGACACATTGTTTTATTTACCCAAGCAGGACGCAATTTCTATTGAGTAATTATATGTAGTGAATTTGCTATATTTAACCTGAAATGCTTCAGAGTAAATTGAGCTGATAAAGAGATGCTAGTGTTATAAGGGAAACTGTCAAAATGAATACTCTTCTTCATTTTCCATAAGGAGAATGTAACGAAAATGATCATATTAAGTGGTCCAAGTCAAAATTAAGTAGCCTTAGTGGTTGTAAATATTCAAATGTGAATACTAGATGTTGGTATTTCATGGTCATTTGTGGCATTACATTTTAATTTTGGGTTTTTAGTAAAACAACTGAACAATCTTTGCCTCTTGGAAAATGTAATGGACATCTTATAAGACTGACTATTAATCAGTTTATTAACAGAATTGAATTAATTATCTCCTTTACCCTAATTTATAACAGAAGCCATTTTAATGGCACATTCCTAAAAAGTTCCTGAACATCACTCTTGTAGAAATTACAATGCAAGATGGGTTGTTAAAATCTAATTAATACTATCTGCAAAGGAAGTGAGGTTAAGATGCCTTCAAATATAACTTGTAATTTTGTGTTTTAGAAGTTCAAAACTTTTTTTTCCCCAAAGTTAAAAATCTAAACTCACTGATCAACAAGTTATGACCTGGACTCCTGGGAACAACTTTTTGAATAGACTACGAGTCCAACGCTGTGTGTGTTAATGGATTAAGTTGGAATAACAAAACTATTGTTACATATGTCTCACGTCTTTTAATAGAGTTCCAATAGACTTTATTCTCGACTGCAAGAATAGACTTGGGAACTGGAAGGCAAGTTCCTATTATCTTTTGAAGAGGAAGTTACTTTATTGTTTTGTCTTTTGGATCAGATTCTGCACTGGCCTGTGATTGTATCTGTTGCAGCTTTCCTAGAAGTCCTTAGTTGGTCGTTTCATATCTCAGCCTTATCGCCTCCATGGGCCCGAACAACACGCTGCCTGCAGTGCTGCGTTTGACAGAAATGACTGAAACGGGGTAGCAGGCAGGCCCGTGAATAGCTTGCTGGAAGTTAGTGGCAATTGTCATGTATTGTTTTATTATTTGTTTGTTTTTTGAGCCACTGTCCTGCATGTGAAGCCACATTTTGGAAACTCTTACTCATCTACAGAGGCACGCAGCACAGGCCTGCCGTCCCTCCTCTTACAATGCAAGTAGTTGGGTGAACTTTGCTTCGGTCTAAATGAGTTTTATCATTGACTATCGCTGAACTTTGCTACTCACCAAGTTCCTAGTTAATGAAATCACCGACAAGAGGTACTGGAACATAAGTTATTGTCATATTTGTGATACTGATAGCAGAGCTGTGATAGGAATATTCTTACTTGCATCAAAGGGAACCACAGCACATCTAAAGGACATTGGATTAGACCTGTACTCCACATTTGCTTACTGTATTATTCATGTTTTATCAAGAGCCTCTGTCCCCACAGAGAGGGCTGTAAAGTTCTTTCCAGCTTTAGGAAAAACATTTCAAGGAGGCTAATTTTAGCTCGGTATCATTTGGATGTGTGCCTCGTTTATACAGTACATGCTTCAGTTATAGTCTGGGTCAGTAAATAAATGGAGAATATTCTTGTACAGAAAGTAACTCTTTAAAGTATTGGTATTATTGAATTTGCTATAACATTCTGTTGATTATTATCTTTATCCAGCCAGAAAGCCTGCACTCTTTGAGGGTAGTAAATGTATTAACATGCAATCCGGTGCTAAAAATCCAAATGTAACTTTGCATTGCAGACAACTGATGAACAACTTTGTTTTATGGTCTTACACTGCCAGTCTGTGGGAATTAAACCTTAATCAGTGGAGGCGAGGCTGCTGTTTTGCCATTTAGACATGATGGTCTAGAAATAGGCGTAAAGCCGGTGTCAAAGTCTGAAGTCAAAATTTACTTCTGATAGAATAGAAGATGTGGAAAGATCTTTTAAATCTGTGCAAACACAAATACCAACAGAAACATAAATTATGAATTGTAACTTATTATATTACTTACAAATCATCTATTGATTAGTTAAAGCCCTCTCCCAGCTATGTTGCTGATCTGTTCAGTAATTTTGCTTCTGGATCGATAATTTCATGTATTGTACGTTGCATAAAAGTCGGTTGTGCACTGGCTGCTTTCTCAGTCTTCTGTTTCATGTGTCATGTTGGACCTTATTTTGCTTCAAAATCTTCCAGCCTATCCAAAAAAAAGTTTCGATGCTGTGTCAAATGAACAAAAACAGATTGCGATCCTGTATTTGAGTGAATAGAATATAAAGACAACAGAAATTGTTTTATCTGTGCAGTTTTGAAGAATATTTTCTAAATTTTTCATTTGTTGTCTGCAACACATGTCAACAAAGTTGGCGCAGGATAACGTTTAAAATTGTGCCGCATCACCTCTCCTTTTTAAATACGTCTTCCTATTCTTACTTCATGAAAGATTGTGGATGGCAACATGTTGCTCCAAAACTTGCATTGTTACCGACTGCACTTATGCATCTCCATCCCATCCCAGATGCTGATGAATGGTTTCTCTCCTCTGCTGTGCGGAGGATTCAGCATCCATGATTTCCAAAGAGACTTTCAAGTTTGGATTAATCACACCACAGAACAGTTTCCCCTTTAACCTCAGTCCATCTTAAATGAGATCAGTCCAAGATGAAGCAACAGTTTTGAAGTTTTAACTTGTCGATGATGAAACATCCAAATTCTTTGCAGCCTTTTTTGATCTGTTTTATCATCCAACAATGAGATGTTCCACCAAGTATTGTTTGTTTGTTTCTGTTCTCTTTCTTTTTGGCATGACACACCTTTTTAAAAAAAAATTTATTTCAAATATTTTACTGGCATTTAGTTAAAAAATAAGAAGAATTTTTTTTGAAAAAATCTATGAAATTTCTAAGCTTTAACATGTAATATCTTTGATTGAATTTAAAAGAAACATGTTCTAAGTTATTTTAAAGCCATAGTTTACAAAAATTTGGGTTGTAGTAGAGATGTCACAGATTCATTCTTATATGAAGAAATCCCCCTCCTTCAGAGGATGAATGTGAAATGACATTTGGTTTCAAACTCAAAAGAATGAGTTCTGACCAAGTGAAGTTACAAGCAAAAAAATACCTTTGATTAAAGGGGGAGTTAAAATAAAAATAAGCAACAGCACACCATTTTAATCTTGTTAAGAGGAAGCCAGAGCAAGCTAAATATAAATATGAGACAGTGCTTCCTTAAAAGGACAATAATTTATGCAGCAAAACCTACTTGTGTGTCATTCATAGGGAGCTGACAGTATCTACAACATTCATGCAGTACTGAGTTTGATCACTAGAGGGTGTTGTGGGTCAGCCACTCGTTTTGACCTTGCTTTTTAAGGTGGAGCGACAGGATTATTCTCTCTTTTGGTATCAGAGGACTACTGATAGAAGCTTTATTGTCCCACTGCTACAGGTGAAGTCAGGGTTTTAGTCAGGATTTGCATGTTGCACAACTTTGTTACACTGATTTCACTACGGGACACTTGTATTTGCATCGCATTTGCCAAATTCCATGGCAAAATGAGCCATGAGTTTCTGTGAGCTTTTTAGGGGCTTATGAGTGATTTTAGTTCATGTGTCCTGCACATTTATGAGTTTTCAGGGCCCAAATGCAACAGAGTAGCAGTGTTAAACTTCATCATGTGCTCTTTAATGAACAGGATGGAGTCGTTACAACTATTGTCACTTAAAAGCAACACAACAGTAGTTTCGGTAAAGTAATGGTTAGTGTAAAGCAGAGCACCGAGAAAACCACGTATTTTGTTCAACAGGAAGCCACAGCAAGCTAAACATAAACACAACAGTCACACGGCTTTCTGTTTCCTTGACAAAAGCATGACATTCACTGTCAGAGTTCAGCGATTGTCGTACATGTCCTGTTATAGATGCAACACTTTGTATGTGTACATGTATGTATGTATGTCATCAACTGAAATAACGATGATCAATATCTCTCTAAAAGTCAAGTGAAGTCCTGAAAACTAAACTTTCAGATGGACCTTCCCTGAGACGAAACCTTCATCTTTTGGTGATCTATAATTGGGGCTGATCTATTTGGTAGGATTGGCAGGTAAATATTTATGAGTAAACAGGACATTGCACTGAGCAATTATTTATTCTGAACATCTCTTTCTATTTGCTAAGGTGTGGCATACAGTATGACATGGAGGTGTGTTAACTTTTTCCCGAAACATCACTGTAAGACTATGAGATCATTTGGGAATTTCACACACCATAAAAGCACATAAGGCTATTTCTTTTACTTATTGCCTCTGGTATTATTAACATATTCTTGTGCTATGCTGGTTGGACTTTGTATTTTGTGGTGGAGTTGATTACGTCTTTATGGTGATGTAAAAGACCTAAATGGCATTTTTATCTCCTCCGGTGTCCCTGCTATTTTACAGTAGAATCGTGCTCTGCGTGGATCTTATGAGTTTAGTTGGTTACTTGTATGATTTCTATGTTTTTGATTAATTATTAAAAGGAAAATTTGAGCCTGAAGTAGATTTAGAATGAAAACCAAGTCATTTGTGTTACAGGGTTGTAAGACTCAAACCCTATAACGCTGTTTCAGTTTGCGCCGCCCCCCTCAGCTATTATTTGCCATATTTAAATATTTCCCCCTGTTTGCTTCTTAGACTCATTTATCTTACTTGTGTTTAGAGGTGTAAAGAGGTAATATTAAATGGCTAGAGATAAGAAGAAAATCTAAAATAGTAAACCCACTCATCTCAAAATCTTTAAAGGGCAGCTGATGCTCCGGTTGGAAAACTGTTAGTCCACATGAACATCAAACTACACTCAGATTTCTACTGTTCTCATTGTAATAATGAAAGATACTCATTATTAGTTTAATTACGTTGACAAACTTCTGTTAAAGAAAAGTACTCATTATACACCAAAAAGAATGCTGTAGTTAATAAACTTCAATGAATAAGGGAATTTATTGTTGTTGTTGATGGCTGGGAGCTGATTTTAGTTAATCTACTACTATAAGGTTGTTAACAATGGCCCAATGTACCAAAGTACAAAATTACACTTCATTTTTACATTTTTGTTCTTCCTAAAGAAATTGCAAAACATATTTGTAGAAATGTCTATCACATAGGCTACTGATTCTTTTTTTTAAAGAAAATACAATAATGAATATTCTTAATTTTCAACTACCATTTCCAGATATACATTATACAGACACTGAAATAGCCCCAGCACTGTGGCGCCAATGTAAAGTATATTCACTTTACCTTAAAGTCACCAAAAAGCTATCACAGTTTTTGGCTCTGTCACATTCATGATTACTTTGCCAAAACATGACATAATTTACAGTAAACTACCTAAATGTCTTAGTTTAGATCAGCTCCACCAGTAAAAAGCTGTGTATCTTCAAGTATCAATAATAATGATATAATGCTTGATTTAACACACAAAAGAGGACAGCTCCTCTTTACTTTTACTGATAAATACTTAAGTACTATATCATGAATAATGGACAGAGTATTTTTGTTTTACTGAAGGTTATTGCTACTTTTCCTGAGTGGTGCAGTATAATTAAGAAGAAAATGTACCTGTTGAATAAATATAGCAGAGAAAAAGTAAATATGTGGAAGATAATCAAGCTAAAGGTATATGAACTATAACACGTAAATACTCAAGTAAAATACAAACATCTGTCCCGAATTGCCCCGATTGTGTTTCTGTACTTAATTTGCTGTACTATTTTAGAGTGAAATACCAATTGTCGTTGTGTCAATTATATTTCTGCATTAAGATTTTTCTTTTGTATGAATCTAATTTCTTTACTTGAGTACAAGTTATGCACTTGTACTCAGGTTAGTATCTACAATCTACAAAAAGTTGTATTTATTATTTGAAAGATTATTTACTGCAAATATTGCAATTTTTCAGCCAAAGGGACTGTTGCTTTACAGCAAGGGTCCCGGTTCGAATCGTGGCTGAGGTACTTCTTTGTGGAAATTTCACAGTCCAAAAAACATGCATGTTTGATTCATTTGTAATTCTAAACTGACTCCAAGAGTGATTGGAAGCTCGCATATTTTGTCTCATTGGTCTCTGTGATAGCCTGGCATTGAATACAGCCAACACTGTTATATGTTCCATCCATTTAGAAAATGGATGGAACATGTAACACGAAGAACTGTTGTGATGTGGGATAATGCATTTTTTAAATTTTACTTTAATATTAGTATGGCTGGAAAGTTGCTCAGTTATTGTAACTCTGCCAATACAGATTAGTAATTCCAAACATAAAATATAAATCAAAATACATTCGTTTTTGTAAAGGTAAGACTAGATTGATGTTCCAAGGGAAGTTTAGAAGCATGGGACATACAATTTTAGGGAAAATATGGGGGTGGGGGAAACTAAACTTTTTGCTTTTGCTGATTCATGGATGCCTATAATATAATGATTATGATGTTTAATGCCACATACACTAAACAAGTGAGTCAAGATAACCACATTATGCAGTTTTACATCTGAACACTAAATGCATACGATCTGTCTTAAGGTATCTATTAGTTTCTGACTTTGTGAAAAATTATCACTCCCTCAGAACTAATTTGACAGCCATTTATATTATTCTTTTGATAACTAATGTGATGTTTCCTTACCTCAGTGAAACTGTTTAGAGTTTCTCCCCAGGGAGAATTCTTAAAAGCATCTAAAATAAAGTTGTAAGAGGAAGCTCCAGCTTTACCAGTAGCAACATTAAAGTGATAGTCACATTAATGTTTGAGTAATCCAATGATAAAATATGCACTGTTCTAGAATGTGAGATTACAAATGACAAGTACTTGTAGTGCTTTAAGTATATTATGCTACTGATTACTTTAAACTTTTCTATCTTTTACTTCAAGAAGATTTTGATGCACGTCTTGTGGTAGAGTACCTCTGCTCTGTTGTATTTTCTACTTCCACGCCTCTGATGGTAAAATAGTTAAGGTTTAGCAGTATGTAACCAGGATTATATGAGTAAAACAACTCTAAATTGAATTCAAGTAAAGTTTTTTACCATAAAATTTCATCTTTGCATCTTTCCTGCCGACAAAGAAGAAGTACAAACAGCATAAATCATATAATGTATGAAAAAATATGGTAGGAACCATTTTGTAATGTGACTATACAAGTACTCTACATGCTGTTGTTATACCGTCGCAAAATATCTAATTTAGGACTTTAGCACAAACTTTAACTTCTACAGTAATCTGGACCACTATATTGTGTTGCCAGACCTAAAACCAGTGCACACGGATACAGTAAATGGGTTGCCAGTTTGGGTCAGGGCCATCTCACAGACTGAAAGCCAACAAGTAGAGAGAGACCCAGCCCCTCATGTAAAGCAGCACAGAGGCGAACGGGCTTCCACCCCTTTTGCCGATTAGTTTGATACCAGGATAGCGAAGGACTAAATCGGGAATGGCTTCTCTTTCCTTTACCACACAAGTTATAAAATGCTATTTGAGTGCGGGTTGTTAATGTTACAGTTTAACGCAGGTTTGTTTTCCACCTACACGGTCTACGGCTACTTCCTGGTGCCACAGAGAGAGGCAGTGCTGAGTTAAAGAGACAGAAATACTGATAGAAATTCAGATAGAAAAAAAAAACAGAGAGAGGAGAGGGGCTGGAGACACGATAGGAACAGTTGACTGGATTCCCAGAAATTGAAATCCCCCCCTCTCTCTTCTTATTTATGTATATTTGTCTGATATTTCTTCGCTGAAACGAGTCGTTATTCTTCGTCGGCTTGGATGACGGTCGGCTGCGGCTGAAGCGGAATTGTAACGGGGAACATATTCCTCCCTCCGACGGAGAAGCCTCGCCGAGATTTTCTTTTTTCCCCCTTTTTATTTTACAGTAGACTCATTCTGGTGTTATTTCGAAACCATAATATCATCCCAGGTGTCATCTTTATATTTTTTACGATTCCACAAGGAAGGGTTAGGGCGACGGAAGATGGGTTGTTTGGGCAACAGCAAGACTGAAGATCAACGCATCGACGAAAAGGCACAGCGAGAAACTAATAAAAAGATAGAAAAACAGCTGCAAAAGGAGAGACAAGCATATAAAGCAACACACAGGCTGTTATTACTGGGTAAGGCTGATTTATATGTGATGGCTATCTGAAATGTAAGCTAACCGTAATCCCTTTCGTTTACCGAACACGTAGCCCCATTTGACAGCGCTTGCAATAATATGTCATGGGGGTGGATATTGATGGAAGCGAAGCTCCAGAGCCTACAATTAACTGGCTTCATTTCCTAAACATTTCTGGGTTTTCACGCTAACCAGGATGCCCCCGTTTGTGGTCATTTGGTGACATTTTTCTCTATTTTTTTTGGTGTGTTTCCGAAGGTGCGGGAGAGTCCGGAAAAAGCACCATTGTGAAGCAGATGAGGATTCTACACGTCAACGGCTTCAACGCTGAGTGAGTGCTATTCAATACGCTTATTAAATAGGAACATTAACGCCTCAAAATAACATTAATGCTTATTTTTACGGCTCCCTCCTAATGAATAACACTGTCGAGGCCAGAGTACAGCCTGTGAATGGATTTTCCCCAGGCACTGCAGCGCCTGTTGGGCCCTGTATCTCATGCAAAGCAACTAATGTCTTTTTTTTCTCCCTCCTCCTTTTCGTGTGCAGTTATCAGACATATGTGAGGATCTCAGTGGCACACAGAGTCAGTTTCCTCTTTCATGCAAGAGAGTGAAAGGTTGTGATCGACACAGGCCTATTGATGATTTGTTTTGCTGCAAGGCCTTGCCATGGCATTGATCTTAACTGGTCTGTTTTAAACGGGCCTAGAACATGTCAGAGTCATGTAACTGTATGAAAATGCTCTTTATTTATATATATATTGAGAGTATTTATTCATGGGAGGTATGATCTTAAAGCATATAATGTAGGATTTTGGAGGTTTAAGATCCAGAGAGAGAGAGAGAGAGAGAGAGAGAGGAAAAATGGCTGCACCTTTGAATTTAACCTGTTCACCTGGATTCTGATTTCTAAAATGTTTTTGGGTTTTACTTTAAGTTTGACTTAAGATAATATGTAATATTGTGTTTATGGGTAATTCATAGAGCCTGAGGAGAATCCAGTTTGTAGCTTGAATTCCTATGATCAGTAAGTCTAAAGATCAGTTTGGATCTTACAGCTTAAGCCGTAGATCAGAAGATAAAATAAACTTTTTGGAGGTCCGGATCACAGTGATGGTAGAGCAAGATTAAAAACCAGGCAACACATGTTATTCCTGTGGACTAAATAATGGGTTGACAAACAAAGCAAACAACTTGGGAGCGTGTCGCCGGTGCAGTGATCGAGGTGGGGCCTACTAGAGAGCTGTGGCTGATTTATTTATTTAAAAAAAAAAGAAAGATCCTCTTTACCTTAAATGTTGAAGAAGAAAAAAAGAGTAGCTATTCATAATAAGTTGTATTTATAATTGATTCCTCAAGAGTTTTGCAAGAAAATTTCACCATAGGCCTGGACTCGTGCAGTACCTCTGTGTGACCAGCAGGAAAATCCATTCCATCGAGTCTAGACATTTTCACCTTAGCCAGGTTTTAAAAATAACTACCTCAATTTGGTTTTCCACTTAAGTAAGATTTAATATTATAAATCTTTAAAAATAAGGCCCCTAAACTGTGTGTTAAATTGTATTACATTGCAGCCCAACCTGGCGCTAACTTATTCATAGCTAATTTGATGATAAAACTATTGTAATTTGCCATAAGTGATGTTTTTGTAATCGCTGCCTCATGTGTCCGTTCTGTCTCCATACAGAGAAAAGAAACAGAAAGTCCAAGATATTCGGAAAAACGTGAAGGATGCCATAGTGGTGAGTTTCATCTGCCTCACCTACCAAATGTGCTTAGTGACTCTGTTGTTACACTGAATCTCACTGCAATCCCATTTTACTGATTATTATACAGGCTTACGAATAGTTTTTCCTGTAGTCATCCCGCTTAATGCTTGTCCCCCCCTCTCTCTCTTTCAACTTTTGCTTTGTAGACTATAGTGTCTGCGATGAGCACTTTAATACCCCCAGTCCCGTTAGCCAATCCAGAGGACCAATTCAGAATCGAATACATCAAAAGCATAGCACCACTCTCTGATTTTGACTATTCACAGGTAAGACATTTAAGAAATTTCAATGTGTTTGTGTGTGTCTTCATATGCCCTTTTTGTCTCTTCGGAATGTGTGTTTGTGGGTTTGTAATGGTATGGCTTTGCTTTTTTGATAAATGGTCTGATAATGTAGATTTTAGTGGTGTAGCTCAGGATTGTCAGCTGTGATTTTGCCGTAACAGACTCCATCTTTCTTTCTTTCTTTCTTTCTTTCTTTCTTTCTTTCTTTCTTTCTTTCTTTCTTTCTTTCTTTCTTTCTTT
>JAOXYM010000008.1:22652552-22673145 GCA_028567055.1 Leptatherina wallacei | reverse complement strand
CTTTCTTTCTTTCTTTCTTTCTTTCTTTCTTTCTTTCTTTCTTTCTTTCTTTCTTTCTTTCTTTCTTTCTTTCTGCTGTAGTACAATGGGCCTTTTTTTAGAAGCCATGTTGTCTTTTGCTTCAGGAATACGAAGTTAAGAATGGAAATGATTAATTAAGAGTTATTAACTTCAGGATCTTGTTGAAAGCTTGATTCCTTGTCAAAGCTGGAGCTCATTCACTGTATGTGGATTTGAATGCGAGTTGGAGCACATGGGACTCTTTTCAGTATGTGATCAGCCATTCGATAGCACAAGGCCATGTGTTGGAAATGTAGATAATGTTTTACATAATTCTGAAAGTCTTCCTTGTTTGACACTAGTTTTGCTGCACCCAAAAAGCAGAAATGACAAATTGATACAGGACTATAGATAGACTCACAGAGATTTGAATATTTTTTGTTAATGCCCTTTTGTTGGAACCACAGTGAGGTATTAACCTGATGTTTCATGGGAGAGGAATACGTGGCTAATTTCTGTTTGGTGTATTGATCAGCACTTTTGACATGTTTTAGATCCGATACAACTTTCCATTCTCTTCATGACATTGAGGTACTAAAACCATTTAAAAACTGCAAAACTGATCTAAAAGGCATTACTGTTTGTTTGTTTTTTGCACTGATCAGAGATGATCAGCTGATAAGTTTCTTTCTTTTTAAGAGAAAAGGTATACAGTTTCAGCTTCAATAGAAGGACAAGTTGCTTGTTTTTTCTCTGAGCTGTGGACAAAATACAGCATTTGAAGATTTGGAAAATTGTGAATCAATGAAAAGAATTGATAAAGAAAACAAGTTAATATTTAGTTATAGTCTCTTTTAACCATAGTTTAAAAAAAAGTCTTAAAATCAGACAATTGTTGAGGTGTTGTGCAATAATTAGCTCTTTTTTGGATATTATAACTGTACTCTGGTCTAATCCACACAATCACAAGCTGTACAGCAACACTTTGTCCTTAAAGTGCTATTCTTTCTGCGTTGCCATCTTACATCTTATCATGTTGTTTCCCAGCTTCCCTCTCAGCGGCTTTATTTAAGACGACATCACAAGAGTAACCATAAGAAGCAGTTGGGTGTTAATTTCCTGACGGAGCAGCAGTGGCCCTCGCTGCTGTGATGTTGTGTTGTATGAGGGCCGGGGCCATGGGGAGAGTCGGCGTTGAGTTCCCAGGCCTGGCCAAGCCAAAGGGAACAACATGGCTCTGTTTGGAGCGACTGTGCTTGTCAGCAGTCTCAGGCTTTGCTTGTGCCGTCAGTGTCACCACTACATTGTCACTTAGTGCCACCAGGCATGACATCCAATACATCAGCACAGGAACACAGCCAGTCAGTAACCTGTGGCTTTCATCTGTTGGCGCCGTTTTGAAATGTGGAAGCATATTTTGCCGGGAAAATTCTGGACCGATGATGTCATGTTTTGTGATAAGGTATTAGAACGGATAAGTAGAAGCAGACAATCTGTGTCTCTCTTGGTTTGACTGAATGTCTTGCTATGTAAGCATGTACCAAAATGACATTTTGTCCAGAGCAGCTGCCGTTTTATTTATCGCTTATCAATTACTCTGGTAATTGCTCATGTATGTCAAGGATTTTGTCCAAGAAATGTCAGAAAAGTGTGAAAACTTTCTGTAAAAAATTTTCCAGAACGAAAGGTGACATATTCAGTGTTTAAAACTACATTTATAATTATTTCAAATGTAGAAAGGCTGTAAATCCATCAATTACAGAAACTAAGACTAGCAAATGCCCTTTTTTTTCTCTGCTTGAGAATGGCCTCAAATTGATAACCATTACTAAGTAAATAGTCAGATGAGTATAGTTTGACTAAAACAATTTTATAGGTAGTCATTAAAATATTTGGGATTATTTTTCCTCTAACTATTAAGCAAGCATTCGCCTGATTGTTGCAGCTGTTGAAACTTCTGTTTTTTATTGATGCTTGTGAGTTTAAAGTTGTAGGGCAAAGATAAAAGTCATGTTAAATGTTGATTTTAGGAGTATTATAGGTTTAAAAGCATGGTTATGATTTGGAAGTTAAAGATTGGTTATTGTATTATTAGCTGCTTTGAGTCATAACATTTCACAGTTGTAATGAAAATAGCATGAAATATCTTCTCGGATAGCTTTTTGGCTTGTTAGGTTGCAAACAATGCAGCAGTAAAGCTATTCAAAGAGCAGAATTTTTACATGGCGTTTGTGCTGATTTTTACTAAAAAAAAAGAGGTGAATGTTTAGTTTAGCTTGCACTTTAATGAATGGAAATTATTTTGGGACTGTTTTTCCTCTTTGTACTGTATTTACATGTTGTTCACTACCTGTTCTGATGGCTGCTTATTGCTCATAGGAAAAGTTTCCCTTTCAGAAACTTTTTCCTGTGGTAGCTTGGCCTAACAGACCCATGGACCAGAAAGCACCGATGCAAACTGTCATCTATGCAAATGGAAACAAATGCCACTGCTGTAGCAACGTTAGCCACTCAACAGTGTCTGTCAACTGAAGTGAAGCAAATTCAAATGAGCCTTGGCTCCTGTTTTACACTATGTTGTTTCACTCTCAGACATTTTGACTTCATGTGTCATTTTACTGGAAATACGTTTGTCACTGTACAAGTATCATTTGAAACCTGTTAATTCTGTTTATATATAGCACAGACAATGGGGTCAGGATTAGGCCCACAGAAGTTTGTCCTCTTTGTTTTCCAATATTGTCTGATGCAAGTTGACACAATAATCTGCAATTATTGCTTTTGATTAAGAAATTTGGCCCCCTGTGTTTCCAGCTACATTTGTCCAGCGTAACACCTTTCCAGCATTCCTTTGATGTTAACTTGTTAGGGATTTCCTCATGTGGAACATTTTGAGTCCTAGAAGTTTGTTTTTCCTCTAATTGATCACTTGAGGATACCTGATGTGGGGCAGAGGGTGGCATGGGAGGCTGATCTGTATTTGGAACCACGTTATGAAAGATGAACAGCCGCGCGCCCTCTCTTTTTGCTTTTTTGCTCTCTTTTCAAGCTAAATTTGTCTGTACTCTTTAACCGAAATAACCCATGAAAGTCGTCGTGTCGGGTGACTGTTATCTAACACTGATACACTATTCAAGTCCAATAAATGAGATGATAGTTTCCTTAGCAGCTAACAGGTGGTCTGGGTGATTCTGGATGGAGGTTTACAGGTTGTTTTTGCCGTTTCTGTACATTTTAAGGCCAAGGCTCTCTGCAGAACGTAACCCTTGTGACAGAAGATGCAAGCCATTTGCTTCAGTGTTGTTTTGATAAGTTGAATGAAATGTAGGCCATTTTGTTCTGTCAGCCTGACCTATATGATTCAATTGACATTACATCACAAACCTTACTTGATTAAACCAAGGCTGAGCTGAAAGTCAGTACTAGCAGAGGCACAAGAAAATCAGCATCTCATGGCTTGTGATGAAAGTGGGAGTGGAAACAGACCAAGAAGACACAGGAAAGAGTTAAAAAAAAAAACAAACAAAAAAAAACTTGTGTTAAAGCAAATTCCCTCCTGGTCTCTTTCTGCGTTATCAGTTCCTCTGTAGGGCACTGCAGCACACACTACATTTATTCAAAGGCCCAGTGTCACACGCCTCTGTGGAAAAGAGCCCCGAGGACCATACTTGCCTTCCCCTCCTCCCCTCTCTGCCCCTTCCACCCTCTACTCTTCATCCTCGCCCCACCAAGCCCTAACTAGGCTAGTCGGGCCCTTCTTTAAGGCTTCAAGCCCCCTCCATGTCTGCTGGTGTAAAAATCTAAAGAGACCTGCACAACTAGTAGCAAGAGTGTAATCTGTGATGTTGATTCTTGCTCATATTAGCTAAGCTGAGTGTTAAGGTTTAACTTCAGCTGAAGGGGAAGTAAATTAAGCACATGTTCCAGTTTTTTTTTCTTTGTTAATCAGGAGTTTAGTACAACAGGTAGATGTTTTGTTATAAAGAGCCAAACTATGGATGTATTATGTATTCATGTGACATGTTTTTCTTACAGTATATGGCATCATGGCATCAAAGTGTTCAGGTTCTTCCTGAAGTGTGTACATGTGTGAAAATAAGTATAAACAGACATTAATATCTCTTACTCTGTGAAACTTGTAATGACTGGATCAGTGGATTTTCTCCATGTTGAACTTAATCACCGGATCTGCCGAGAGGAGATCTCCCGGAGCATGTGATCGTTTATCAGGCTCCTTCTCCCTCTCTCTCTGGTTCAGGGCTACTTTCGCCCTCTCTCCCCAGTCGGAGTACAGAGCCAGTGCTGAGTGCAGAGTCATGTGGTGGTGCCAGGGTAGAGGAGGAGCCCATCTGAAAGACGTGTTCACAGGAGGCAACGCGGGATGTTAGCCCAATCATCTTTGTTTAGGGCATACAGCGAGTCCTGGGAAATGTCTTAAAGTCATTGATGAGATGAGTTCCCCTCATAATGCTCTCCTTTGTCCAGGAACAGGAAGTCAGCTGAAGCACTAAAACTATGTATAGTCATTTACAGCATTGCGCCTATGGATGCACAGCAGGAGTGTAGGTTAAATCAGTGTATTTTGGGAGAGACAATGAACTTTTTTTAAATGACTATTTATCAACTTTTTAGCCTGTAAATTAGATTCTAAGTGTGCGTAATTCATGTATTAGAGTAGCAATACTGAAGGGCATGCACATTTTGTGGAAAGAAAAGAATGACATAACATTTAGGTTGACTTTGAAAGATAATCTAGGAGTGTTTATAGTTTAAAAAAAAAACTACAATTGTAATGATGGCTCTTTTTTAATAGATACTCTGCAACTACAACAATATACGGTCATATATACAAGGTGGGTCTTATTACATTTCAAGTGCAGGGATTTGTTTTTGTACTGTTAAGAAGTAATCTGACATATTGAAGTTTTATCAGATTTAGTCAAGTTTGATTCTTTATCATCGAAAATGTGTAAGGTTTGTAGTTTACTAACAGTTTTGTGCAACATTGTGGCACAGCAGGGTTTCAGAAGTTTGATTTTGACAAACTCTTGAGAAGCTGTGACCTGTCTTTCTGACTTGTGGCGTTATCTGGAAATCATACCTGTTGAGCAAGATATTCTACTACCTCCTCTGCTCCTACTGGTCGTTGTGCTTGAGCAAATAATTCTTAGGATGTTGCCACCAACATTAAAAGAAATGGGTTGGCTCTGGTTGAAGTGTATATTTGCAGAAGATACTGGAACTGTGGTGCAGCTGATCCTTTCTTCCTAAAAATGTCTGTAGAAAAAATATATGCGTTTTGTTGGATTGTTGAGCCATTCAGGGATAAGACACGCAGTGTCGTTAAATGTCATATTTTAAATGCACATGTGCAACAGCATGGCACGCAGACTGTGTAGGCATCTCCATGTTCACCTGCTGTTTTGGTTGTGGAAAAAAAGGGCTGGAGTACAAGTTATTGGCCAGAGTGATCAATAAATGCAGTCTCAGCCAGTAAAATTCCTGTTTTTGGTGCTCTGAAATGGCCATGCCAGACAGCAATGCATGATTACAACAAAAGGTGTCAATCATATTTATGTGTTAGTGGTGCAGCGTTGTGTGGCTTGAACCCATAACTCCCTTAGTCTTACAGCTAGAGTCAGATGGATCACTTTTAAATATGGATGGTCATCATTTGAATGAAACCAAAATGAAGCTGCTGTTGAAGCTATTAGCAATATGTAATCACATCATTTTCATTTTTATTCTGCTGCACTGATATTGTTTACATAATATCATACAGCATTTGCTCCATCTTGTATATTCACAATAAAAACGTTTTGATAAAAAACAGTTTAAAAAAATGTGCTCCATAATTCACCTTCCTATTTACAGTACTTGAGTTGTGAATGTGTTTGTTTGGTTATTTTGAAGCACCCTGTTGTCATTTCCAGGTGATTGACTAGAGGTATGCATGGTGGATGATCATATGTGATGGCAGTGCATCCTGATGGAGCACTTCTGCATTTAGACGCTGCAGATTTCTCGACATATCTGCCCAGCTACCTTCAGGCTAAAAGATAGTTTTAGTTATTGGTGCAACTTATGTTCTTGTTCCAAACACTTCTTTGTGCTGCTTATTACGTTGTTGTTGTTATGAGCATTTTTCAGTTATGCCAAAGCTGTAACAGGTTACTGTTTATTGGCAAATGAAGGATTGATTCTGAAGACATGCTCAAGGGAAAACTAAATACTAAAGACATACTTGGCACCTGAAATGCCTGTTTTGAATGAACTTCCTCTCAGGTTGCTCTTCTTCCTCCAACTCGGCAAGCCCTCTGTGCTGGGCAGCAAACTACTACAAATGCAAATCTCAATTACATGCAGTTGCAAAAGTTTTGGGGGACTCATTGTGCTGGTCTTTCTATTCTTTTCTTTTTAAATTTGAGAATTTTTGCAGACTTTAGTTGTGGTGAAAGGAAACGTGCTTGTAAATTGTCACACATGTATTTAACTAGTTTTAGACTGTGTTGTTTGTTTCATAATATTATTTTCTTTTTTCCTCAGGAGTTCTTTGATCACGCAAAGAAGCTGTGGGACGATGAAGGAGTGAAAGCATGCTTTGAGAGGTCCAATGAATACCAGCTCATCGACTGCGCACAATAGTGAGTTAAAACTCTAAAAAACATTTATTGTGTTTATGATTTTGAGCTTTCACATTAGGGAGCTTTATTGAGCACATGTGAATGAACATGGTTTTTTTTGTGCAGCTCTAAGACCCAGGCTACAGTTCTACCCTTGCTTTGTTTGTGCTCTTTATGTCCTGTTGGAGGTGAAAGCTATGTGGTGTGGGCTGGTGTCAGGTCATATATGAATATGGCTGAGATATGTTTACTCTGGGTGTGGCAAGTCAAGCAACAATTGTAGTTGTCCTGTGGAAAATTATACATATATCTCCTCACCGTCAGCGTATTTGACATATCTCCATGGCGATATGCAAAGCCTGATCTGACCTGCATTAAAATGTCAGCCTCACACTCATTGTATTGATGTAACTTTAGTCTGTAAAAACTGTAATGACGTAATGATGCTTTAGTTAAAACTAGTTTTTCATTTTGCTGTCAGGTTTGCTCTACAAAACCTATGTGGGTCATGATTTCAGTTTTACTATCATTCGTGCTCAGCTTTTCTTAATACAATTGTACTTTAGATAGTGTAGTTGGGAAATGCTGATAACTGCTGTGTGGCAAGGTGCAGGCATTGATGGCTCTACCTCGGACACAGTGGAGGGCCCCTCTGTTGCCTGAAAAAGGAAGTTTGGATATGCAAAGTGACCCACTGATTACACCGCTCTCCTTTTGCTTCCCCTCTTGATTCACATGTAAATATGAGGACATGTACATGGTGCATTTTCAGGGGGGAGGGCCCACTGGAAGTTGTCCCCTCCTGTCCCAAAGGTTGACTCCCTTTATCTCTGAGGGTTCGGTCAAAGGCACACTTTATCAGTAGCTCTGGATATCGGCTGGTTGCTCGCCATTTTGTGATCCTGTGTTTTATGGATGGAGCATAGAGATGTTTTAGTGATTGTGTGGCACTCTTTTCCTCAATATTTTACATTTCCTGAACATAGATTTGACATATGGTCAAGTCTTGCCTTGTTGCGGCGCCTGTAAGCAGCTGCCATAGAAATGAGAGAGATAGTCAGGTGATGGTTGGAAAGTCACATGAATCTGTAAGGTGGAGCTGATACAATCCACGGCCTGTGTTTGTCTTTTCTGCTCAGTCAGTCAGTGTTTGTGCACAATATGTAAAAAGCTTGTTGGTTATATTCTGGACACTATCCCAGTATCAAAATGACATCATAGAACATTGTGGTATTGTAAACATATCAGACCTTTATTATTTCCTTGTTACAAATCTGTAAATGCAGCAGCCTTCTGGATGTCGAAATCTGAAAGAGTATTCTATATTGTGACTAAAATCACTATTATCAGTGCTTCAGCAGCTAGCTGGAGCACTGATAACGCAGCTGTCCTGTGACATGAGTAAACATTAACACAGTAAAATGAAGACAATGAAAGGTATGCAGGATTTAAATTGAGTAGTAGCAGTTTAAATGTGAGTTTTCTGGTGTGTTGCAGTGGTTTTGAACTTAGCTGATCTGCTTTTTGTCTTTGAATCCTACTTTACTTTTCAAAAATCTAAAGTGCTGCCAAATGGCTGTTGCTTCAATATCATTATATTTTCTTCCTCATTTGATTTCTTCTCTCTCCTTCCCTTCCTGCTGTCTTCCTATCGCTGCCTCACTGGCTGTTACATCACAGCTCCTGATTGGTTAGCAGCTGGTGGGCTGTTGTGCTGTTTGGTTCAGACAAAGGCATTTAATTTATTCTTTCTTAATTATAAGTTACAGTTTAGAAATGTATGATTTTTTTTTTCCTGGACTTGGATAGCATCTTAAGTACTTATCATCAGTTGTTGTGCTTTATTCATGTCCCATGCTTTTCTTAGTCTATCTAGGTGTGTGTGGGATGTAATGCTATAGATTTACTTGAAAATAACATAAAAAAAGACAACTATTAAAATGCATTAGTTGTCATTAGTTAAAAATTCTTTTGTGGGAGGAGAAACTATTTAGACTGAAGTCTGGAAATTGTCAGAGTACATGGCCTCTACTTCCTCTCTTAGTTTTAACCTGCGAATGAACTCTGTGGATGGAAGGCATTAACAGATACTCTGTACTACCTGGTGGCAGACTCATCTGTGTGTAAATGACCACACGCACGCACATGGACACATATTGTTGTTTTGACCGCTCACCTACTCTAACTGGAAACACTGGTAGACGGCTTCAGCAGCCAACTAGGTTAAAAGGAAAGGAGCAAAGTTCATCACACTGGACACCGGCTGTATTAAAGCAAATGTATTTTTGGCCTGCAAGGACCTGTCATGGTGTTTGTGCTATTATTTGTAAGCACTCGCTACTTTTAGACCTGTATAATCTAAACCTGAACTCAGGAAGCTTTCATTTCTTCTTCAGCTTTCTTCACATGTGCTCTTTTTTTGGATTAGATGTTGACTTATTTGTGTTCATGTAACAGGATATGTATTAGATCATGAATGTGATCGGACTGCTTTCAGTCATCCAGGGTAAATTAAAGAGGAAGTTGGCCTACATGTTGTGATGTGTAGGAGGAACAGAGGAGCTTTGCATATTAACAAAGATATGCTGTCATAAAATCTCTAAAAACTATAAATCTCCCTGGACACAATATTTTTTTTTTTTTTTTTACAAGTGTGTCACATTAAGATTTTGTGAAGGCAGATGATATACTTCTGCCTTTTCATCTGGATTGTCCTTCACAGACCTTGTTCCACTGCAGATATTTATTTCAGCAGGCTTAACGCTGGCTGGCCCATTGGATACAGACACAGGAAATAAGTACGGGCCGATGGCGAGAGCTTGTTATGCCAAAGAGCGTGTCCATATCGATGCTTTTGGAATCCTGTCACCCATTGATCTGCCCTCTGCATTGCACATTTATACGTTTTAAGAGCACAGATATGTGTCTGCCAGTTGATTGATTATGAGCTATTTTCAGCTGTGGCAGGCCAGTTCCATTGTAATGCCTTGGATGTGTCAACGGCAAAATCAAACGCTTTTTCACACGCAAATTTGAACCCCAGGCCTGGTCTCAGGAAGTTCCTTCATGTAAATGTCCCCATGAAGTGATTGCTGGGATACCAAGCTGCAGCAGTAGGGAGTAGGCCAGAAGAGAGCTTCCCTGGATGGTTATGGTGCCGAGGTCAGGGACTTGGTGAAGAAATGGTGCTGTGAAACAGCTGTGTGACACATTCGCAATAAGAAGGAGGCCTGGGACAGAGATAGAGTTGATGCCAGGTCATATATGTGAGTATGATGATGCTGAAGCTTGACTTAGGGGCCCTAATCTTATTTTTGAAATCCTATTTTCCTGATTATGAGTTATGCATCGCAGCCTCCCTCTAACCACTTTGTGTGAAAAGACCATGTATTGTTACACAGCAAGCTTTTTCTGGTCAGTGTAGTTCACAAAATTTTGTTGGCGTTCATTTATTTTGGATAGATATAGAATGAATATGAATAAATGAGATGAGATGCTTAATTTAGTCATTTAACTATATTTTAACTATGATAAATATTTTCAAGCTATTCAGTGACAACTTGAACAATTATTAATTCATTTCTTAGACAATCAGCATAAGTCACCCTGTATATTTTCAGTGTTCTTGCATTTAACAATTTCAGTACCATTGAGCTTGTTTAGTCAAAGCCCATCTACACTGAAAATGTAAAAAAAAATAAATACAAAGGTTTAGTTCCTCAAACAACCCATCAAAGACGCTATCGCTACATTATATCAAAACTTCAGACGGACTTAATTTGCCAGCAACTTTTAGACATGCAAAACTTTGTACTTTTTAACTTTATGGGTGTCTGAAGTAACATTCACTCATTTTAAGAATACTTTAAATTTGTGCAAAGTGATCTTACAATTGATTTTCACTTTTCTAATCCTTGTAATCCTTGTAAAATACTGCACACCCATAACTAATATCAGATTATCAGCTAATAAGATGTTTATTGTCCCTCATACTGGTTGCTGAAATATTAAGTCTTTGGTATATCACAGGGTAGTGATTGAAATGGTCATCTGTTTCTTAAAATTTCATCTATTATTTTTCTCTTTTTTTATCCATCTAAAACTACAAGGTATTCAAATCATAATTTAAAAAAAAAGGAAGTTTTAGAGAATATTCAGTTCAGTTTAGATAAAGATGAATATATTAGACATAATAAGAATTGTCAATTTATTTTTGATCTACTAATTGATTGATCTTTTGCTGTAAAAGTTGTAGTGGCACTCAGTCTCAACTCTTTGGTCAGGTAGAAAATGATTTATATTTACATGATTCTTGTCAGAATCATATGGCTGTTTAGATGCATAGTAAGACAGCTGTGGACTTTCCAGATGTTGATCTATTCTTGTAATATTTTCAAGTAATGTCAGCAAAACTCTCTGAAAATGACCACACATTGGATTGCTTCAGATAAAAATGAATTGCCCAGATGCAAGTAGCTCCTGACCTCATCAGTCTTTTTTCAAAGTCAGCTTCCATTTTAATCTTCCACAGATCCTCCATACTCCCTCTGAAGGTATCCCACTTTGACCCTTGTGGATCTTGGTGTACTCAACAAAATTATTGTACGGACTTGACATCGAGTTTTTCAATAAATTTACCAAACCAATATATCAAAAACATCCTTCATCTGTTTTACGAAACGGGGACTATACACCAAGCAGCCACAACATTGACGCCAATTACAGGTGATGTTAGTAACAGTTACCATTTTGTTAAAATCATTTTATTTCTCCAGCCTCCCCCATCAAGACAATTAACCACTCTACAGAGCCAAAACTGCTCAGGAACACCTGGAGAAACATGAGAAAGAGCCCAAGGCATTGACTTGGCCTCCAGACCTTAATCCAATTAAGAATCTGCAGGATGGGTCGGACCTACTTCAATCTATGCAGGCCCCACCCAGCAAGCCAGTTATGAACCCAAAGAATATCCTGCCAGACACCTGAGGATATCCTCAACAGTGTTCATAACTCAAAGAGTCTGAACTGTTTTGCTGCTTGCTTTCAAACGGACTGAAAGGCATAAATGTGAAGAGTTTTAGTTTAGGGTGTAGTGTTGTGAAAATGGCTCACTTTCGGAATGCGACAGGCTTCCAGATCTCTCCGTGAGTCCTGGAGATGTTCTGTGGAGAGATGCATGCATCGAAGGATGGGTCTGGTTCTTGGCCTAGGCTGCGGCTGGTGTTGGGGCTGGGGTTTAGTGCTGGTCACGGGACCCTGTCACCAGCCTGGGGGCCACTGACACAGTCATCTGGGGCAGTAAAGTGCTAAGAATGGTCGGCATTGTCAGCCATTCCCGGCCCCTGAAGGGCCTACAGAAACAGAGGGGCTACGCTTCACAAACAGTGGCTCTCCTCAATAAGGAGCCTCTTCTCTTCACGGAAGAGCCCGAGAGAGCGATATTTATACACTGGCTGCATGTCACTGCCGCTTTTTTATGTCACTAATAAGTAGCTTCAATACTTAATGTTTTAGCTGATTTGATCTACACCATATAATACCAAAGGATGAGTGTGACTGTGACTGTCTCTGAGCTCTGAGTGTTTCTTGCATTTTCAAATTGATCTGTTTCTCTTTAAAAATATAATATTTCTTTGACTGCTTAGTCTAAAGACATGAAAAATGGGGGTTTCTGTGTGGATGTTTGTCAGTTAAAACTGTGTTAAACTTTCATGAATGTATTGTTTTGTACAGTTCCGGTTTTACACAAAAAGGAAATCCACAATATTTTTCATCCCCTGAATAGTATGATTATTCTCACACAGTATAAAATACACACACTTTTATGACTGACTGTTACAGCTGATTGACTACTACTTTTCTTCAAAGAAAGGTAGAGAGTTGACTAGATAAAATTACACAAGTAAAAGGAATGAGGAAGAGAAGTCTAGCCAAAATGATTATTCTATTTGTGCCAAAAATTTTGAACCTTTGAGAAAAATGCTAAACAGCAAAAATCAAATAATTTGGCAGCAAGTTTCTGCAAAGTTCTGCAAAGACCAAATTGTATATGCATGGAGAGCAAAGTTGCAACAAAAGTAAAATTTGTACTGTGTTGATATCTTTCAGGTGCTTTTTTTAAGGAAACTCTAAAAACAACCTATTGTCTGTCATGCATATTCAGCCTCTTTGCTTTTAGCCTTGTAGTGACAGTATAACTTATATTAACACATATATTTACTATAGCACTATTGAAATCATAATCGTAACTACTATGATAATAAAAAAAAGGATACTTTCTTCATGAAATGGATCATAAAAGGCCTTAATCCAGATTAACAAAAACCTTTGTGTCACTTGTTATAATCAGATGACCCTGCTGTCAGCTGACTGAGGAATAATCAAAGGGGGCACTATGGAAGTGTGTGTGTGTTTGAATTTATCTGTGTGTAGTTGTGTGTTTTTGTTTGCATGATTTCTGAGTAAAAGGAAGGAGTGGTTTTGAGTTGAACTGTAGAATGATCTACTGGAAGCTCAGTGGGATTCGATCTACACAAACCGCTGTCCTTAAGGTTGTTAGAGCCCCCTCTGGGACTTGGTCTTTCTCTCACACTGCCCCTCTTGGTCTCCGTCTCTCTCTCTGTCTATCTGTTCAGTCGTCTCTTGAGACCAGAAAGTGATAGAGAAGATGTTGCAGAGCACATGAGAACACATGCCAAGTCTTTTCCAAAGAGTGAGTGTGTGTGTGTGTGTGTTTGTGTCTGTGTATGTATGCCATGTGTGTATGTGTGTGTGTGTAAAATGTTCTCTGTCAGGGCGTCACTTAACATCTTCTGTGTGCCTGAGATTAAGGGTTCCTGTAACTGTTAATTGTTTCTTCTGTCCATTAGGAGGGGATTTAAAGTATTTGGGAAGCTGTAGATGTCTGTACTGAAAATCTTTCAGCCTGGCGGGGAAACTGGTTAAGAGAGCCTAAAGCAGCCCGGCATTGCATGCTACATGTCACAAGATTAGCTACACTGCCAGTGTGTTTTTATTTTGTTTCTAGAGACCAGAGGCTCTGACAGCCTGTGTTTTAGTTTTGTCCGTAGCCATGTTTCCATACAATTGTCAATTTGAGCAAACCTTATGAAGAAATAAGAATTTGGCACATTTTGGAAAGAAAGAGTTATCCGGGAGTGATTGGGGCAACTTTGT
Source organism: Leptatherina wallacei (assembly GCA_028567055.1). Taxonomy (NCBI): domain Eukaryota; kingdom Metazoa; phylum Chordata; class Actinopteri; order Atheriniformes; family Atherinidae; genus Leptatherina; species Leptatherina wallacei. Next base: position 22,659,346 of record JAOXYM010000008.1, on the reverse strand, counting down.
GAGCCCGAAAAAAAGCTTTTTGCATGAACTTCAGTGTTATGCAATTGGCTTTGAAGCACTAAACACCAGAGAAGAAGAGTTGCTTGTGCACTGCAATGCCAGTGGTTTTAAGGGCGGAAGTACATAAGAAGGTGGAAACATTACAGCAAAACTGTGACACTGTCCTCTCCGTATAACACGAGAGGTGGAATAGATGCACTGACTTTAGGTAGTGATCACTAACATCTGCATAAGGGAAAATGAGCTCCACCTTCCAGTCTCATTCAAAAAGGGGAGGGAGCCAAAGTTGAGTCGGGCATGAAAGATTCCTGTATGAAGACCCAATGCGGCCGCATAGTCTTTTTCATTCTAAAAGAAATGATTTCAGTCTAGATGGAGGTTCTACTGTCACTGTATGGATAAATGACACTATTCTTTTTGCATTTAAAGATGACCTTTTCATTTAATTTCTTCTTCCTTTCTCATTTCACTGTCAATATTAAGACAACACGTCACTCACTAGCATTTTACATTTTATGTCCTGCAATGTGACAATTATGGGCACACAATGCAGTGTTAACGCAAAAGTGATAAACAGCTCTACGACAGAATAGTGATTTGCAAACTGGAAACAAAGACATAAACAAACCACTATCCTGATCATTGTTGTATGTTAGAGAAAATGGGAGTGAGGATTTTTTTTTTAACCCAATTCAGGATACTGTAGCTATTCTTTGATGTCATGTAGCATGATGTAGAAACGGCTGATTAATCATGTTGGTTAAATGTTTGTTACATCAGGTCTTATTTGCAAAACATATTTAGATCTCCTATGAGCATCAACTCTTTTTCCAAATAGACAAAAAAAACGCATCAAACGATTAAAAACGCTTATCGAGATGTTGCTGTTCCCATCAAAACTTTTCCAAGAGGTTTTTTTTCAGTTTCCGAGTTTTGATAAAGAAATCAAGTTACTAAAATTGTATCATGCTTAGGTTGTTTGTATGTAAATGGTTAGTTTTGCCTATTTTGTCTTCACTATGTACAGCGATGCTGATAAAATGAGAATTTTATGTTCCACTTAAAGAAGGGTAGCTATAAATAGATGTTTATTTTTGGGTTAAAATGTGCGTCCATTTTAAAGGACAGACAAAGAGCGAGGCCGGTGAATGGCGGATATCTGTGAGGCTGTTACTATGTGCCGACAACGTGCACACATATATCTTTTGTTTTTCACAGACACACACATGCACAGCCTCTTGTTGTCCAGGAGTGTATAAGCACAGTCTGCTGGAGGACAGAAGTGGCGCTGCAGGTCCCCTGCTCAGAGATTGTGGAATGGTCGGCCATAGACCCCCTCCTCCTTCCCCTCCTTCCCCTATTACTCTCCTCTCTCTCTATCTCTCTCTCTCTGTCTCTCTCGCTCGCTCTCTCTCTCTTCACTGAGACTCCCCCTCCTCTCTCTCCCCTCTGTCGCTCCCCTCTCTCCCCTCCCCTTCCACCCCCCACCCCCCTTAGAGCTTATGTAAACTAGCTGTGGAGCCAGGGCAAGCTGAGGCTATTTTTAGCAGCAGCACTGCAGAGCAGAAACTGGCTAGGGTCACGTGTGCGCAGCCGAATCAAAGGGAGTATCCCGGCAATGCGCTGTAAACAAAGGGAAGGTCAGTAGCAGAAGGTGAGACACAAAACGCCTCTGTGTTGGTTTTGTGTGTTTGACTGTGTGAGGGTGACTGTACGCTGCCTGGCCATACCTTCTCGTCTCTTAATGCCCGGACATAAAACAAATCACTGAGTGTCTATGAATGCACCCATATGCTTTCCTGCTCACTCTGTCTCCCCCTACCCTACTCACACACACATCTCAACAGAGGTTGCAAAAGTACAAACTATCTTTATTCAAGTACAAGTACATATACCTGTGTGTAAAAAAACTAACAAAAAAACAACAAAAACTGTTCAAAGTAGAAGTACTTATGAAACCTTTTAACTTAAGTAAAAGTAAAAAAGTACAGAAATGAAATATAACTTTAAAAGAAAAACCCAAACAATTACACCAGGTTTTTCAATGCAAAGTTAATCCTTAAATTATAATATATTTTTTAGAATCTCAAACTTTTGTGACTGAAAATATGAAAAAGTATTAGAGATGATGATGAGTGGCAGCACACGCTCACCTAGACTTTCAGGTGAGTTCTTTCAGACGATAACTTTAAACCGATATCTGAAACAAGGAAACAAATGAGCTGCACTGAATCTGCTCCGTCTGCAGTGTTGTCCGCTTCACTTTCATCCATGTCGAAAGTTACTGATTATTTTGGTCGCAGGAATTACACTCAAGTCTGGGTCTTGTCTGTTTTCAGATGACTATACCAAGTGATTGTCATTTCTTAATGTCCCCATCCATGCAGGTTGAAACTATCGTGAAGTTGGAATTCTGCACAGTAATACAAAATAAATAATAATAAAAAAAAATATATATTCTATCCACCATGTTTAAAAATGAGGGAACAAGCTCCCTTTGTAAATCAAGGAGTAGAAAGCAAAGATATTTGAGTTAAAATGTAGTTGGTAAAAGTAAAACGTCATCAAGTACAGCTACTTGAAAATTGTAATTGAGTACGCTAACAAAGTATTTGTACTTAACTTCCAGCCTGTGCAGCCTAACTGTTTCTCCCACTCATAGAGATAGAAGTGGGAAGCTGAATTGATCAAAGTGGAGTTTGACACATTAGGAGACATTTTGCTGTCTAATCATGACAGGGGCTCCCAGCTCTGAGATCTCTCCGTGTTGCTGCTGAGCCAATTTACCAGAATGAGCAACAACAGATTCTGAGCAATAGAAATTTATCATAGAGCACATGACTATGTGTGTTCAGTGTCTTCTTTAGCATGTTTGGTTGAACAGGAGAAATTTAAACCCTCAGAGCCTGTTCAAAGTCTGGCCTTGTTGTGTTCTGTAGCCCAGGTTTTGTAGCCTGCAGGCCCGCCTAGCAGTGAAGCTACAGGGTGGTGGTGTCCAGCCACACCCAGGCAAAAGGTTTCCCTCCACCTTGGCCACTATTCAAACAAGCTTCAACTTTCACCTCCTGTGGAATGTGGTCATAGGGGGACATAAAGCTATATATAGAAACCTTCCTATATTTTTCTGTCACTGTGGTTTGTTGACAGTTTGAGCTGTAGGTTGTTTCATCTGGCTCGGCCGAACGCAGTAGCTCGGAAGGCTAACTTAAGTAAACATTTAGCTGCTGCTTTGGCGGTTTTGTTTGGCTGATTTATTGATGCATTTATTTTCTAACAGAGGATTTTAGAATTTATTATGCTTAAACCCCCCCCCCCCCCCCCAAAAAAAAAAGCCTTCCAACTTTAAGATGAGATTTTGCCATTCTAGCGATCATCTGCTTTGTCACTTTTATGAGTGACACTGTACTTTAAACAAGTATTTATTTAGAAATGTAATTGCAGTAATTGATGTGTTTCTACAGATGCAACAGATTGAACTGAGGCTAAGAGTGTGTGTGTGTGTTTGTGTGTGTGTGTGTGTGTGTGTGTGTGTGTGTGTGTCTTAATGATGGAATATAAAGTACCAATAATTTTAGTTTTGTTTATTAGTTGCTTTGCTTTTTTTGTTTGTTGTTGTAGACTAAATACATTTCAGATTTCGGGATATGAAGCAGATGAAACCGGCTGTTTGTTTGTATTACCTCGTGAAATATTGGGATTTCTTGGATATTACTTGACTTATTTCAATTAAGTCCAGTCCAGTTTTAGCAAAAACCCCAAATACTAAATGATTTGAGTTTTAGATTTAGCATGTGGTTGGTGTTTTAGAATAAAATCCAGTACATCAATGTATATTATTTGCAAATTAAATAATTATAATGGTATTTTTCCCACATGCTACTGCAATAATCTGCAGTACCTCTTTATGTCCTTTCACCTTGTCCTTACCTGTTTATTGGCAAAGTAATGACACAGTACACTCATTATTCTGTGCAGATATCCCGCTAATCATCCAAACATCAAATCAGCTCCTGCCTCTCTATGACCAGGCCTGTTTCAAGGGACTCATGTTGAAAACTTTGACTTGTAACCTCCTCATCACTTATCCCCAGTGTTCATTTGCAGACTTGTTTGTATAACTCATCACAACTGACTGTGTGTCCATCAGATTGTGACAGTATTCAGTAATTCAATGTATGCCACTTGGTACAGATTACTTTCCCTCTTTTTTAGAAGATGTGATTTATTTTTAGTTATGTGCTTGAGACTGTAGCCTTCTGAAATAATCTGTCTGTGTAGGCCTAATTTTGCTTTACCCTCCCACTAAACACACATACACACAGTGACACACATACAGCACAGAAAGCCAGCACAGATCCCGGTCCTGCTTTGTGTTGATGTATGGGAGAGTCAGGGAATGGAATGATACAAGTGCAGCCTGGCTTAGGAGGAGAGGAGGGGATAGAGAAAGAGAGAGAGAGAGAGGAGTGGTATGGACCGACTGGGGTTGCCATGGGAACCCAGCTGCTAAAACCAGGCAGGGTCAGTGTGGAAGAGAAGCTGTGTGCAGCAGGAGCAGAAGGATGCCACCTGGAGGCCAGATTGAGGACTACGCAAACAGCACACAGGCCTGAACGGCTCAGGTTCTGGCTGCGTTTCAGTCGGAGACTCTTTATGTTTAACATCTGGAAAGTAAGAACTGAAAATTCGAATTAAATTTTCCTTCAAATTTAATATCTTTCTCAGGTGAATGTGTCTGGTTTAATACCACCAGGTGGTCCAGCATGCACAATTTAGTAAAGGTTATCTGCCTCTACTAAATTGTGCAATCTGCACTGATACTGTAGACTCCCCTGTCTGATATTGGCCATTGGTTATTGACTTTTGATTAGGGAAAAGAGGAAAAGCTCATTTTGACTGGGTCACTGGTTGACTTCCAAGCGGAACAAGTAATTTGACATAGAGGCTGCTGTTGTTTACAGGCAAGAGAATTTAAACCTGTCCAATACTGTTGATTGGACTATTTTTACTTTGTTTTCTAATTTTGGAACAATTCATTGGCTGACATAGTGCATCAATAATGGGCTTTGGTATTATTTAGAGGATCCCATCAGTCAATTTCAACTGTATTTGGAAGCTCCACATGGGGCATAGTTTAGGCCTGAAAGAGTTCATATGTTGTACCGTGGCTCAAATTTGGGGACTGAGTCTATTTTAAACCGAGGTAATGTAATGGTCCACATAGACACTGTGCAGAGACAAAAGGGCATTACAACGTATTTTACTTTTTTATATACAACACCTTTCAAAACCATGACTTGATGCGGCCCTGGAAGCCAATTTGGGGACCTTGAAATAAAGCAGGCTCTTTTGTTTACACAAGATTTGGTTTGACTTTCAGGAGTGTCTCCGTTCTTGCTCCTATATTTAGGAAGTACCCACTGAGCTGTTGATGGATTTGTCTAGTTTCAGATCCATCTCCCAAACTGCACACTGTTCCTGTTTGGATGGATGAGCTGAACCCCAGGCTCAGATCTTTCCACCAGGTGACCAGGATCCTGTACAGCTCCACCTTCCCGTAGTTGCATTGCACGTGGCTCTGTGTATTCTAACTAGGGCTGGGCGAAATAGCCTAAAAATCAAATTTCTGATTTTTTTCAAACAAAATCCGATTTAATCGATTTTTTTCCCTCTATTACCTCTTAAAAATATATTTAACTTATTAAAACCAATATTAAACTTAAAGCTTTTGCTTGCAAAATGTGCCTTTTATTTATATGAACGAAGGACAACAAAGAAGGTAAATAATGTAGCTTTTACACTGTATAAACGGCTTTATATCCTGCATAGATATAAAACACCACTGCATCCGTGATCCCCTTTCATCTGCTTCTTTATCATATGGGATCCAAAGTGGAAACAAATCCTCTGATGCCTCTGACCATCAGACGACCAGAGAGGTTATATGCATAGCTAGATTCCAGGCAGGGAGGACTGAGCCCGCTGCTAATGTTGGAAGCTCAAGGAGATTGTGATGCATATAAAAGTAGAAAAAAATCCAGAGTTTCATAAAAATAAATTGCCATAAACTGGAAATTCGATTAATCAATTTTATCGATTAACCGCCCAGCCCTAATTGTAACATTTCACTACGTTGACAGTTTCCTTTTATGTAATGAGTTGTTCTGTGTTGCTGCTTTTATTTGGCTCTTGCTGCCTACCGATGGTAAAAACTGATGGAAATTTCAGTTGACTGCATCACAGATTGTGCTTAAAGGAATGATTCAATTGGTAATTTCTGATCAAGTTTTGTAACAATGAATAGACTTAACTATTTTTCCAAAACACTGTTAAATGCGCCATAACGGCTATGTTCACATTACAGGTCACATTGTTCAACTCTGATTTGCTACAGTTGAGGTTTGATGGTTCACCATCATAACAACTATCTTGCATCTGACCATAACATCACATCAGGACATTACACATCATCTTGCACGTGTCATTTGTGAAATTGTCTGTCTTGGTCCTGTGATTAACTGGCAACTTGTATAGGATGTATCCCCCTCCTCTCACCTGATAGCTTCTGGGATAGTCCATCCCCCTTAATATCCTGATTTAGATCAAGCGGGCATAAAAAATAATAGATGGATGAAGAGAAGGAAGATGGCTAGCTTTTTCTTATTTTAGTGGTTACTGTTAGCAGTGCTGTAGTATTGCTGCAGGATTACAACAATAACGCTCGGTCTACGTGGTTGAGCAAAAGCTGCATGGAATTCTATATGGGAGTCCTTACTTGTGCCAGGTTTCAGATA
>JAOXYM010000008.1:22619096-22643459 GCA_028567055.1 Leptatherina wallacei | reverse complement strand
TTAATCAGCACAGCGTCCGAACCAGCGTGAAAAAATCTTCTTCGAAAAAATCAAACAGAGGTGATTATCCTCAAAAAAAGGCGATGGTAAGTAATGATTAAATTGAGCTGCTACAATTTGCTGCCAGCAAGCGGCGCATTCTAGAGAGTCTGACAGATTAAAGCACCGGCGGCCTCGAGCTGCGCTGCAGTCACATGCCAGCCTGAGTTTCAGTACGGCATCCGTTTTTCATGTTGGGAGATGATCGTAGCAGAACCCACAGCCAAGACATTTGTTGTTCATCACATTGACTTCCTATCAGAGATGAATGATTTCCTTTTTAATTTTTGGGATTACCTGAGACTGGTCTTAAGTCTTTCATGTATTCACTTTGAGTCATACTAACCATGAATGACATGAAACTGCGGGATTATGTATTGCTGTTTCCTGACTTGTGTCTGTTATTTATCTTTCAGATGGTTACGCACTATATCAGTCATATTATTCCTGAACAAGCAGGACATGCTGGCTGAGAAAGTATTAGCTGGAAAATCCAAAATTGAAGACTACTTCCCTGAATATGCTCGCTACTCAATACCAAATGAAGGTTTGTGCCGGCTAAACCTTTTGTGACGTACTTTTAATCTGGCTGTCTCGACTCGTATTAAGAGTGACCCTGCTGTTCTTCCAGCAACTCCTGAACCCGGTGAAGACCCGAGAGTGACGAGAGCCAAGTTCTTCATTCGAGACGAGTTTCTTGTAAGTACATCAACACCATGTCTGGGCAGTTTAAAACGAGCCGAACTTCATCAGTGTCCAACCATGAATAGACCCGTCCTATTAATTTCTCATTCGGTATTTAATAGTCCTGCTTGTGTTCCCAGCTGTGCATATTTTGTTGCTTTGAACTCTTTGAACCTTTCCCGCTGATGCAAACCACCTCATGAGGACAAGTAGTCTGAAAATTAGCAACTGTATTGTTGTTTTTTTTCTTCTTTGACAACCATCACCGTTTCTGTACAGCCTCTGATTATCGTGATTATAACGCACAGTTGCATTATGTGAACAAAAATAGCTTTTTATGAAGTCTGATCTGTGAATAGAGTTTATGTAGTTGTTTGCTACATGCTGGTACTGTCCCCATGGTTACATATAACTGTAAGACCGAAATACCATTATTATCTATATTATTTTTAGTTCTTTTAGTACCTTTATTAGAATATGAATCATTTATTTTCATGGTGTTTGCAAAGTATCCAAATTTGTCTCATGATTTACCCCATGTGATGATAATTTCCTTACATATTAGAATAACGACATCGGTGCTTAATGATGGCTAAGACGAGTCTAATTTTCTCCAATTTGGGTCTTGTATGGTTGTTTTGTCAGTGTCTAACATATAATATCTATTTGTGGTCAAGGTAGTTGTATTTAGATGCAATTATTCTTCTTTTCATTATTGTTATTTTCTCTTAGAAAAAAAATTAAGAAATGTTACTATTCATTTGTAAAGATGTGACTTTGAGTATCCGTTATAAATGTAAATACTGTCTGCTCACTTTTTGTATGAGCGGCAATGAAGCACTCGTATGACTCACATTTTGAGTCACAGAGACAGGAAGTGGTCTTATTTGATCTGTGTTGTAAAAAAAAAATTTTTTGCTACAGAGCACCACGCATTAAAACTGAGATGAAACCTTCCTCTTGACTGTTTCCTGACATCTCATGTCTGTCCCCCCCCCCCAGCGGATCAGCACTGCGAGCGGCGACGGCAGACACTACTGCTACCCCCACTTCACCTGCGCCGTGGACACAGAAAACATCCGGCGGGTGTTCAACGACTGCCGGGACATCATCCAGAGAATGCACCTGCGGCAGTACGAACTCTTGTGATGGATGGGAGACTGTCTCTGTCAGCCTCCTGTGTTCTTTTTTCCATCAGTCTGCATCCTTGATGAACCCTTCCTCCTCCTCCTCATCCTAACCCCACATCTCCTAAAGAGACCCTCAAACCACCCCTCCTGTTGAGGACTATGAAGTACTACTGAAGTGTGTCAAAACCTCTTCCTCTTTTTAACTTTTTTCTCTTTTTTGTACTACTTTTTTCTCTTTTTTTTGATTCATCCCCATTTCTCCAATGTAAAAGGAAGGTTGGGGAACAAAGTTTGTTGTGTGCCGCCGCTTCTTTTTTTTTTTCTTCAGATTTTTCTTTGAATCCTTCCTTTTGAATGCCTTGATTTTTGTCATTCCACTAAGCCTTGGGCTACCTCCTGATGTTATTTTTTAGTTGGTTTTTTTCCCCCATTGTGCCCTGTTTTTTTTTTCTTCTCTCATTGGACCTGGACTGGTGGGTGTGGAAACCGAAAACACACCTGCAGGACCTCAGTGCAGAGGCAGTGTGTGTAATGGAGAGAAGGAGGAATGCCATGTGAGCGAGCGTATGTGCGTGTATATGCTTTTGTGTCATCCGCCAGTTAACACTGGCACCACCATGACTTTCTGCCCCCTTTTTTTTTTTTTTTTTTTTTGCCTCGTCACCCTCCTCCTCCTCCTCCTCCTCCTCCTCTTCCTCCTCCACTCCGACTCGCTTCTAGTGGACGGAGGGGAATCGAGCGGCTGAAGAGATGAAAATGCACTTTGCATCAGGTTCCTTAATAACTTTTTTTTGTTGTTGTTGTTGATGTTTTTTTCTCCAGAGGAAGCATACACACAATGTAGCATCACAATATTTATTACCCTGTCACAATGTTAGCTTGCCGAGCTGCAGGGTGGACCGAGCAGCCGAGAGACATGTGGAGCGAGAAATTAAAAGAGGGGAGGGGGAGGGGGCGGGAAACAACGACGACATGAAGACTGATTTCAATGACAGAAAAGGGACTGAGCTTTCTGCACCTTAGCCCTGCTGCCTCCACGGACTCGGATCTGCGTCCTTTTTCCACACAGACCATCCTTTTAGCTTAGAGATACTGACGGGGAGGAGGGTGGGAGGGGTGGGGCGGGAGAGAAGAATATGTATTGTTCTTTTTCTTTTTTTTGTTAACTTGTACACTGTGCAAGGTTGAATTATCCTGTACAGACTGTAAAATGTAATATTATTTTGTACAACTTAATTGAAAGAAAAACAAATCTACTTGTAGATCTTTGTGCCTTGATTATGGCTGTACCTGTAAATGAGCTCAGATGTAAGTATGTTTTCGACTGCGCTGTACAGCTTGATGTCAAACTCTATCTGCAGCGAAAGACTGCGGGTGGGGAACTTTCTCTGTAGAGTTTAGTTTTTTCTGGTTTATAAAAAAAAAAAAAGAGGAAATGCTGTTTAGTAAAAAATAAAAAATAGGGAAAAAATCCTAAAAACCTGTATACATTATGCAAATTAACCACTTACCTGCAGTGAAGACCAGATGTTGCAGCGCTATGCCTTTTTTGTTTTTGTTTGTTTGTTTCTTTTCTCCTTTTATTATATATATATTTTTTAATTTCACAGCTTTAAACAAACATTGGAAATCCATTTAAAGTGTCCAAATTGCAACCTGGTGTTGTTTTAATAGGAACCAACTTTCTTTTCTTTTCTGTTTGCTTTGGTTTTTTTTTTTTTTTTTTTTTTTTTCGATATAAGGTGTGTCTGAGATCTATACTGAAGTGCGTGCCTGTGCGCATGTGTACATAAAACAAACATAGAGTCACAGACGCATTGTGTGCGCGTGCGAGAGGATGAGTGCGTGTTGTGTGTAAAATTTTATAAATGTATGTACATGTAAATTTATAGGTCTATATAAATATATATGTACAATTATACATGTTTAATTATGTGTGTGCCTAGGTGTACATACCTTTGTATGTATACGGTAAATATGTATACATACACACATAGGAAAGCATGTTTAGAATGGAGATGAATAAATGAGAGCGTGCAATATTAGTAATTCTTTGGTCCTTTGGAGCCATACCTTATGGCACAGGCACTATGAATGTGTGAGCAGCACCCAACAAGACGAGCTTTTCTTGTACAAACAGCATCAGCCTTTTTCTTCTGCTACAGTACACGTCTATCCCCGAAAGAGAGTGAACTGACTGGAGGTGCAAAAACCTTGTTTGGCCTGGGAGGATGATTAAATGACGTTTTTATTTTCTTTAAATAAAGAGGCACATTAGAGGACTTTGCTTTATTTCCATCTTGGTGTCAAGTTGTGTCCAGATTTGTTGCCAACGAGGGTTTTTTCCCCAGACTGCAGAGATGTGAGCGGAGCGAGGCTGGAAACTTCCTTACCATGATGGGTTTTATTGGTTATAAACTTGGATCTTTTCTAGAGTTGAAGTCCCTGCACCCCAACACAGCTCCACAGATCGGTCATTGGAGTTATTTTAACTACAAAGGTGTGAATAATAAAATGAATATGGCTGTGTTCTGCTTAGCCGTGTACTTCCACACCAACTCGAATCGCAGGACCGTGGTTGTTCAGGGGATCTCAGAAAGCGGGAAATGCCAGAAAACTGTCCAGATGTGAAAAAACAAAACAAAGAACAATGGTTTTAGAAATAAATCTGAAAGTGTAACATCTACATACTCTTAATTAGCAGGTTTGAACTCAGAATCGGAAGAAAAAATGCTTCATTTTCAGGTCCTACACACACAAGTAAAAAACACACTTGTTCCTAAGAAGTGTCGCAGTGGGCCGGAACCATGAATCGTGTGTTCTCCTGCTGAGACAAATCAAAACATCTGACATCTCCTGGTACTTTCAGCTTTAATGACCTCACACCTGGTTTTAGTCTGAATAATTACGTGGTTATACGCTTCATACTACTTCCAAACAGACTTGTGTGTTATTGTTGGGACACAAAACTTACATTTTGAATGACAAGTTTCTATTTGTCCAGGGTGACCTGTCCAGGGTGTACCCTGCCTCTCGCCTGATAATTGCTGGGATAGGCTCCAGCCCACCCGCGACCCTTAATTGGATTAAGCGGTACAGAAAATTAATTAATGAAGTTTCTATTTGTTGATTTTGTTGTATATTAGTTCCAAAAGTTGTGTATTGTGATTAATATGTAACACTGATGGTTTTTAGCATGGAGTGTGGCTGGGATTAGGGCTGGGATTAGCAAATAAGGGAATTCTGGAGTTCTAATAGACCGCAATACAGGGATTTTATTTTTTTCTACGTTCTGCTTATCCCTGGACCCCTCTGTGCTCTGATGATTTTTTTTGGTTGTCACTATTGATATCCAGGATAGATTGAAGAGTAGAAATAGGTGAAAGATATAACTGTATGGCTGTGGGGTAAAATATTTCAACTAAAACAAAATTAAGCCAGCATTTCTGAAATATGGTTCATAATGAAGCTGCTGGGATCCAGTCCCCCCTGCAACCCTGCATTGAAATAAGTGGGTGTAAACAATGGAAGGGTTTATTATGGATTACAGTTTGTAAAATTGTTTAAAGAACACTAAACAAAGTAATCTTGAGCTTTATTTGTGTGAGGATGTTTTATAGCTGCAGCAGTAATTCGGTTTATCAATTTATTTTTTTTATTCAATAGAAATTAAAAGAAGTTAGTTTATTGTCAAACTAACAAAACTAATAAAAAGGCAATTTATATTAAAGCAAAATCTACATATATTAGTAGAAAAATGTCCTAAAAGACCTTTAGATATTAATCACAGAGCTTCCAGCATTTTAAATACTCCCTAGATTTTGTGTGTGTGTGTGTGTGTGTGTGTGTGTTAGACCCACAAAATGATTTCTCTTTTGTCTTTTGAATGACTGAGTCCCACTCCTGCGTGCTTCATTATATTTATCCAACAGAAAACTCTTTATTATATACAGCTCTTGAGAAAAGTTTCAACAGTTTGGCAAAAAACCCTCACAAACATTTGGCACGGGATGTCAGAGATAAATATTTCTTCTGATACGCATCATAAAAACAACGAGAAGCCGTGATGGAGGATGTGACATCAATGACAGCAGCTGACGGTGTTCAGAGTGTGAGATGATCGGTGTGTTCGCGGCTCATAGAGGAAGAAACATAAAGCATCAACATCAGACTGTTAATCGGGTAATATTTACACATGTTTGTGTTTGATTTGTCCTACGTAATGCCACGTGTGTGCACTCTCTAATTATTAGACAGGCACGCATTTCCGAAAAGTCTGGATCTCCCACTAATTATTTGTAACAATTTGGCTCCTATCACAGGCTACATCCACACCATCATCATCATCATCATCATCATCATCATCATCATCATCATCATCATCATCAGTGTCAGCACTGGTAGCATCCTAGTCCTGTAAATGAATGTGAAACATATATTCATGTCCTTCACAGTGCCGTGACACACAGAGTTTATACGGACAGGCTTTTGGCCCACTCAGAGGATGAGGAACGTCACATTTGCAGAGATCCTCACATGAAGCTCCAGAGACAGCGGTGCATTCTGGGTAACGCATTTCAGAGAGACTTGTGCTTCCCCAGCAGGACCAGGCTGAGGCACTGCAGCAGACCTTTCATCCACAGACAGTGAGCCAGGAAGAGCAGCAGCAGGCAGACGCCGGCCGAGCAGTAAATCCCGATCACTGTGCTCTCCTCCGGCAGGAAACACTTGGACAGCGTGTAGCTGCTGGCCGAAACCGACGCCTGGGGAAAGGGAAGGGGGGGGAGAGAGGAGGAAGAAACTGTGGGTTAGAGGTGATAACCGATTTTCTATTAACTGAGATGCCTTCAAAGGGCCACTGAGCCACCAGGGGGCCTCCAAAGACAAGAAAAAAGATTAACCTTATTTGATTTTGACTTTATATTTTGACCTTGACCGACAACAATCAACTAAGTCAACATCGTGTCATAACAAGGGCCTTTAATGTGATCTATCCAAATATGCCCATGAACAAAAGTCATGCACTCCCAGTAGAAGCTGCCTATGGGGATCAAGCTGCTCATCTTGCAGGTGAGAAATGAATTAGCTAAAGAATAGTTCACTGTTAACCTCACTGTAAAGGAGAAGGAAAGGCTTGACATGCTGGGAACTGACAATATGTGGGAAAAGTGCACGAGGAATGTTGCTAACAGTGTCATGTTTATTGTTTATTGATAAAACTGAAACTACAGAAGCACTCCAACAACTGTGGTCATGAAGAAGATGGCAGAGAAAGTTAAGGATGCAGGTAATAAAGAGACATTTTCTTGGCAAGTTTTGTTTTTGCTTCACTCACCAGGATGAAACTGGGATTGTTCCTGTTCCTCCAGCTGAAAGACGGCACGCTGATTTCTGGGTACTTGTTGTCATGGAGAACCTCACATCCGCTGTGGGTGTGTCCGCTCAGGATGAGGCGAGGCTTAAACCACTGCAGCAGCTGAAGGAGAGAAAGCCACATCCACTTCAGAGCCCGGTTGATGCCCTCTTACATCACTGGTTTCCCCATCATCTTATGTTTCTACACCACAGCGTTTCTGGCAGAGCTTTTGGTCTGCGTTCAGTCAGATGAAAGTGCTGGACGAGAGATCAAGGCAATGGGGGCTGCAGAGCACTCACCCTCTGTGAGGCCTCCTTGGACAGCACGTCGTACTTCTCTCTGAACAGCAGGTGTCGCTCTTCAGGAGGCGCGGCGTCCTGTCCTGTGCAGCTGGCATCACTCACTCTGTACAGAGGATAGTGCTGGAGAACAGAGCACAGTCAAGGGAATTTACTTTTGGTTTTTTTTATTTTTATTTACTCAAATAGTAAACAGGAAGGAGGATGTGTGTGCAGCAGATACAGGAAAGAGTCTAAATCGTGAACTTGCAGCTATGTAACTTTAAAGATTGAATATCATGCGATTACTGAGCAAAATGATGAATTCAATCATTCATCACTCAAAGAAAAATATTGAACAATTCTTCTCAGAGGTGAAATTGTGCTGCATTTCTTTGTTTTGATTAATTATGTTAAATATCTTCTAATTTTTAGGTATTGGTATTACGTATTCCAGTTTAGTGATTAATCATTAAACGCTGAGACTACACCATCACATGCCTCTTCCCTTTGTCCTCACTGTAAACCAGCTTTTAGACTGTGATCCTTCCTCTGAATAGAGTTTATTTTCGCTCTGAAGCATCTGAAAGTTTTCTTGGACACTTCCCAGGTTTTCTGCGCCACACTTATATTTGCTGCAGTCTCGTCCATTTTCGGCTCTGGCAAACCAGTGATTGTGGGTTGGCACTACTTGAGCTACGATGCAGGAATGTCGTTACACATATTGAATTAAAAAGCCTGCTTTGTGGAGGAAAACACAAAGAGATGTACCTGGAGATTATTCAGCATTGTGTGAACTGGTTTGGTAAGTGATTGAAGGGGACATTAATGTCCTGTAAAAGTCCTTTAAACAAAGCAATCCTAGAGCTTTTTCAACGGCTGCAGATTTGATCAACTCAAAATATGTTACAAAAAAAACATGAAAAATCTGCAAAACATTATCAGTCAAAGGAATTTTTTTCTGTCTAAAAACATTTATAAAGTCATAATCTGTCCTAAATGTGCAGCTTTATTATAAACTTTGCAACAAAAGAAAATAAATTTGTGTTTGGTGGATCATTTCCTTGTTGTAACAACACCCCCTCTTCTCTGGATGTGATTAATGTTTTGCCTGAGGTGGGAGCTCTAACAGACTTTCCCAGCAGACCCTCACAATATGTCTGGCTCTGCCAGGTGCGACTGGCATCCTCCCAAACCATCGATGGGGAGGGTGGTGGGGAATCAGTTGACAGCCCCGCCCTTCTCTTCTCTCAAGTGTCAAAGACATGTGACCGCGGGTCTGATGGCATGAAGTTGATGCCCTGGTACCAAGTGCACATATGGAAACCATTATATTTGAACATTGTGTTTGTCATGGAAAATCCATGGTGAGCACAGAAGTCCAATAACGAACCACTGCTCCGGTTCAGATCAGAGGATGGGAGACATTCCTCTCAGTCATGCCCCTCCAGGTCTCAATGAAGTCCTTCAGGCTGATGGAGTCCCCAGAAAGAATGCCCTCCAGCACCTCTTTCAGTGACTCCAAAAAGAGCGGGTACACTGAACTGCCATTTGGTGCATAGGCACAGGCAACAGTCAGGATCTCTTCCCCCACCCAGAGGCAGGGGGTAATAAGTGTGCCTTTCACCAGGGGCAACTCTAGAGTGGAAGAAAGTCCAACCCCCTCTCAAGGAGACTGATTCTAGAGCCCAAGCTGCCTATCGAGGCGAGCCTGACTATAACTCGCTGAGACCTCTCGGCCTCAGGCACCAGCTCAGAGAGATGACAATCCACTTCCCCTAGCTTCTGTAGCTGAGGATCAGACCACCAAAGTCCCTGCATTTGACCACCACCCAGCTCACACTGCACCCAACCTCCTTGGTCCCTCTTACTTTCTACCTAGAAAATAGAAATGAAAAAACTGATACATATTGCATTATCAGCTGATGTAGGTGAATTAAATTATCTTCCTCCATACATGAAATTACTAATTTACATTTACAAGTGAATAAACAATATTCTAAATAAAGATTTTGTCCAATAGATCATTTAAAAAGTTGCTCTTACAACCACAATTATGGAGAGATGGTTGCTTGAGGAATGAATATGACAATAATGTCATCCATTATATCTATTTTTGAAATGTTTCATTTCTAAGAAATGAAGTCCTATTTATGTATTATTACATTATCAGCCGCAGTTATTACATTTTCAAATTATTATTTTTAATACTAGGCCAATAATGTAATACCCAGCTAATGGCTCAAAAACGTTATTATTACATTATTGGTTGCTACACATGTCACTAGTGTTCATTTGGTCACAAACACAAGAAGGAAGAAGGAAAGAGCTACTAAACCACAGACCTCATCACACTGAAAACCTCCGTGCACCAGATCATTGCTTTAATACTCGCCCTGCTCAGATTGTTCCACATTCACCGTACTTCACTATTTTCCTCACACTCCTTACTTTTCTGCTGCTTTCTAACTTATGAATGGATAGTTGGTCTTTAAAAGTACACGATTAGTTCCAGGTATGTGGTTAGTTTTACATGTTACACAGCTACAAAAATCTAGCAAGTTTCAGCCTGTTGATTTTGAACCTGGGCTGCACGGTGGTGTGGTGGTTAGCACCGCAGCTTCACAGCAAGAAGGTTGCTGGTTCAAGCCTCGGCTGGGGAGGTGTTTGAATATCCACTACAATTGATCAAGAATGACAATCATTTGTTATAATAACTAATTGTCGGCTGTTAGGTGTGAGCTCTGAAAGGGAATAAAAGGTGGGACAGAAAGGAGAACCATGTGGCAGATAAAAAGCTTGCACAAGCAAATAAAAGGTTGCACAAGAGAGATGCAAACAAAAATTCACAAAATGGCTGCAACTTCAGCAAGAACAAAGACCGAAACAAGACAGAAGGAAATAATGAAAATGAATAAGTGCACATGTATATAGGCACAGAAAGATTTTAGTAGGTGGCATTTGTGCTTCTAAGATCAACAATTTCTTTTTTAGATTTAATAACTGATTACACTGTATTTGGATTTTCTCACCTCACCAGGAAGGGATGTCTGAGATGGGCGACAAGATGTCAGTAAGAGGAAAAACAAAAACAGCATTTTCCTCTAAAGACTATTCACGCGTTAAATCTGAAGCTCGTCTAAGATTCAAGGTTGTGAATTTTTTCTTTCACGCTACAGCACTGAGACGCCATGGGCGAGCATTGTGTAAAACCTCATTATTTCTGTTGCTAAATGGTGTTGATGAGTGAAGCCAGGCTGGCTTCAGACAATGAGCACGTCTCCATTTTACCTGTAACATGATGGGAGCTGTGGGAGGATAGGGCTGTGAGCCTTCACAACTCTCCATCCCTTTGCTGCTGGACTGCGAGTTCTGCAGAAGAGTACAGATTAAGAATTCATCAGCTGGCTTCTGCACAAGCTCACAATGTGTCCTCAAACATCGGTCAACATTTTTATTTCATATCTCAGCGCTCCGACTGTTTCCTGGAAGACTGACGCTGTTGGCAGGAAACGCTGCATGGGTAAAAAGAACAAAACACCTGCTCTACCTGCTGGAAGAGATACGCTGGAAGTTTATTTCTATTAACACCTCCTGAGTACTGGTAAGCACGGTGAGGGGGGGGGGGGGGGGGGCGGGGGGGGGGGGGGGAGTGTTGACAATGTGAAAATGTGACTTCCAGAAATTTCTCCCCACCTGAAGAGAACAGTTGAGATCTCTGGAGAGTTTGATCAGCTCCTTCTCCACCGACTGGCAGATGGGACAGCCGTCACCATGCAGGGCAACGCTGTTTACCAGCAGGAAGCTGCGGAGAAGAGAGATTCAGTGAGTCTGGAGAAGCTGCAGAGATGCATCATAGAAGAAAGATTTTACCCACCACCTCTGCACAATAACTCATTTCTTATAACTTGTGTGGTGATTAAGAAGACAATCTTGTGTAGTCATCACAGTGAGCAGCCCCTTTTCTGTGGTGCATTGTTTTCGCAATGTGCCTTTAAACTTTAATATTATTGATTAAAACTGCATCTAAATGGTGCCACAACTTAGTATCACATGGAGGAAAAAAGACACTGCTGCAGTAACCTCTGTGGGATGCAAAAGTTGTGAGTTCTCAGCACAAATGAGGATACTTGCTCAGTTGGAGCTACTCTTATGATTAATAACATAACTGGTCCAAATTCATGGATTTTCTAATAGAGCGATCAAAGATATCTAAGGAAAATTGTCACAATCTGCTCTGCCCCTCTCCTGCTCTGCTGCTCAGCCACACTCTTCATCAGCTTGACTGGTTTCACCTGCTGCTCTCACCTGCTCACCATATCCAATCAAGTCAGTGTATATATACAGCTTCACTCCTTTCAGTCCTTTTGCCAGATTGTCATCGTCTCTATGCCTGACTCTACAGCACTTATTCTCGGACTGCTTGCCTGTTGCCGACCTGACCTGCCTCTGACCATTGCCTTCCTGTCTCAGTCCCGATCTGAATTTGAACCCAGCCCTTTTCAGAACTGTCCTCCAGGACATCGTCCCTCTGTTACAGATCCTTCTTAATAAAGACAGTTAAGCCAAGAACCAGATTCTGTTGTGCTGCTATTGGGTCCACTCCACACCCGTTACAGAAAATATTATGTTGGTTTTTAATAATGAGGGTTTGCAATAAATATTTTCATTGTGCTTGAACATTTTGTTAAGTTGATTGGATTATATAAATCCATGTTGACATTGAACACAGATAAATGAGGAAATAAATGGAGCTGCGTGCAAGTACCAGCTTTTTTGACTATCTGCAAGGAAAATAAACTTTGCCAACTAAAAGGCAAAACATGTTTTTTCATGGGTAAATGTCTAACACTTTATTCTGTGACGTGCTTTTTAAAATCAATCTCTGCTTCATATTATTCTGCTGAACCACAAAAAAATCTTAGTTTCTATACGTTCCTTTATTTTTTGTCTCTTTCAAAGACCAGCTTGGCATATTAACAGGACTCAAATATAAGCTTTGACTTAGTCAATAATTGTTTCATTTTTTTTTTTTTGTCTGATTGCTATGAGCATCATCTTGTAAGAAGATCCACTTTTATTTCAACTTTCACAGCGGTACATGCCGCCTAATCCCTGAAGGAATAAAGCAACTAGAACATAACATTTCCACCACTCTGCTTCACAGCTGGTATACAGTTCTTCTCCTGAAAAGACACATTTGGTTTTCATTAAAAGGCCTGTATGTTTATCGGCGAACAGTTATACTATATCTGTTGCTCTTTGTCCCTGATGACTATTTTTAGAGATTTTCCTTCCTATTCATACAAGTATGTTATTTCATAGATGATCCAGTATTTGTTTATTCAAATATGTTAGCAAAGCAAGCAGTTCCATGTGGTGCACTTGTTCTTCACATGACATGCTTTCTGAACTCAGTGTGAAAACATTTGGTGAAATTTATTGCCTGGTTTCTTTATTAAAACTGCATCTTTGGCACAGGATTGACTTAAGGGATAAAATTGGCCACATTCCAGCCTGCTAAAACACATATTTGTCCTGCAGCTGTGTTGAAGTTCCCATGCATGTCACATCCTCCCGTAACTTACTTGACTCCCTTTTTGGTGACGATCCTGGTGGAAGAGGCGTTGAAGACCTTTTCAAAGCGCTGCAGCTTGAACCAGTCCATTCTGCAGGGAGACACAAAACGTCTGTCACACTGCATGAAAACCTGCTGCTCAGTCTGTCACGTCTGTCTGTCATGCACTGTTACATAAGAGCTGTGCCAGCTCACTTCCTGCTGCACGGGTGGAATCAAAGCGCGTATGAGCTGCTGCGCGTCTATATAATCCCACATCTCTGAATCACACACATCAAACATCAAGCTGGGGGATGATTTTATGCAGCAGATTGATTTTGCTTCTGCTCGGAAATTAAAACAGTCCCCAATAAAAACAAGGAGAGGACATGATATAAGCAACGTCTCTGTAATATAACACAGCACAAAATACACAGGCTCCAAATGATGGTTAAGAGGAATAAATGCCTCTTAGATACAGTCTGAATAAGGACTAAACATGTGATCATTTGTTGTGTAAATGTTCTTTAAAAGCTGTTTTTTTCTTCTTGAATTATGTGGCTTTCAATGAAATTATAAATCATACGCTTGCTTGCCACTTAACTAGGTACAGCTGTTCAATTGCCTATTAACACAAAAAACTAAACAGCCAAACACATGGCAGCGACTGGATGTATTAAGGCATGTAGACATGGTCAAGATGACTTTAAGTTCAAACTGAGCATCAGAATGAGGAAGAACGATGAGTCTCAAATTGAGTTGGCATTTTCAGATGGGGTCAGAATTCGGTGTAAGCAACATGAAAGCGTGACAACAGTTAAGGCTGGTGGTGTAATGGTGTGGGGGATATTTTCTTGCCACATTTTGGGCCTCTTAGTAGAAACTGAGCATCATTTAAACACCAAATCCTGCCTGAGTATTGTTACTGACCATATCCATCCCTTTATGACCACAGAGGATAATGCACCATGTTGCAAAGCTCAAATCATCTCCAACTGGTTTCTTTAACATAATGAGTTCACTCTACTCCAAATGGCCTCCAGAGTCACCAGATCTCAATCCAACAGGGCACCTTTGGGATGTGGTGGAACGGGAGATTCTCATCATGGACGTCGCAGCAACTGTGTGATGCTATCATGTCAATATGGAGCAAAACCTCTGAGGGATGTTTCCAACACCTTGTTGAATCTATGCCATGAAGTATTAAGGAAGTTTTGAAGACAAAAGGAGGTCCAACCCGGTACTAGGAAGATGTACCTAATAAAGTGACCGATGAGTTGAAGCTGTTTTTATCATTTAATGCTTTGTTGTGAGACCAGACTGAGAGGGGTAACCACTCTGTAAACATTTTTAAAGAAATAATCTTTCTCAACATGAAATTACGAAGAACATGGAGTTTGGGTTGCACGGTCATGTGGTGGTTTGCACTGATACTTTACAGCAAGAATCCTGCTTTGAATCTCGGCTGGTTCCCTCTGTGTGCAGTTTGCATGTTCTCCTCATGCATGCATAAGTGCTGTCTGAGCATTTGGCTCCATCCAATCACATGCATGTTGGGTGAAATGGTAAACCAAGGTATAGTGTGATTGTGCATGGTTGTTGGTCTCTGTGTTGGGTCTGTCAAGGGTGTAGTCTGCTTCTCAGCTAGTCCTGAACTGAATTAAGCCGGTTTGGAAAATGAATGATTTTAAGTTTATAATATGATCAACACTTTGAGAAAATCCAGAAACATCTTCAAAAGGGACAAGGATGAAAACCAGTACAGATCATTATGGTTCATTTGAAATGGATTGAAGCAAAGTGGAAATCTTTCCAGTTTTCTTTGCTGCACTTATTTATATTCTACCCCCATAGACAGCAGCTATATACAGTAAAAACGGACTTACTTTGGCAGCAGGAGCTGATTCTGCTCTCTCTCTCACTGTATTATATGTTTAACCTCTTACATCCATCAGTGTTTGTTAAGCATGGCACAGCATGCTTGTGAGGCTGATATTGCTGGAAAATAACACGTTACGAGAAAAATGCAGACGTTTCCAGTTAAGCTGCATCGTTTCATATCACGCACATCACTTTCAGTGCAATCTCATGTGTAGATAAAGAGAAAAGATACAGAGAGACAGACAGAGAGTCAAAGAGACAGAATAAAGAGACAGAAACTAGAAAGCAGAGTTTGTGTTTGTGCAAAGAAGGGTGGGGGTTGTGTGTGATGATGTATATGTAAAAAAAGAGAGTATGATCGGGTGTGAGTTATTGAACTTTGAGGCTTTACACTTTTGAATAATTGTTTTTATGATGTAAAGCACTTTGTGATGCATCTGTATGAAAAGTGCTATATAAATAAAGTTTGATTTGATTTGAAATACTAAATACTGCACACACCCCTAGCATCCGTCTTTAGAATCACTTTCTTGTCAAAATTGGGTCACCTGAAAATTTCCAACATGGCGGCTGCCAAAGGCCAAACTAAAGGCCTCAAAAACATTGACAAGGTAATGGTGTCACAACGACGACATGAGAGTCTTTAAACAGTTTCACAAAAGTGTTGCTGACATTAAAAACGCACAACGAACGTTGTCAAATGATGTGAAACTGGTACTTCTGCTCAACCTCAGAACTTCTAGCTTTTTAAGCTACATAAATCATTTATGAATCATTTATCAATATTTTACTCTGGCAAAACACTGCGCCACTCAATAAGGACTCAAAGTACAAATCTTAAGGAAAAGAAAAACATGTTTTTTTTTTATTAATGAGAAAGTTAAATCTCTAGGCTTTAAAAAATGTGGCTGATGTCAGTGCACTTTCACAAGAAAGCAAAATAAACAGCTTGATTGTGTAAGTACAGTGTTGTTACTATTTAAAAAAGCATAGGACTCTGTAGGCTCAGCAAACGGTACTCAGAAGAGGATAAATGGTATATTTCACAACTATTTTCAGTTGTGGATATTTATATATGAGTGAGAGTGTGTATCCAGGCTGACTTTAAAGAAATATCTTCATTGTAATGAAGTCTTTTGTATGTTTATATAATTTGTCGTTAACATCCCAGAGTGAAGTACCTGTGTGTTCTCAGCCATGGCCTCTGCCCTGAATACATTTACCCCAACCAAGCCCTGTATTATCTAAGAAAATGCCTTCTGATTGGCTCATGAGTCAAATATTTCCTTAATGGTTACGCAATGTGGACAAACTAGTCTTTTCACCTTTGTTTGCTGGATCTACACTAAAACAGACTTTCACTGACATCAGTCAGCCCAAAACAAAGCCTTTATGAATAGACAAACAACAAACTATCCAGGTGATCTGAGGTCTAATAAGTGAAAAACAATTCAATCTTTTAAGTCTTTCATTTATCAGGATTTTCTGCGGTGATCTCTCGTCTCCAGAAAAAGGCGGTTGGATGAAAACAGTAAAGGAGAAAAGTCTGTTCTTACTCATAATGGAAACCGATGTCGTGATTTCCAACCAGTACAACCAGCTCTGTGTCAGTGGAGTGTCTGAACATCCTGTGGAAGCGACGTACGTCGTCCTCCCAGTGCTGCAGAGAGAGCGACACAAACACAGCTGAATCAGGAATCGGCTCGGGCCTTTCAGAAGAAAAAAAGGAAAAAAAAAAGCCTCCCCTGGGAAGCTCATGAGCATTAACTGGATCTCTGAGGGTCTCGCAGCAGCCTCAGCAGACAACAAGAGCCCTTTAATCACATCAGCGCTGTTTGCTTTTCGCATCACGTGGCTGCTTTTAATTAGTGCTGAAATTATTCACAGCTGAGATGAAGTACGGAGGAAAAATGATAAATGTTTGCAACTTTCAGCATCTCAGATGTGAGAATTTGAAGCCTTTTTTTTTTTGGTTTCACATCATTATGCACTGATTATTCTTGTGTTGAGAAACTAGAAATAAAATAACTTTTCGGCCTAGTTGGACACTTTCATTTAGATTTCTGCAAACTTACAGCTGTGAATCCTACGTAAAGAAGTCTAAAACAAGTTATGATTGAAAACTTTGTGATGATTGAGGGTCAGCTGCAGCTGTTTATCTGATTTTGACCTTTGTTGGTCAAAATTGGGTTTATGGGCAATTTTTCCAGACTGAAGCAAAAACTGTTGCTCATTTAACAAAATAGTAAAGTACAGAATGAATGAATGGGCAAATATTCTGATTATCAATTAAAAAGGTGGGAACATGTGAGTAAATTTGAGGTTTTACCTTCAAACATGAGCAGATTTAATTGTTTTGTGTTTTGTAACATTTTGATTTAAGTTTTGTGGATTTTGTATTGTTATTAAATAATAATAATTTAATTAAGTTATATTTACTTTATTGATTCTTTTTGCAAACATAAGTCATGAATAAAATATATATATTTTTAAATTGCTGTGTTTTAGAGATTCCAGCCTCTTCTTGTTTGATATCATTTTGATTTTTTTTTTTTTTTATAAAATTTTCAGTTTTCCATCCCAAAATAAATAATTTCCAGATTTAATCTCATGTCTAATGAAGTTCAGGCAGAATTTTTTTTTTTTTTTACCAGATTTTAATGTCACATAAAGCAAAATCAGAACTGATTAGTTCAGAAAGTCATTGACAGGTTAATCTATACACCAGTGGACCTAATTTCAATATTTGTCTTTCTGTGGATTCAAACATTTAGTTTTCTTCTCCTGTAAAAAAAAACCAACCCTAAAACACAAGTAGCTTCCAGGTGGGAGTGAAACCGAGAAGAGGAAGCGTAAGTAGAAAGACCCCCCCCACCCCACCTTTTTTTTTGTCTTCTCTCTGTCTCCTTACGCTTAACGAGGCTTTCTTTTGTCCTCTCCTTGTTTAATCCATTAGAATTGAAGGATCGACACACGATTTGCGTGAGTTCCCAGGGTTTTTGTTCCTAACAGCAGGGTAAGTGTAGCACGAGGCGCTGAGAGGATGCAGGCTGCAGCTGTTTACCCCCTTACCTGCAGCCCTTGGGGCCCAAATGGTAAAACATGATGATTAAAGAACCGGACAGCACCGGCCTCTGCTCTGCATCCAAAACACTGTTCTCTCATTTTCCCATGCATCATCACCGTCATCCTCATCCTCCTCATCCTCCTCATCGCAGTTTATCAGTAACAGTGTTGATTTGCAGACAATGCAAAAAGGGAAAAGATGGAGCTCTGTTACCTTCTGTGAGCTCCACTTGCCTTCGTCGAAGATATCCCCGAGAATAAAAACGATTTCGGGCCTGAGCAGCCACAGAGCGGTCTGGAAAGCCCTCTCCATCTGCCATTCCCTGCGCGTTGGGACACAACAAGTCAGCGTTATTTGTTGTTTTTGTTAATAATCCCGCTGTGTGTACAGAATGGTGGATACAGCGATGATGATGATGGAGTGATTAAAGGTGAGGATGAAGACTTTTACCTTCTCAGTTTGTCAAACCAGTGTCCCCCAACAGCCCCGAGGAGGTGGGTGTCCGACAGCACCATGGCGCGGACAGCTGAGTCCATCGGCCGCCCGTCGATGCCCTCTCCGCCGCGGGCATGACTGAGCTTCGGCCAGGCGCACTTGAGGATGGTGGGGAAGTAGATGAGGTACTCGCAGAAGAAGAAAGCGCCGCCGACCACGACAATCAGCACCACCGCAACCACCCATCTGGCGCTAAACCTCGGCATTTCTTCGTTATTCGGCGTTTGGGATGCCCTGAACTGGCGCACTGGTGGTGATGGAGCGGTCCATGAGGCATCTTCACCTCGATCCAGACCTGGAGGTTTAGGTCTCCAGCCGTGGGATGCTCATGGTAAGTTGCTGTGGAGGCAACGTCGGATTAAAAACAAACAAAAAAACAAAATAAAACAAGCTCCGTGTCGCGTCTGGTTGATCCAGAAAAAGGAAGAGAAAGTTCAAAACGTCCTGTTTTTAGGGAGAAGCACCATCCAACCCGCGGCTTCAACCGTCAAGCTGGAAACAACACTTCCGGTTCCAGCTTTCAAAATAAAGCCATAAAACATGCCTTCTACTTGTGATCAGTAAACCCAATTCTGTGCTTCAATATTTTCATTTTAATACTATTGTAATCTCATTTATATTTTATGGAAAATATTTCACTTTTTATTCGACAGCCCGTGGTTTGCAAAACAGGCCAAATCTGCTGCAGCCCATCTTCATTTTCTGACCTCGCTTCAGTGTAGATTGATCATATTCCTGAGAAAAGAAGTTGTGTTTCACCAAATATATTATTTCTTTACTGATCTATTAATTGGTCATCTAACCATTTTAGTTCTGGTGTATTCTTAAGTCCACAACAGGAAGACAGTTATTAACCTGGCTTTGGTTACCACCTGGTTACTTTGCTTTAAAGATGAGGAGTCCGTCCATTCATTTATTACCTATATCTGGTTATTTCACTTTTTGGTTGCTGAGCGCTCAAGCCTATCCCAGCTGCTCCTAGGCGTGAGGCAGACTACATTCTGGACAGGTTGCCAGTCCAGTACAGGACCAACACAGACACACAAACTAAGCACAACACAGTAGGTTTAAATAATAAATTGATTAGGCTATCCACAGAAATCCTTACATATCAATATATCACTAACATTAATACAAAGTTTTGCTTTCTGTGGAGTGTTTAACTGTTTAAATTTAATATCGGAATTCTTGCACACATTTGATATAAATGACTATAAATTGTATATAAAATCAGCAACATTTAAAGAATAGTATAAATTGTCAAGTGGACATTGTCGCAGCCAGTTGAGATGTACTAAATATGAAAACAGCAAGTAAATCCTGGATAGATAATAAGTAAACAAATAATACTATTATTTACCAAGGTCTTTGACTTTTAATTTTGTTTATCTTTTTGGAATCTGCCACTGTTATTAACACATGCATAATGAATTGATCATTAAGATACCAAGACATCAGGAAGGTATGAATCCTTTGAAAGAATGAAAATGCCACCGGCAATGAAACAGCTACTCTTCAAAACAGTAACTTAAAAATCTAACATTTCCAATAAAATAAGAAGTAACCACTAATAAAGACAATAAAACTAATACTAATGGAATATTATAATATTTATATTATAATTATATTTCCTTATAATTATATCTAATCATAATACTTTGGTCAAAACAGCAAAATTGCAATGTAAAATTGTAAATGTAAAACTAACCCATGACAAACAGGTCCTGGGTGGGGGACCAGACAAAGAGTGGGTTCCAAAGACCTCCTATGATGAAGAAGAAGAGTGGGGCCTGGCCTGGGCACAGCCCGGGGACACAACGGGTGCAGTATGAGCCAAGAAATGGCAGAAGGCGGGGACCTTGGTGGTCTGATCCTCGGCTACAGAGGCTGGCTTCGGGATGTGGAGTGTGACCTCTTTTGCTAAAAAGAGTTTGGCTAAATAAAGTTTTCATTGCTTAATATGTTTAGCGTTTTACTTTGAAAGAACCAATGACTTCCTGTTTTGTTAACACCTGCGACTTTTCCCTTGTGTTTGGCAGGCAGGAGAGAATTAATGAAAACAATTGAGTTGAAAGTGATTTAGAAAACGAATCGTTAGCAGTCTGTAAAATAATAGAACGTTTAATTGATGAACAATAATCTGATCAGTGATCAGCAAAACCACAAACAGACAGATGGAAGGGAAACAAAACGATGGGACAAACGAGATTAAGTGATTAAAAGCAGAAATCTCGTTAGCAGCAGATTGCGTATGAGTGCAGCTCTCTGTCTCTAATGATACTGGTCTAATTATGACCTCAGAGAGCTGTTACCTGCTCAACCAGTCTGTTTTCATGTTTCCACATGCGTTCAGTGACGGGGAGGAGATTTACGCCTTCCACCTCCTTTCAGTCCTGATTTAAAACAACTACAACAACAAAAAACAACAAAATAATCCACCCATAAGAAACTGAATGCAACATCTGACCCGTGCAGAATGAGGAAGCGAGGTGAAAATGGAGCTCTGCAGCAGCAGCACAAAGGGAATTTGAAGCACGGCAGTATGATTGGAGAGAAATGCTTCCCAGTTTTCAGACTCGTGATTGGCTCGTGATCATGAATGAGTATTTTTGTTCCAAGAAAAAAAAAAGAAGTCCCGAATGGGTGGATACCCTGAACTTTGTTCCCTCCAGATGTGCAGCCTGGATCTGAGGATTAATTTCAGATGCAAAAGTTAAGCAACAGTCCACGACTCCTCCTTTGCAATGTCACAGAGAACACAACTGGGAGAGTCATCAGTTCATTCTCACTTTCAGAACTCTGGACAAAAATAAGAAGAAATAAAAATAAGCATTATTAGTTATATACTGCAAAACTCGGGCATTTAAATCCACTATTATACAAGTACAAACAGTTTTATAAACAAAACAGACATTACAAGAAGATATCGTTACATTTTAATCATCATAGTTTCTCACAAATGCAGCTTCTGCATGTTATTTTTCAGAGAAGCTATCAGTATAGAAAAAGAATGCACGTTTTTTAATGAATTATTGTCACTTTACTCGAAGATTTTTGGTTGCCCCGCCCAAAGTATGGCTTGTTTATATAAATATTCTCTTTTCTCAGTTTTTAATGAGGTAGTCTAACTCTAAAGTGACATAAGCTGTCTAAGAACTTCGGTAAGCCATGGAAGAAAAGTGTAGTCAACATGCCACAGCTTTATGAACATTTTATTTCCAACCGTTAAGGTATTAATGATACTTAAAAGTGGATTTGATCTCAATAAGAGCCAAGGAACTGAAACCAGCCTAAAACGGTGCACATCTGTACAGGACTATGAATTAAAACACCACTAAGATCTCTGAACCTTCCAGGAAAGTCTTTACAGGATTGTTGGTATATCTGTAAAGAAAAGCAAGATTTGTAAGACTTTAGGTGATTTGCATAGATCAGCAGGGAGTCCCAGTGGGAGCAACAACCCTCCCCCTGCTCCAACACCACCAACCCACACACAGATGGTAACAGCTGTTTATAAAGCATAGGCTCTCTCCTCTGAAATCGCCTCTTCCTCCTTGGAGCCCCTTGTTCTTGTTATAAAAACACAATTTTCTGAAGCACAGACTGAAGAGGTTCCTGAATATTGTTGTGACCAACATGAATGCATCATTTGTTTGATTTCTTTTGCAACTAAGTAGTTGGAATTCAGTCGAGAGTACACTGCTCACAAACCTGACTAAGCAGGTAAATTAGACTCATTTTAGTGGAATTTTTCTAATCTTACTCTTCCTGCCCTTGTGATGAGGATAAGAAGACATGACTTCAGTTAGGCAGGATCATTGTGAAATCAGCCAGAGGAGGGTCAGATTTCCCAACCAATACAGCTTCTCAGACTATTGTAGACAATGAATCATGCATTTTAAGTGAACTAGTTGTTATTGTCTTGTTCATTGAATCATCAAAACTGGACAAGTAACTTTAATGTCTCTGAGGGGTCGTTTGGTTTACAGTCAAGTACAAATATGCTTGATTCGACAATACATCCCATCAAATATTTATTAAATACAAACATGTAGTACACTCAACACAGTACCCACTATCACTGGCTGTTAACCCTCTCAGCCCTGTGTCTAGTTTTCAGACCGCTGCTTGAAAATCGCATACTCATTATGAAATGAGTATAGCTCTGCAACTATGAAGTCTACTGGATATTTCTGGAGTAATAGTAAAGGAAACGCTTGTAAGATTTGTTAAGATGTATAAATATCATTACATGCCTTACTGGTGAAAAATAAATGAAGATGGCACACGGCACAAATGCAAAAAAAAGTATCAGGTTCACCTAAAACAAAAAGCAAACACTTTCAGGATGAATATGAATATCCCTTTGGAATAATGTAGCTGTAGCTCTGAAGCTTTATCCAATCAGAGTACAACATGTGAGCATTATCTCTGCAAAGATAAACTCTGATAAAGTGAAGCAGAACAAAATGAGAGATTTTAGATCAGACAGTTCATGCGAGGTCTCCAAAAGGACTATTTTGGCACCATATCTCTCAAATTCACATGAATAATCGAAACTTGCCCAGTTTTGAATATTCATGGCCTGGAACCCCCCCCCCCCCCCCCCCCCCGACCCCACCCAAGAGCATGCCTGAACTCACCCGACAGTGGTAGAACTGTGTGGGTGAGAACCAGAGCATCCTCAAGGGGAGACCCTGGGAAAATCTATGTTTTCTGTAAAAGTGGTGGGGAAGTGGAATTCCCAATCCCCCCATATCAGAGGGCACTGTTTAAAAAACAACTTCAACTTTAGCTAAAATCCACACAAGACTGTAATTAAGTGCATTAACTCACTTATTTTGCACTATTGAGTCCGACTCAGAGCTTGATCTTTTTAAAAATGCTGCTATAACTAAAGTACAGCCTTTTAATATTATCTATATACATTATCTATGCCTTATACAGTTTTTATATATATATTTTTTCACCCCTCTGCCATTTAGACTATGTAGTTATTTTGTATTTATAGCTTTATATTGTTCTATCTATATTTCGTTTTTAAATTATTTGTCAACTGTTTTATGTAATGTCTTTTTTCCCCTGTATTTACTGTTTGTTTACCTGCCCAGGGAGTGCAGATGGAAATTAGCTCGTAGCTAACCCTGGTGTGATTGTGTAATGTCCCTGTCAAATAAACAATACAATAAATTCAAAATAAAATAAATCCCCCAACTGCGGTACATTGGGTTTTAAAACTGGTCTGGTAAAAACAATAAAGAACAAAGTAGAATGTCGTGATACATGCTTGTTCAAAGTAAGTCTATACTGGTGATGCAACACCTTCACTCTGATGGAAGCAACTAAAACTCAGCATGTAATGGATGAAGGACATCAAGTTCATGTAAAACAAGTCTCTTTAAGTACAGACTCAGAATTTCCCCCAAGTTATTGGCTGGACTCTTTAGGATCTTTTTTCCCCACCTTATTCTGTTGTTGATTTGCTGCTGTGTTTGGGTTCATTATCCTCTTACATGAGCTAATTTCTGCCAAGCTTTAGCTGTCACAGACGGCTTCGCATTTTGTTGTGGTTTATTGAAACCTGCAAAAGCAACTTTTCCTCAAGTTCAGACTTTCATCTAAACAAACCACAAGACTTTGGAGCGATGTCGTTGATGATGTGATCAAAGTGGAGATATACAGTGTGACAAAATCCCGACTAGAATAGATCATTTACACCAGAATGGCTGAAAAAGAAAAAAAATCAAGGTGTTGCTGTGGTTCAAAGCAGACTTGAATTAAAATAATTAGGTGGGATCTAGGGCTGCACGGTGGTGTGGTGGTTAGCACCGCAGCCTCACAGCAAGAAGGTCGCTGGTTCGAGTCCCGGGCTGAGT
>JAOXYM010000008.1:22602061-22617692 GCA_028567055.1 Leptatherina wallacei | reverse complement strand
TGGGATAGGCTCCAGCCCACCCGCGACCCTGCGTGGATTAAGCGGTACAGAAAATGGATGGATGGATGGATGGATAGGTGGGATCTCAAGCAAGTTGTGCACAAAGCTCAGTTATCTGAGGCGAAATAAGAATGAGCCAAAATTCCTCCACGGTGGTGTGAGAGTCTGATAATCATCTTTCAGAAGATTTCTGCTTATTGCTGCCAAAACTGACTCTACAAACTATATAAATAATGATAATTGGAATGTGTCATGTCCTGTAGTTAATTAATGTTGCACAACCTCCAGTAAGAACTGGATTATTTCTTTCTAATTATTTTTTGATTCATAAAATCTTTTAATTTAAAGAGGGTGTATTTATTTATCTACTTCAATATGGCTGTGCAACAGCAGTCAAGTATTGAGGTTTTTCTCTTAATATTGAGTATATAATTTTATGAAGCAATGTTTTATGCACGTCCTTGTTTAAATAAACATGTAAATACAAGTTAACACCTTCCGTCTGTGGTTAAACTTTATTCTCTATACGAGTCAAACCTGTAGAACATTGGATCCTACATTTTTCGTGATACACCTAATCAGCTCACTGATTGATGAAATCTGCAGGGTTATTTTTAAACTGTTCCCCACAGAGTCACAGGGAACATCATACAACTGTTCACGATGGAGAGCCTACTTTAGCTGTAATCATCAAGCTATATACATCAGCCTGTTGGTATGGTAACCATTTTCTTTTCTCAGATTTTTGGCTAATTAAGAACCAATCAAGACACAAAAATAGTTGACATGAATAATTTATTGTGATTTAATGTTAGCATAATGGGATTTGAATTCAAATATATTCACTCTAAACGACCACAAACAGCCTAAAAAAGATCCAGTGTTGATTTCAAATAGTAAAAAGTTACTTGAATCTCTAAACACAAAGCACAGAATTCAGCTTTTTTACTCACCAATCTGCATTCAGTGCTCATTCAGCCTCATTATCTGAACAAATAATCTCACCCGTGCAGATATTTCATGGTGTTTTCAAAGGAAAAAGCTCCATAGACATAAAAACACTGTTCCATCAAAAGCTAAATTAAATGTCAGTGATTTAAGCTCACCTGTCATTGGGAGTAAATGGCTTCCTGATGAGATATGTGTGAAAATGTAGCTGAAGCAATGAGCTCAAAACTGGATTCAGGAGCAGGTCATACATCCAGTCTACAGTTTATCGAACCATTCGTTAAGTCTGTGTAGGAATATTTATTTAAGTTCAGCATCCTGCATATAATGTTGTTCCTTTACAAGCTTAAAGCTCCCCATACACATTTCTTATAAAGGCACAATAAAGAATTTCAAACTGACGTCAGAAACCGATTTGTTTAGATGCCGTATTTTACTCTCCCTCGTTCTGATGCCGTCTGTAACCGCAGGCCCTGAATTCTAACTTCAGGATGTTTCAAGGCCCAGATATAAATACTATCAGATAAAAAAGAATCTTTATGAAATCTTAAATTTTTCATTTTATTTGTCAAATTACTTACATTTATCTTATTCAAAAAAACTAAACATGTCACATCTTGAGCTTGTCAGTTTAATGAGGCATCTATGTTACAATAGGGTCTCCATATGCACAGTGTTTCTCAATACCCAGGTTAAACCAGTTGCCTTTTCCTCCTTTATATTCACTGGTAACGATCCTCGCCCAGCCGTGTTCTCCCTGAAAGCAAGAAAACGAAACATTCGTTCAGGGAGCACAACGTACAGCATCAGAGAAAGTGACAATCCTAAAAATACTTTTCCACTCATTAAAGCAACAAACGAAACAAAAATCTATGACAATGAATTTCTAGCTTTAAGTTTGCAAACAGTAGCTGCATAGCTGACGCAGGCCGGGAGTAAAACCAACCCAGAACTCTCCCCAGGAGTTTCTGACGATCCAGAACTCTGTCCCCTCTTCATCTATGCCCCAGCCAGTCACAGACACAATGTGATTCGGCAAGGAGAGGGGGTGAAACTCAGAGAAAATCCCTCCAGAGTATTCCTCCAGGCCTTCGGTTGCCATCAGAGCACAGCTGAAAGAAAACAAGAATTAAGGAAGGCTTTAAATCTGCAGATTAGGTGTGGACATAATAGATTTACGTAGCCCGTTACAACCCCAGTTAAATTTATCCAGGGGAACAAGAGGTGGCAACATTAACAAAACTGAAAACAGTATTATACAATTAAAAGTTTATTCAAAACTCACAATCAACACAAAACAAAGAACAAATAACAAAAACAGGACCTAAGTCCTGTCAGCACAAGAAGAAAAAACCAAAAGTGAAGGGATAAATAAGTCCCCTAAGAATATAAACGACTAAAAACAAAAACACAAAATGCTGCTTCAGAATAACACTAGACTCAGACAGTAATAATAATAAAAATAGTAACCAACCAAGGCTTACACAAGAAACAACTAAACAAAAGGCTAAACTAAAGGCTAGTAACCAGACAAGTGAAAAGGGGGTAATTAGCAGAGCCTAAAGATCTCTAAAACACACAGACAGCTATCACACAAAGTCCAAAAGAGACACAGCGGCCCTGAATGAGTGGATGATGGCAGCTTATGTAGCAGAGCTCAGAAGTGGCCGGCAGAGTTCCAGCCAATCACCAGCAGGTGGGAGCATGGGAGTCCAATCACAGCAGCTCCACTTCCATCCAGAGCATCCCCAGAAGGATCGTAGGGCAGCCAATCCCCAGGAAGTACTGACAGTCCAATATGCATGTTCCCAGGGTTCAAGGCCAAGGGCCGTAACATAGCCTGATAGCTCTTATTGTGTCTCTGACAATAACCAGATTTAATGTAGCTTTTTTGCACCCTTGCAAAGGTCACTACAGTCCAAGGAGTTCAAGATCTTGCAGAGCTTTATTTGAATTTTCATACCTCAGAGACAACTGAATAAAAAAAGCATTGGAAAAGTTTGATTCTGCTTTTTTTTCAAAAGTCAATTTTAAAGACCTTGTTAATACTGCACGAATGAATCCAAAGACCATGTAAAACTTTCACAGCAACACCCAAAATATAATAACAGTCAAAGCTATTAAAACTGTAAATGCGCAGGAGAAGTCAGAGAACAATACATGATCAAATCAAACAAACGTTTCAAGGTGAACACAAATCTCTATGTGCTGATACTCTAACAATGAATGCTGGAGAGTTAAAAGGTCAGATTTATTCTCTTTTCCTCTACCTGATGGGCCCGTTGGTGTAAAGTTCAGCTTTCATGTGGTCTCTTCCAGAAACATCTCCGTAGTCTCCCACTTTCCACACAGTGTAATTCTTCACAACTGCACACGATTCAAAGAAGGAGCACGTTCCACACTGGTTAAACTGCTCGCACTCTGAAACGAGAGGAGAAGATCGCTCCTGCTGATGGGTAGTGAAGCACATTTTCAGACTTACAGTTTTTTTTTTCATTGGTTTGGCTCATTTCTTGAGACAGAAATTACATTCTCAAAACTCTAAGATCATTTGTCAAAACAGTCTTACAGCCATGGCTCATTTGCAAAAGCTCATCTCTCTCCCAAAACTGTTCACTAATGCTTCTGAACTAAGTTCCCTTCCCATGTAAATCGTCAGTGCCACCAAAATGAAAAGATCCTTCTCAATTACTTTGTCTCCGTACCGTCCTCTTCCGCTTATCCGGGGTCGGATAAGCGGAAGCAGCAGCCTGAGCAGGGCAGCTCAGACTTCCCTCTCCCCGGCCACATCACCCAGCTCATCCGAGGGGATCCTGAGGCGCTCCCAGGTCAGCTGAGAGATGTAATCCCTCCAGCGTGTCATGGGCCTATCCCAACGTCTCCTCCCAGTAAGACGTGCCCGGAATACCTCCCCAGGGAGGCGTACAGGAGGCATCCTGACCAGATGCCCGAGCCACCTCATCTGGCTCCTCTCGATGTGGAGGAGCAGTGGCTCTACTCTGAGCCCCTCCCGGATGACCAAGCTTCTCATTCTATCTCTAAGGGAGAGCCCGGCCACCCTGCGGCGGAAACTCATTTCGGCCGCTTGTACTCACGATCTTGCGGGAGATGGAAAGACGGATCGGTGCGACGTCTGCAGTAATGCGGGCTCTGCATCGGCCCGTCGTGGTGAAGATGGAGCTGAGCCAAAAGGCAAGGCTCTCGATTTACCGGTCGATCTACATCCCTACCCTCACCTATGGTCACGAGCTCTGGGTAGTGACCGAAAGAACAAGATCGCGAGTAATTTCTTAAACAGATTGTATATATATATATATATATATATATATATATATATATATATATATATATATACATATATATATATATATATATATATATATATATATATATAAATAAATAAATAAATAAATAAATAAATAAATAAATAAATAAATAAATAAATGTGTGTTTGGATGTTTAGCAGCATTCATGGAAGCACCTGTCGGGCAACTGAATATACTTTAGTTTGGTCATCAGAGATGAAACTCCTTCTTTTTCAGTCAAGTTCTATTTTCACTTGTCTGTCAATTACTGTAATCAATTAATCAAATGTTCCAAGGGATTCATATATGGTATTCATAGTATTATGTTCTTGACTAATTTCACATGGACTGTTGTCCATGTGATGATTTATAAAAGGAAATTATGCTGACATGCTTTGGAGATAACAACCACTAGACTGAGAATCAACAATCAGTTTAGATCAAAAAGTTCCATTCACTTGGAAATTGTGCTAAATGGAGGCTAACAGTGCTAACTGTAGGCTAATTGTACTTAATTATTTGCGAAGACGTGCAGAGAAATTGAGACATGCACTAAGACATTTGCAGTTTTATGAAATAAATGAGAAATACAACTGTTTTGTGAACAATTGCCAAGTGGTTTGGAGGTTTGGAGGTATGTCCATGATGTTATGAGAATATAATTTATTGAATTGTCCTGTACATGAAATGTGCTATACAAATAAACTTGCCTTGCCTTATGTTTCAAGAAATGAGCCAAACCAATGAAGAAAAACTGAAATCATTTGCAAAGATGTACGGAGACATTGAAGCGTGTACTCAGACATTTTCAATTTCATTAAATGAATGAGAAATACAATTCTGTTGTGAACAATTGCCAAGTGGTTTGGAGGTATGGAGGTTTGTCAATGTTGTTATGAGAATGTAATTTCTGTTTCAAGTAATGAGCCAAACCAATGGAGAAAAACTGTAATATCTAAAATGTGCAGATGTGGCTGATGAATAAAGTTACATCATTGATTGGATTTTTCCCTCTGGCATGGGCACCAACTCAGTTTGATTTGCAATGTCATAAAATGAAAACGCAACAATCTCGTCAAAGACATAAAAAAAAATCTACAATAAATTTTTTCGATGAATCCTGAAGTGAGAGAAAACGGTCATTATAGCCATTTTTACTCGATACAACAGAGTGCTGCTTATGTCTACTGCAGGTTAGCAAGGTCACTGGCTGTGATGGAGCAATCAGGATACAAGATTCGGGTCAGTTGCATTATTTTTATATGCTGACACAGTGTCTCTGAGTGCCTGCGGGGTAAATCAAACAAGTCATGGATGGAATATTAAGGAAAAGCAATGGAATTATCTTTCAGCTTAATTTGCAGGCATGATATTAACAAGCGTTAGCTACAAGGTGCCATACTACTACTAGACTTTCTCTAGCTGGGAATTTTTGAAAGACAATGATAAAAGTGGCTGAAATACTGTGGTGAGGTTTCAGTGTGTATGCCTGTTTGATCCCTTTAATTAGGTCCATACGGTCTTCTTTACAAAATTGATGACAATTGCAACTTTAAAGGTTTTCACAGATTGCTTTTTTCTTCCTCTCCGGGGAACGTATCAGCAAAAAAAAAAATAAATAAATAAAAAATAGAGGGAAAAAAAGAAATCCTTACAAAAACTTTGCCCCTTGTCGGTAAGGCTGAGGAAACATTTACACTCACACTTAATAAAAAGACATGTCCAGATGCAGAGTATCAGGTCAGAATCTGCACTTGTGTTAAAATCATCAAAGATGAGATGCAGCCCAGCCACATACTTTCACTTGTTTAAATACACGGCTCAAAAAAATTAAGGGAACAAACACATAATCCCTACCACGTAACTGAAAGTCAGTCACACTTCTGGGACATGTGGAAAGAGAGGCAATTAGCAAGGAATGAAGTATGAAGGAATGGTCCTGCAGATGGTCCTGCAGACAGACCATTTCCTTGTTTTCATCCTTTATGGCTGATTTTCTGGCTGATCTGCAAATGTCACATTTGCATTTTGCCAGTGCCCTCACCACTAGAGGTAACCCACAGAAGATGCTCAGATATGCAGCTCATCCAAGATGGCACATCAACGCGCTGTGGCAAGGTTTGCTGTGTCTTTCAGCACAGTGTTTTTACGGCGGCATGGAGGCAATACCAGGAGAGACAGGCCAGTATACCAGGAGATGTGGGGGAGACCATGGGAGGACAACTACCCAGCAGCAGGACCGTGATCTGCTCCTTTTTGAGAGGAAGAACCTCCAGCAGACCATTAATGTGCATGTTTCTGCTCAAACTGTCAAATAGACTCCATGAGGGTGGTAAGAGGGTCTGACTTCCACAAGTGGGGCCTGTGCTCCACAGTCCAACACGGTGCAACTTAATTGGCATTTGCCAGAGAACACCAGGATTGGCAGATTGGCCATTGGCGCCCTGTGCTCTTCCTGGATGAGAGCAGGTTCACATTGAGCTCACGTGACAGATGTGAGAGAGTCTGGAGACGCCGTGGAGAACTTTCTGCTGCCTGCAACATCTGCTGTGGGACCTGGGTTCCTGCTGATGCAGGACAATGCTCGGCATCACAGGGCTGGAGTGTGTCAGCAGTTCTTGCATGATGAAGGCATTGATGCTATGGACTGGCCTGCCCGTTTACCAGACCTGAATCCAATCCAGTACATCTGGAACATCATGTCTTGTTCCGTCCATCCACCACCACGTCCACCACAGACTGTCCAGGGCTTGACTGAGGCCCTGATCCAGGTCTGGGAGGAGATCCCTCTGGAGAACATCCATCCTCTCATCAGGAGCATGCCCAGACGTTGTGGGGAGTGCATACAGTTACGTGGAGGCCACACACACTACTGAACCTCATTTTGAATTTCCACAGAACTTGGGCCGGCCTGTGAGCTGATCTTTCTACTTTTATTGGATATGATTCTGAATCCAGACATCCATGGGTAAATTATTATAATCTCCTTTGATCATTCTTATGTTATTTTGTTTGCAAAACATTCCACTGTGTAATGAATGAAGATTTTCAACTGGAATATTTCATTCATTGAGATCTAAGATGTGTTGTTTGCGTTCTCTCTATTTTTTTGAGCACTATATAATGTACCTGCTGTTAAAAACCGTTTGCTGCCCCTAACATGAATAAACTAAATCTATTGTGCAGCACCGCAAGGCACTTAGTTTATATTTTAGAAGACAGCAGGACTTCTTCAGTCTTTATCTTGTTTTAGATCCTGTGAGCATTAAGTCTGCTGCTGTTACGACCTCCAATCTCCAGATTTTGGAGGCCGACAGTGAGGTTTATATAAAGAATAACACTAAGACCAGCCAAAACACAAAGGCCTTCAGTTCATAGGTGATAGATGTGCAAGAGGATAAAACTCTGTGCAGGCTAGCCAGCTGGGAAAATTACTTCTTTGTAGCTCAGACTTTCTGCATTGGAGCTCAAACAGGATAAAATCTTCCCAAGTTGTTGCTAAATAATCCACTCGTAAGATTTATCCTTTAGTTGAAGATTTTCTGACCACATGTACTTGTGATAATTTAGTGTAACAATTCAAATCAGAGTAAGAACAAGATGAAAACAGTGTATTTCTTACTTTGGTTTATAGCTTGGTAGTTGTTGCAGGTTTCATCAGGAATGCCTTTTTCATGAGCATAAGCGTAGACTCTCAGGTGGTCTCCTCCATAACAAGAGCCCGCCCTCCCACAGTCTATCACGTTCTGGACAGACAGGTAGGCTGACGGCCACACTCCTCCACGTTTGATGTTAATACGGTCTAAAAAAAAAGGGAAGAAAAACAACCATCACCTGAAAACAGTGAAACTGTCAGTAGACGTAAGTCCTGACAGCATGGGTGCTACTGAATAATTTGAAAATAAATATGGTTCAAATCAACATATTTTTAAAAGCTAATCCTCTGCTTAATTTAGTTTCTTCAGCCCCTCCATCTTTTTGTTGTCATGGTTACCTGCCAGGGCACTGGTGGCTCCCATCGCCCAGCAGGAGCCACAGTATTGGGGGATGTGTTGGTTCCTTGTGACGCTCACATAATTTTTCCCCTTGATGTTTCTCCAATCCCACGACGGAGGAAGATCCGACACTTTCACATACTCGTGAGGCCGTGCCTTTGTCCTACAATAAGCAAACAAGAGGATGCACATTATGTGAAGATGTAATTGTTACACTCAGACACACAGTTTTCACTTGTCTGACAAATGATAACTCCTTCCAGCACTGCACAAGTGGTGCTGGGGCTGTGATCGATTATCAGTTCCTGCAATATCCTGTGGGGGCTTCTGACTGAAGGGGATATCGGAAGGTGATTCCTATAATTGCTCTTCAACCGGAGTGCAGGTGCAATCAGTTGGATTAATGGAAAACAACTCTGGGAGCAGTTTTACAAAAGAAATATATTAATCTTGCAATTACTACATACATTTTTAAATGTTGCGTATAATGGAACAGTAAAGTCAGTTCTTGAGTCACATCTGAAAAAAATTTTTTGTTGCAATTGTTTTGCAAGATTTTTAAGTTTTTATATTTACCCGCACATGAAATTAGATAATAAAACTAAATAAATTATTTAATGTTTGTGTCTCTCAGTAATTTTGAAAGACACTCTAACTATTAACAAACCTCCACTTTTACCTTCTTGTGTGGTTTTATTCATAGGAGTAAATTCTTCCACAAAATGAGACACATGACACACATGACAACAGATTTATGTGCATGTGTAAAACATAACTTTTCCCCTCCGTCCCATTAATAACTCCTTAGATTTCTTCCTCACACCATATGGAAAAGATGAAAACAGCTCCAGTTAAGCAGCTAGGCACATGTTATTGATATAACCGAATTATTACAACTTCATATATATTACACTAAAGATAAAAAAAACTATTTTCTCCCTCAAATTTTGTGTTATATTGTTTAAAGTACTTTTTTTTCTGTCAATGCTTTTGTTGTGAATGTCCTATTTCTACATGATACTGTGTGAGACTGTATTTTCCCTACACTGTATTCAATTCAGAATGCCTGATTTTCTGAATACATCTGACAACATATCAAATCCCACAAGATGCTGCTAAACAAACAAAAGAAACAATAGAATATAACATTAATAATAAGCTCATTAATCTACAAACTCGTGGTGACTATTATTGGTTATTTCCAAGTTAGTTAAATCACTACACTGGTGTAAGTTATAACTTTAGAATCACAAGTGAAAACCCTAAAAGCTTACAACTTGAGGAATATTACAACTTAAATTATGCACTGATTAACACACAACCCAATAACTCCGAATACAGTTAACAACTGTTATTTACCCGACTTAACAACAAGAAGATCACCTCTTTTTTTATTGTGTCCCTTTCTGCACGCGCGATAATCATGTTCCTGTTACTTACTTGACTGAGTCTGGTCTCCCGTCGGCGATGGGTTTGTAACACGGCTCGGATAAAAACCTGGAGGAAGTGATTTGTAATGAAAATGACGCTAAACAAAACAACAGCGGCCCGATGTTTGAAGACGCCATGTTGGCCCCACCCCCTTCGTCTTACGCAGTGACGTATCTTAGAGCGCCGCCTGCTGGCCACTCACTGTACATTGCACAGTTCTACTGCAGTGAACTAAGCCTGAAATTATTTTGATACTCTACAGATATTAAATGTAACCCTGAACGCAACACTGATTTTTTGTCAGCTATTGCTGTTTAAAGATCAACATAAAACTGCATTTCTGTTGAAGATGGACTTCCTTAGAGCATGTCATTTAAAAAAACAAAACATGTAACAACAAATTTGAGCTCTCACATTCACAAATTACAGTTTTACATTCAGAGCATGAAAACAATATAAATGTTAATGACTAAATGTTTGCATGTGCAAAGATGATTATGTCTGAAGAGTTATTGATTGTGATTTATTTCACAATCAATAAAGCTTCAGACATTTGATGTTCCTTGTAAGTTTGCAAGTGCTGTGCTCCATTTGAGTGTCCTTGGAATCGATGACACCGTGAGAGCTCAACTCAGCCGCAAGATAAAGAAAAAGAGAACAACACATGGAAATGATCATTTATCTTTATAATCAACATTTGGGTTTTTACTCAAATGCCTGCTATTGAAATCACATTGATGATAAAATCTTTAGATCTTCTGTTTAAATCTAATTCTTACCCTTTCTCAAATGCAAAGGACTTCGTTTGAGTTAATGCACACTGGCACAGAAATCAAAGTTTGACCTTAAAAAATATTAAACTAATATCTAAGAAACCATTTTAAATGTAGGTCAATACAGAAATAATAATGATTAATATTTGCATAAGAATGTTTGGAAAAGTCTTGGACAGGCGCAGGGGATGACCATTACTCTCCTCCACCACTAATCATAAATTAGATGTTCTACATTTATAGTAAATAGGTGTAGTAGTACTGTGGAGAAATATTTTCTGTATGGGAGATTAAAAAGACAGACTTATCAGTAATTTATTATTTTTTTTGTGTGTATTTTTTTCTACTTCCGAGTGATTGATAAGCTAACATTCTCATGATAAAATAAGTGGTGGTGCACTGGAGTTTCTGTATGCTCAGCAAGAAACTTAAATAACTCATTTAGTTCCCAGTTACAATCCAATTACACCTAATGCAGCACAGATGATTGGCTGGGTTAGTGTGGAGATTATATACAGCTCTTAACATGGTTATTATGTTACAGGATGAAACTAGACTTCAACACACCCTGTTTTTGTGAGAGGGAAATATAGTTGTTTGTACTTTCAATGAATAAAGATTAGATGTCCATTAGGGACATAATGAACCCTTCACGAGGAACACTAGACAGTTCACTGTTATTTGTAGAACAGTCCATCTTCAGTTTGTGGTTTTTGTTCTGTTGATGATGATGAGCAGCTCATGTGAAACTTGTTCAGTCAAAAAAGAAAGCGTGCATGTGTTGTAAACTGTAGAAAATGGGCTGTAAAAGTGAGTCATATGTTTTCTGTTTGGTACTAATCATAACTGGACCACCACCAGGTATATGGACATAGCCACCACTGAAATGGAAAGTAATTTAAAGAAAGCGTTTCCAGAAAAAAAAATCGAGTCATTCTTACTTTTTCAAGTAATTTTTGCAAATCTAATTTATATACAGCACAATATACTCATCATTTAAAAAGAATCCTGTCATTGTTTCCAGTATGTGAAATAGTTATCCTTCCTGTCACAGATCTGTTGTGTATTTGCAAGACAGCAGCTGTGATGCAGGTGCAATCAGTTCTGCAGGTGGACAAGACAAATGTATTGATAGTGATGATATCATCAGTTACATATGATGGGCTGGGCTGATTTGCAATTGTCTTGCTTAACGTTACACTGTTAAAGCAGGCTCATAACTGTGGAACATTTGACATGGCTCCCTTTCCTCTCTGGTTCAGCTGGCTCCAGCATTGTCCAGACATGTGGGAAACATTTCATTTTGTGACCCTTCTATAGCCCCGGACCACACAAAATTTAAGACTGCTGGAGGATTCGTAAACTTAGTTGAGGAACGTGCAACATGGGACAAATTCCTGAAAGAACAGGAGATATTTCCACTTAACTTTTCAGACTTCTCCTTCAATAAGTGAGTGTTGACACAAGTTATAGGAGATGAATAGTAATTATTCTTTAGTATTTTTGACGGGCGGGGGGTATTAATGTATCAATTATTACAACTAAAATGGTCATCTTATGTAAAAGGTAAAGCAAAATTTGACAAAACAAACAGCAAAATGAGTTTTTCTTACCAACAGATTTAGTTAGGATGATCCTGCATTGTATGCGTTTAATCACTGCTACATAAGCATCTATATCACACTGATAAGGAAAAAATCACGAGTCATGAATTAGTTTCATGAGTGTTTCTTCAACATTGTTGAATGTTTAACTTTGCACAGTCGTCACATTTGGTGCTTTATAACATTTACATCTTCTTCCTAAAACAGTATGGACATACAATTATCACCTAAGTTCATTCGTTAAACAGAAAATGAGAAAAATGAGAAAATGAAAGCATTTTCAAGATAACCTTCTTTGCTATATTACTTTAGTTTGCAGATTAAGAGGCTTACATGCTAAACTTAGACTATTTTACCAAGAAAATATTGTTTCCACACAGTTCTTTGCTGGTTATATCATATTTAACAGATTTCTTTTTAGTCATTTATTAATCTATTTATTTTACATTAATAACAATAACCATTACATGGCTATTGTTGTTCTTACCACCACTTATAAACCTAATATGAGAACAGTTTATTTAGGGGAATAATTAAGTTTATTCTGGGAAAAGCAGTCAGTATTAGGGATCTTTGAGAGAGGCTGAGGTACAGTTGGTAGCACAGAAATATAAACACTCCTTCATCTAAAAATAATCATTGAATTATGACTCTAAGCATCCAAAAATGAAGATACATGTGTCAGTAAAGACGGACAGGTTGAAGGTTCCCAGGATTTGCTAACCTCAAATAATTTATTGGTCTGGGTTTAAAGCTTCTTAAACATGCAACAAACAAACTGAAATACGGTGGTCAGATGAAAATGAAGATAATAACAGAGCATACAGCCACAATTCTGAGCTAAAAAGTCATCTCACTGAATTTTGTTAAACGAAACTCAAGTTTTCATCGCAGACACACTCAACATTCCTCTTCATAAAGTCAGAGACTGTTTGTTTTTCTCTGAGAGCAGACGCTACACACATCCTAGTCCTTTGTGTTTTCACACACAGAGACAGTTGTCTGCAGGAGCAGAGGCATGAAGCCCAGCTGACCTTTAACCTCTTAGATCATCATTGTTGTGTTAAAAGCTGCACTTTTCCATGCTTTGGTGCATCTTCAAAAGCACAAACAGTCCTCAATTATGTATAACCTTACAGCACGAGGATGAGCGTCAGCCTGTTTTGCTGTAAATTTTTCAGGATGTAATGTGATGTTCCAAACGGTCTGTCAACATGTGAGTCCTTTATGATGAAGCCGATATCCTGGATGTGTGCATTAACATAAGCTTCTTCCTGCTCTTTAAAGCAGGGGCGATAAAAGCCTTAATGACACACTAAACAAACTTCAATCATCATTTAAGGAGTCCCATTATCCTGCATCAATTTGCAACAATAAAATAGTTCAAAGAGCTGGTCGGATGCACACAAATAAATTAGAAGATAATCCTGCAGTTGCAGTTAAATAATTTGTGCTCTTTCCATTTGTTTTGAGTTTTTAAAAGTCTGTTACCACATCTGTCAGCGATGGAGGTTGATCGTGAGATTTATGGATGGAGATTTTAATCATGCTTTAAAGAGACAGCAGTGCTGGTCTGTCATTCATACCACACTGAAACATCTAATCAATAGGCAGGTAAAAAGCATTAATTATTATTTTGGCCTTTTTCTCATGTTTTTTTTTTCTCTTTTTTTCCCATCTGACCGATCTGCTTTTCATTGCTTTGTATCATTATTGATAAAAAAAAATGTTATTTCCTTTTA
This sequence comes from Leptatherina wallacei, assembly GCA_028567055.1. Lineage (NCBI taxonomy): Eukaryota > Metazoa > Chordata > Actinopteri > Atheriniformes > Atherinidae > Leptatherina > Leptatherina wallacei. The sequence goes on along the minus strand of JAOXYM010000008.1, from coordinate 22,603,894 downwards.
TACAAAGCTTTGTGACTTCTAAATGATAAACCCAACCGGACTTATTGTTATTATGGTGGATTAAGACACAACCACCTTTGGTTGGGTTACAAGTAACGACCATAATTCAGTCTTTCAGCATCGTGCTAAAAAGGATTCAAGTTGCTGTTCAACGTCAACAAAACTGAGGAGTGAGCTGTTGCTCTTTAGAGGGAATGAAGTAAAGATGCACAAATTTGTTTACATCGGTTGAACTGAGGACATCACAAAAAAACCCATTGTGGTCACAACGTCTCAAACTGGTGAAGAAAAGTTCATAAAGGGCTGAACTTCCCAGGGAGAGCCAGGTTCTTGTAAACATCTACAGAAAAGCAATAGAGGGCATTACATTGGAAACATTACACCCTTCCATGAGGATAACTGCAGCCCAGATTTTTATCAGCATTCAAGGAGCAGTTTCCTTCCGCATGGAGTAAAGAAAACTAAATTCACAACAATGACACGTTTTTCACTTGACAATTTATTTGTTTTCATAAAACTATTGTTTACTAAAGATCTGTGTGTAGCTAGGTACAGACTTTTTTTATATTGGGACACAACACATGTTTCCGGTTTTCCTTTGGGATTGATAAAGTATTTTCATTTCTTGATTTAGAGTTTGATGTGTTACCATCAGGTGGGAAATTCAGATTTTACCAATGGGGATCAGATCAAACCAGTGCAAACACACATTCATTCTAACCACAATCTGTATTTAAAATAGATTTTTGATTTCACTTTTTAACACTGGTGAGTTATGTGGAAATATTAGTGTTTCCATGGGAAAATTAAATGAAATAAAATGAAATTGATGGATGGATAAATGAATATATTCATAAGCCATTTACAAGATTCTCTAAAGGAGATCAAAATCTCTATTTATCCAATATTTTAGTAATCAAATACCAGCAAAAACCTTAAAAGCATTGCATGTGCTTATATGAATATTTATTGGATTAATCCATACGTCCTTATTTTTTACCAATTATTAAAAGCTGCACTTTCACAGTGAAAGTTTTATTATGATTTCAATAAATTATCAGGTAAATAACTTATGAATACAATATGAGTGCAACCTAAAAGTGGAGTTAGCAGGTTTTCAAAGGACAAAACAACTAAATATGTCTACATTCCTAAAGACACCATCTGCCCACAGCCACCACAGAAAGATACTAAAAAGCCCACTTAAGCAGAGAAACCTTTAGAGTGCATGGAAAGTGCATCCATGTAAATATTGAGCACGCACAGTTTAGATTTCACTTGTGGATCAATATTGAAGCAATTTGAACGCTAATCTAATTACCTCTGCTTTCTTCTTGGCAAATGTTGTTTGAGTTGGGCAACGTGAAATCTCTAGTGAAAGTAGGATTTAAAAGAAATAATAAAATCACTATTTAGGGGAATTTTCCATGATCACATGAATATTTAATTATAGTACAGTTCCTGTGCTATTAGATCTTTAGAGAGATAATCAATATACACTACATATGCAAGTAACTTCATATCTTGGTAAACATATTTCTGAGAGATTGAACTGAAAGAACCACTTTTGTGGGGAAAAACAAAATCAATCCAGTAATTATATATGATTAAAAGACACAGGAAGTTGGCCCTGCTTTTTCCCAAAATAAATATGCTCCAAACTCTTATAATATCCTGATTAAATATTATCCAAACTGTTTAATCAGATCCTATGCTGCTGTCATCTAATATACTTTTAGGTCCTTAAATCGCTGTTATTGTTATGTCTCGTCATCTGTGTTAGTCTTGTGCCATGTTTCATGTCTAGTTTTAATCATGTTCAAGTCTCACGTC
>JAOXYM010000008.1:22563894-22601961 GCA_028567055.1 Leptatherina wallacei | reverse complement strand
AGATCTACCAGCGTTTATTCCATAGCCAAGTTTACCATAGTGTATTCACATACACAATAAAGGAACATCTTTCTTTTGAAAGTCTTGTCTCGTGAGTCGTGCTTTTGGGTCCAGTCCTTCGTTCCACCAGTCGTGACAGTTATGAAGAAGCATCATAAATATGAGCAGCGATATCTGCTGTCATCATGAGAGGGACATATTAAACACAATGAACATAACTTATCTGTAAATACGGAACAAAGTATATGGACAAGTAATTTTGGCTAATTTGAAACCAGAAAAATACTCGGAAAAAGTGTCTTCTTTTCCAAGGTGGGGCTGTTTCTTTAAGACAGGGGTTCTTCTTTTGCTCATTCTTTTCCTTTCCAAGAGTTCAAGAAGTTCAAGAAGAAATTTATTGTCATGTGCATGGCTGCAAATCAGGGTTTTGTACTGAGCAATGAAAAATCTTTTGACAATGCAGAAAACTAAAACTAAGCCAAAAGCAATAAAAACAACCAGACAATATATTCACATCAATAAAAGCCAGTACAAAAATAAAAAAATGTGCATGAATCGGTATTAAGTGCAAGATCCAACGGGTTTCACAGAGATTTTGACAAGGACATGGACAGACAAACAGATACGTGTCCCCTGGCACTAACATAAAAGAGGATTAAAGAGCTGGAATGAATCAGGAGAAAAATTTGACAATCATATCTGTTTTTTCTTTCACTTTGAGATCTATTGTCACAAGATATAAAAAAAAGTACAAATACACCAAACATTCAGTATTTTAATGAAATGGAATGAACTGAAAGTGTATGTATTTGTTTTTTCATTTTTAATGAAAACAGCTCATAATTAATTGACAGTCCAAGTCTATCTTGTTCCACTGGCTGCTGGGAGGAATGATCTCCTGTGTCTTTCTGTCTGTGTTGTGTCGAGGATGTGAGGAATTGTCCATTATGCTCAGCAGGTTGTGTCTCATTTGTCTCTGGGTAATCAGCTCCAGCACAGAACCAGCCTTCTTGATCAGTTTGTTCAGTCTCTTTAGGTCTCTGGTTCTGATGCTGCTGCCCCAGCAGATGGCTGCAAAGCTGATTGCACTTTCCACAACAGACTTATAGAAGATATGCAACATCTTGGTGCAGAAACTGAATGATTTCAACTTCCTTAAGAAGCAGAGTCTGCTCTGTCCCTTCTTGTAGATGCTTGTAGATCTAAAACTTTCAGTCCAAACTGTGGTCCGTTTGTTAACCTGACTAGGATGATATTATGCTGCTGTCAATCACTGTATCTTTATAAACGTTTAGTCTTTTCTGAATAGTTACACTAACCAGTCTGCTGCTTATTATCTTGCAGGTCCTTCTCAAACAGCTGTCGGCATCTTAATAATACAATAGACAAGGTTATTTTGCATAGCTCAAAGCTCACTGTCAGCTGCCTTTAAGTTATTAAAGGCAAGAGAATGAACGAGCACAGGACTTCAGAGTTCAGCAATGCAAAAGAATCTTCTTGTTTCAATACTACTGAGGATATGAGACAAATGAGTCAGGAGCAACTTGACCTGAAGCTCCACTGCTGAGTCAATTTGACCCGCAGAGTTTATCAATATCTCCCTCTCAAGAATCAGATGAATAATGGATCAAAGACAAATGTTACTTAAGATTTGCATCCATCCGAGGGATTAGATCAGCAGGTCCGGGCTTCAAACAACACAAACAAATCAAGGGCTGACATGTTTTGAGGTCGATTATTGATCATCACTGGCTGCAGTTCAGGAGCCTTGTGGGCGACTCTGACTGCTCTCACATGACAGCTGCAGCAGGATAACTAGCCAGTCTGGATCTCCGGAGAAAAGTGAAACTTAAGGGTAGAGGTTGGCAGCGAGCAACTTTTTTCATTAGCAGGATTTAACTGTTTATTTTCTTTATTTTCTTAAACTGAATAAGTTCTTCTGATTAGGCCAAATGATGATTCATCACATCATAAGCAGGACATATGCTGCTTAAAGTGCCCTGGCATTTTCCACGTGGAGACACAGGAGGGTCATTTTGATCATTTCTTTTCTCTTGCTCTTTTCCTTTAGACAAAACAGCACCATGGATCATTTCCTTGTCAATAGAGTTATAAAATATGTCAAAGAACACTTGATGTATTCATTTTATTCTTGGCTTGATGATGCACGGCAGAGTTCAGACTCCTGCCTGTTCTTTAAGAGTGGTGATATATCATCAAAATATAACTTTAAGAGCACTATAATACCGTATTTATAGCATTCAAACTCAAGCAGTTCATTATTCATAGTTTCAATCTATGGATGGATAAAAACTGCTCAATGCTTTTTGGGGTATTTAAAACTTCAGATTATCATCAATGAATGTCCTTACGTTGACGTAATAATAGTCACAAAACAGGACAAAACATGTCTGTGGTGTTCTCCTAATGAAGAACATGATTGTCAATCGATATTTAAAATGGGGGAAATAATGGGTTTTAGACTCTTGCTGTGGATCTAAAATTAAACTGAAGCAAATGCTGTGTGAGTCACCACCATCTCTCAGTATACACTGGAGATGTTCCAGGCAGCTTCATTAATGACATTTTACATTTCTGCGTATTTTATGACTCACTAGTGACTCCAGTCCGAATAAATGTTGCAGAAACATGATGGATGTAGGTATTTCCAGAAATCTAAAACCTAATCATGCTCTGCCTTGTGTCTTAAAACACTCTTCAGCAACAGGAAGTTTTTCTAAGTATCTAAGTGGCTGTATCCTATGGTGAAACTTTTCCATCCAGATGATGATGACAATGCTCAAATTCACAGTGCAGAATGGCTCACTGAAATGATTTTATGGGTTTGGTGCTCACAATTTAAGAATGTCAATGCATGAGACAAAAAGTTCTGTCAGGAAGACAACTGTCTTTTCCTTTTCCTGCTCTTTCAGCCGACCGGGGATGTCCTACAACCTCTGTGCGCCAATCATCTGATCTTCTTCCTGCTGTTGAACACTGTCTGTTGTTGTCAGTTGTCATTTTATTGTCAACATGAACCGTCTTCACCCCCCATTCACTTCCTCTTCCATGAATTCCTGCAATGGTGAGTCCTTTTGCTGAAATCCTAATATCTTCATCTCTTTATCACTTTTGTCCAACTCTGAAGTGACCATTTCTGTAAAAAGATCTTTTCCACAAAGAGGTTTGATCCCCAAATCCTCACACACACCTCTTCAGCTTTCGTCAGAGATACTTCTTGTTTCTTGTGGCTTAACTTAATTTAATTACATATATCATCAGAAAAAATATTATGTTAAATTTTTCAAAGAAAATCCACATTTTGTTTTTTTTGGAGTAATTCAGGTTACAATCAAAGATCAAGTCTTGATTCTAACAAGTTAATGAGGTTTCATATTTATCTTATAAAGCTAAACTGATACCTACATATCTTCTTTTTTTTAAAAGAAAAAAGCATAGAGGTGTCTTTTGAAAAATATTGCAAATATTTATATTGTTTATTTGTGAGCGTAAACAAAACTGGATACATCCATCCATTTTTATACCCAGTTAATGCAATTAAGGGTCACAGAGGGGGCTGGAGACACTGTCCCAGATGCTATGATGACCTGTCTCAGTGTACACCCTGGGCAGGTGGCAGGAAAGTTAAAATAAAGAACATTAAATTGTTTGAACAATGCCCGACTCAAATCATATCATTAATCCCACTGATCAATTAATGACCTTTTTCTCAAAAAGTTCAGAAGGCAAACTGAGTTGGAGAGCAGCCATATGAAGACACACCATGAGCCACTTCAGGTCAGTTTACATGGCTGAGACGTAACAGTATCATTTAAAGAAATCCAACAATTTCCCCTGAGCAGCGCTTGGAAACAAAAGGAAAAGAAAAAAGGTTAAGCGAGGGCAGCTGTTTGTGCACTACAAAAGACAATAGAGTGTGACAGAGAACACACTCTTACACCACTGTGATGCAATTTGGTTTATGTGCTCCAAGAATCTTGGATAAATAAAACGATAGATAAGAGTTGTCTGGGTTAAGGTTTTAATCATAATATGTGTCAGTTTACCCAATTAAAAAACGGATTACATGCAGAGAGGATGTTATTGCCACAACCTTCCCAAGCCAAGTTCTGAAGATGTATTTTTCACACCAGTAGACGTCGCTGTTTCCCTTTTATAACCAGTTTTATCTAATTGTAAATTAAATTCAAAAAGTTTTTTTTGGAAGTAGTCGCTCTCCTTTGGTGTTTTCAGCTCCAAATACGCAGATTAAATATATAAATGTCTATGCATATTATTTGAAAAAAATCACACAAAATCTGCAGTGCCCCGGAGCACGTTATCTTTTTTCTCCTGGTATTTCCATCCATCTCCTCGTCCCACCTCTTGGTTCCAATTATCCCAGGGGGCTGAGCCAACTCCCAGGCACACACTTCTGATTGGCTGAGCCCGGTGTCACTCTTAGGCTCAGACTGTATCCTCCTGTTAGTGAATCCAGTCCCAGTCAGAAAGTCAAATTTCACTAAGGGGGCTTCACACAGAGGTGTCGACTTATCCGATTTCTACGTCTGTTTTCAACGATACATTGTTTAGAAGGGTCTTGAAGATAGTTTAGAAGTTTCATAGTTACTTCTTAATGTGTTTTTTTGTTAAAAAGGAGGTTAATTAGACTTGAGGAGTTATTGGTTCCTTTCTCCGGCGTTTTTACGCGTCCTGCCAGCGCAGCTCTCTGCGCACCTGAGTCCGCTGCTGTTCAGTTTGGGCAGCGTCAACATGTCTTCAACACATCTGAGCAACTAAACTATCATGGTGACATTATTTACCAGAGACCTACCTGCTGTGGCGAACCTCTGTAAATGCGCTGTCTCCCACTGTGGAATGGCCGGAGTCCAGGTGTCATCAGGGGAGAGCCGATGTGGCCGATCGGAGGAGCCATCTGGGATTTGACAGCGCACAGGAGACTGGGATGCGAGAGAAACCTTAGAGGGACAATCTCTGGCTTCTTATACCTGGATTCAACGCGGGCTGCCCAGAGCCATGGCCTCTGAAGTGGTGTGCGGGCTGATCTTTAGGCTGTTGCTGCCGATGTGTCTTGCAGCTGGTGAGTTTTCTCTCAAATTCAGACTTTTTACGCATCTCAACTGACCTGTGATGTTGTACGTGCGCCACATAGGGTTGGATGTTTATCCAGCAAACTATTGGACACCAATAAAGTGAATTTACCAGCATTATTCTGTAAACACGATGGCTATCTTTTGTTAATGAAATTGTAGCCCACCTGTTTGAAATTTCTCAGCTTGTCTTACTGAAATACAGTAAGGCTGGAGCCATCCATCATTTTTTATATTTTGCTTCCAAGGAGCAAGACTTTCTTGGAATCTTTTAAAATAATCTTGAACAATAGTACTCCAGTCTTTGTAGACGTCTACAAAACCCCCCCCCCCCCCCCCCCCCCCCCCCGCCTTTGGCTCGGTTTTCCGTTTTCGTCCTTAAACTTGCTATTTCCCCCCAAAAAATTATTGATTTTAGTTTTTTAAGTCCAGTTAACACTGCCATTAATCTCAACTTAAGGGCTGAACAAGTGTTATGTACAGTCATAATAGACAGGAACTAAAATCAAAGTTTTACTGGCAAAATAAAAATGAATGAAGGGTGGCTCAAATCTACGTGATATTTGGATTGAGCAGCATTTAGGGTTTGATTTCTTTTTTTTAATAGCTTTATCCCTCATCACTGCCCCAGGCTATAACACTGCACAGTCATACACAATCTATTAAGCAGAGACGTCACTTACCAGCACTGTCCTCCACCTGGATGTCACCTTTTATTTGATTTAGTAACACCAACCACTGAATGTCCTGCAGAGTGCGTGACAAAAGTGTATTTATGATTTATTTGCAAATGTTTCATTAAATTTTCTTTTTGAAATTCTAAAAAGTCTAAAAGTGGAATATTCTAAGCATAACTAAAAACTAAAGTATTGCTCACAGATGTTGCACAAGTAGCTTAACTACCGCACAGAAGTAACACTATACAGCCATGCCTGTGTAATTTGTTGATTTATATAGCTGTGGTTTCTTAGTTTTGTTTGGTAGCTACTCATGAATCATCAGCATTGTTACAGACATAGCTGCTGACAGTGTTACTGTTATTAATTAACATTTACACTGCACTGACAGTGTTTTCCCTGCTGTTTCACATTCCTTTGAGTTACAGTGCAGGAGTTTGTTTGCAACTTTGTGAAGAAAAGTGCTCCTTACAGTCAAGGTTTCATATGTTGTTGAAGGTTTCTGCCTGATTCACTTCTTAGCTATGCAGATGTAGAAGATGATTCATGCTGGTTGTTTTTTTATTTTGGACTTTTAGTAGCTCAAAAACTGACTTAAAGTGTGGCCAGATGATGCTTGAGGCTTTTGCACCTTGCTGCAGACTCTTTGACTTAAATGCAGCTTAATTAAAGCTGTAATCCTGTGGTAGGCCACAAATGAAAAATGATTAGCGTCAAAATGCCACTGAGGTTCCAGTGTGGTGTCTATACCGCAGGCAGAAGTACTTTTAACGCTAACAGCATGCCTTCTATAGATAAGACCCACTCAGAACAACCGTAATGCATTGTTTGACAGGCAGACGCGCCATTTATTTCCAAAAGCAATTGTGAGGCCATGCGTTGTCTCCATTAATTCGTGGAAAGTCGTTTTAACTGTATGAATTAATAATGCGGTTACGAGGGAGAGAAGAATTGCTTTCCCTCTTATCGTAAACATACCTTTAATATTTTATGTTTTTTCTAAATGTCGGTGAGCACTTGTCATGCACTGCAGATGTACGTGATAACTGACAGGATGGAGGAAACGTGTAGTGGAAAAAAACTTGCTTTGAAAAATGATAAATGTGGTCTCTTTTATCAGCATTTTAATTTATCAGCAGTTTCCTTATTACTTGAAGGTAATGGATTTGATTTGTTTTTTGTTTTTTTAAACACCTGATTTGGTTTGAACTCTCAATTTTTTTGCTTTTTGGAAAATGACATAAAAAAGTATATTTGGTCTTTTTAGTGCTACATAAACAGATCGGAAACAGACAGCACAGCAGATGTTATCATTCCCCCAGCAACTATATGACCCTCAGCATATATGTTTATGTCTGCAATGTATGTTGCAAACTGTTGCTTTTCATGTACTAGTGACAGACTTGTCTGCTGACGTTACACAGTCAGTGTTTCCTGTTGGCCATCTGACAGCACCTCTATTGAAACACGCACAACTGCTGTGCCCATGTGTACACAATCCCCTCTACTAACACACACACACATACATTTGCACACAACTACAGGTTTGATGATCAAACAGTCCACTGTTTATGTGTTTACTGGCAGAGTTCAGAGTGTGAACAGAATTGTGATCATTCACTTTCCCGAATGTCTCGTCTGATTTTTAACCTGGCGTGTGAATGTGACGGAGCAGCGATGCTGACTGAAAAGCACAAAGCTGAGGAAAATGCAGGTTAGCTGCTGGGAGCATCCGAGGAGTCAGGATGCTTTGAATTTTTATAAACATTCATCCATACGTGGTATATTTGCATATCTTGAGGCTAAAAACGGGTACCCAAACCTCTATACTTAGTTTTTTAATCAGAAATAGAATTATTCTAAAAGCTGGAGCAAAAAAAATAAAAATAAATTTTTAAAGCCTAGGACTGCAGAGGTTAAAGAAAACAACAGAACAACTAGACATTACACAGAATGTAGCTGCCAATGAATGAATCAGAAGTAGCTCAGGTGAAAACTTAAACATCGGGTAAATTGTGGGCATGAAAAAAACAACAATATTGTAATAGAGGTGAAAACAGGCAAACACTTTAGCTGTAAGTTTAACATTCTTAGAAATAATATAGGAAAAAATGAATAAAGCTATAGCTCAGTGCTCTGCAGTAGTTGAACCAGTAAATCAGCCGCAGTTATGCTCATAAAAAAAAAAAACACACACCAAAAAGACAAATAAAAATGAGTGTGAAGGGTTTAAAGTAAAAACACTTTAATTTCAATATAAAAATTTTCTAAATCATCAGCTTTGATTTTATTTTAGTAGAAGAGTAGCAATGATGCTGCCTCACAAAGCTTCGGTGTTGTCTGCTTAGAGAGAGTTCACTGCTGTTTGTGGTGTTTCATTGCCATCTGACAGCACCTCTATTGTTTTATAATATTTGAATTACACTGAAGAATTGATTTCAAAATCAATGTTAATATTCAATCTAAGGTTGTGTTGTTGAAACACTAAAGGATTAAAATAGTGACATTTGTTTTAGCAATACTTCTGTCAAACTGATCTGTTCCTATATTTTGTACTAAATTAATAAAACAGTTTATCAAAAGAAAGCATAAAACACACACTTGCTCAAATCAACACACTACCAGTGAAATCTAACATGTTTGACCTGCAGCTTATCTAACATTACTGCTTAATGTTATAAAAATGTTTTAGTTGACCTTATTCAGTCACATCTGCTTCATTACCAAGCAAGCAGTTTTAATTATGTTGGTGTTTTGATAATTTTATAATAGTTCCAGAGCTGAGCTATTCAATTTGGTCCCACAGGGGCCACAGTCCTGCAGGTTTTCAATGTTTCCCAATCCCTGCTCCAACACACCTGACTCAAATTAAATGGATCCAACAGCTAATGAAGTTCAACATAATGACTCATTTGAGTCAGGTGTGTTGGAGCAGGGAAACAGAGTCTAGAGTTAACTCTGTAAATAGTATAACATATATTTGTCATCTAAACACAGTGGTAAGTAACATAAACTTGGTTGCTTTTTTTTTTTAATTATCGGCTGTCAGCTAGCTTGTGCTAGCTTAAAGCATTAGCTCGCTAGCCATCAAGCCTGTAATAGTAGCTAGCTTATTAGGCTGTCAACTTTAGCATTTTATTGAAATTAAATCAAACAAAGTGCTCTAGAAAGTGGAATAGAAAATTAAAAGTCAAAATGGCAAAAGTTATTTTTTTAATCTTATTTTTTTATTAAAAAAAAAAATCATTTAATTCCAAGTCGAGCTGCAATGATAAGCTAACAAAAGGAATCATTAAACATGGTATTAAGTTAAATTAGATGAAAAAGAAAATGTTTTCCCCAGAGGAAATGTGTTATTTTGTTGTAGGCTTTTGTACCCTTAAAAAAAGAGAGGAAATAAATAATATTTAATTGACTGTCAAAGTTATGCTCTGGATGGCAGCTGGCAGGAGTTTGGACACATTTTCTCATTAAATCTAATGTGACAGTGTGTTCAAATTTTTGACTGGTAGTCTATATATATAATCTAAAACATCTAAAACTAATATGACGAAAAAATTTAAAGGAAAGAAAAACAACCTTTTTATACATCTGTATCTGTACATAAATGTATGTAGTACTATGTACAGTATATTTATATATGTGCATAGGCCTACAGTATGTATGGTAAGATTACAATTAATGCCAAAGTGAAAGAGCTGCCCTTTGAAATTCTGATGTAATAGCTGATCATATCTACCAGGAGAACAATTTTGGTCGATATACATCTGACATTGTTAGGGAGTGATACTGGATGTAATTTTGTTAGCCACTTCAGGCTTAACTTTAAAAGAAGTTGGTATTAAGTGTCACGCTCTGATTAAAACTTCTTTTTTATTACTTTCCTCTAACAGGTTTAAATTCTTGTTTTATCTCTTAGTGCTTGGGTTGGCCTGGCACCTCATTGCCTTATCTTCTATCATTAAATTTATTCATGTTCATTGGCTCAAACTCTGAAATCAGCTGGTCCCGACTCCACATGTCTTTTTGCTTTGCTTCTTATGTGTTCAGGCTTTGTGGGTCTGTAATAATGGTTTTAACTGGGGAAAGACAAAAGCCCGATTCAGCCTTGAATGGGGATTTTTAGAGTAATTTGATGACTGAAAACAACGGCAGTTTATTCTTATTTTTGGTGCAAAATCCTCAGATGGTGAGTCATACAGCAAAGGCAAATGGTCAGGAAGACTGCGGTCAACTGTCTGCGGGGCAGCAGCAGAGCCTGCAGATACACACAGCAATCAGGATTGATACAGACATCTTTTCATTCATAATTGAGCAGATGAATAATAGTAAGCAGGAGTGTCTATGTTGCCAAGTTTGGCAAAATTGGCATATCTATGACTAATTCAATGCCATATTTAATTAATATAAAGTGGGTGGAGGATGGAAATGGAGTATGGCAAAGAAAATTAAGATTATGAGTCATTCCCTACTTGAAGCCTAGAACCTATCATGTCTTCTGGTCTCTGGAAGGAAAAAACTAAATATGATGAACGACAATCATTAAACATTTCTTTTAAATGTCATTTTATTGGTGGTTTAAATTTCTGGCATGTCACACGTTTGTACACACTTGAAACTAATCACAGAGATAATCTACAGATGTTTGTGATTTTGCCCAAACATGGCAGGCCCCATGACATCCATGAACTTTTGTTAGTTTTCATTGGTCTGTATCTGAGCACAGAGAAAATCAGGAGGGAAAAGTCAGAGCCAAGTCAAATGTCAATGAATAGGTCCATTGACTGCGCAAAGATAAATACAAGAACCATTTTCTGCAGTTAAGTGTAATTTTTCAGTAGTTCAACACCAGTAGCTGCCTGATGCCTGTGACTTAGACGATAACTCGTGCGGCCGACCGGGTTGTAAACTCTGAGCTTGTTGATTTAACTGCGAAGAGAAATTTGGGAGGTCAGACTGAGTGTCCACATTTTACACAGAGTCACTGTGTACTTCCTTCCTTGGCTCCGGACCTAAAAATGTTCAAAGAATTTGTGCAGCCTATCTTATATTTTGTGTTTACTTTGGGATTTAACTTGCGACTGAAACTATGAATCTCAGGATTTAGCATGGCTGAGCTCAGTGTGCCTCATGTGTAGCTGGTACGGTTCTTTTCAGACGCGTTAACTGATGTTCAGTCAGCACGCGATGTCAGCCATTTGTTATTGCTAAAAGCCTTAAACAGCGCAGATAGTCCGTTGGAATCGAGCAGTGGGATGTGTTAGTGATCAATACATCAATTAATGATTATTAAAAGTCATGTTTAGACTTAAAAGTTTTAACTTTCTATAAGGACTCCAAAATATATCAGTCAGTAGCCTGGATGGGGTGTGTTGGGAAGAAGTATTTGAGGAAGTTACATAATCCAGTATCATGTGGTGACACAAATGACTAAAGTGACTAAAAGTCACTACAAGTGACTAAAATCACAGTAGAGCCATGGAGTACAACAACTCTATCAGCTGATTATTTGATAAGTTCAACCATTTATAGTTTGTTTCTAAGGATTATCCATAACTATTCAATTAAAGTGATGAATCCAAATCCACATAACTGTTGTGGCTGTAGCTTATCCAACATTGCCTAATGTTAGCAAAAATATTTGATCTGACCCACTCAGTAACATCTGCTTAATTACCAAGCAAGCAGCTTTAATTATCAAATGAAAGTGATAAATCCAAGTAAATGAAAACATTGTTGAATAGCAGCCACATAACTGTTGTTGAAATTTTGTAAAATTGTATCTATATAAAAATTAAGTCATTAACAAGTTCATTGTCTTGCATTTCACTCTTTTAATTTGAATCTTAACATACAGAGAAGGGAAGATGAATTAAATGAAGTGAAAGTGATAACCCATGAATACTGTAGTTTGAGATTGTTGCTAAATGAAACCTTCGTGTGCTAGAGAAGATAGAGGAAGATCTGACCGCAGGCACTTAGTTGTCTTGACTTTTTACACCCAAGGACTATCGGGTGATTATTGTTCTTCAAAACAAACGTCAGTTTCCTGAGAAACTGAATTAAGGGCAGATTTGTGTTTTGTGATGGAGGCCAGATGAAGAGATAATTAGGCTTGTGAGTGTAGACTTTAGTTAGAAGAATGTTCTGGTTTTTTATTACCATGAGCAGATTTTCTACACCACAAACATTTTAATGAGTTTAACCACATGTTTCTCCCAAATCTGTGTTCACTTGATCTTGGTGATGATCCCACTGCCAGCTTCTGCATTTTTTAAAACTATTTTGCATCATGTAAATGCTCACAAAAGAATAAAGACACAGCAGGCTGAACAGTATTTGAAAGAAATGCTTTTTATTCATTATTATCTAAAAGTGGATTTGCTATGTTTGTCTTTTTCTGCAGCTTGCCTGTTCAGGTACAATGTCCTGTCCTTGGTCTACCTCATCTACCTCCTGCTTATTCCTCTCTTCCCAGAGCCCACAAGCACAACAATGCAAGGTAAGATGAACGATTCAACAGTTTGTAACTTCACATTTTCATTGGTTTTGTCTGTGCCCGCCCTGAGAATATGGACTCTTTCTCCAAAAACCTTTAAGTTTGAATGTTTTCTGTAATACAAACCAGTCCTTCTCCAGGAGACTTGAATTTCCTTGTGATGATGGTGGATTTGGCACATGGGTCAGTCCATGAAATGTAATATTGGTTTGTGCCGGCACAAATCCATCTGTAATAATAAAACGCATCCAGCGTGAGCCAGATCTGAGAAATAAAGATGTGTTCAGAGCCAGATCTGAGATCTGCTTGATAAAAGTGGACATTGTAGGCTTAGGTTTTGTTTTATTCATACAGATAATTCTCATATAGATGATACGAACCAAGAACTCAAGCTGTGCTTTGAAAACCCATAAGACCTTGTAAAAGGGTAGTGGTACAAAAAAAAAGAAAATTCTGGGAGGTGGACTGGTGTTTATAATGGTTAACCACTTCAGTTACTGAAAGAAGAAAAGAAAAGTTGCTCTTTGATACTTTCAGTTGGTTTTATTGAGTAAAATCCATAAACTGTGTGCATTTGACAAGTAATGGTACTTAATTCAGCCATTATGAAGTTGAGGTGAAGCTTTTTATTTCAACTTTTTGGTTTGTGTAATTGATGAAAGCCACCCTTAAAGCTGGTAAAGTAGCTTCTATACCATCGTTTCATGTTTATGCTGAAGCTATTCATTTTCCAAAAAAATGTGAATCAGAATGGACTGCTGGGCTTTTTGAGAAGTGACTGAAGTGACTGCTCTCCATATGGATGATGAATGTGGGATTGCAGCCGCGCCTTCATACGCTCCCTTCACCGCAAAATACTAAACAGCACACCTCCCAGACCTCTGCAGTAATGATATGGGTTCCTGTAGAAGACCACATGCAGTGTTTAATAATACATAAACCCATATTGGCAAAGGGAACAACATTCAGTTGGAGGTTTGTCTGCTGGTCTCCAGCTGAAATAACAATCAGGAAGTAAAAGGGGAAGAAAGAGAAGAGAAAGTGGACCACTTACTATCTCATCAATATTTAAAGAGAGGAGGCTTCTAGTAAAGCTGGATGTTCACCTGTCTGTTGGCTGTTGACCTCAAGAGTTATACTGAGATTAACATGTTTTATGAATTCAAAACTGTTTCTTTCCTTTTGTTCCACTAAGTAAGCCCAGTAAGACAAACCTGAAAACTTGCATCTTTAAAACAATAACCTTTGAGTAAAAACACAAAAATTAATTAAATGTATCTAATAACAAAAGAATCGAACATCAGAAATTAATTTAAAGCATTTGAACAAGATTGACGAGCCCAAATATTTAACAAAAAGATCTCCCATAGGAGGAAAACTGATCAAATGTTACATTTTTGGATAAGTGGTTGTCAAATTTGTTTAATGATGACTTATCAATCGTTTGACTTTTAATTGCATCCTTTATCGAATTATTTACTATTATTTGAAATATAATCTATATCTGGTGTTATCAGTGAATTATCATAAATAAAAAATTTTTTTTTACACATTTTAGACAAATTTAAATGAGGATTTATACTTTCTTACAAACAGGATTGTAATGTACAAGATGTGCAAATGTCACAAGGTGACATAAGCCCCTCTCTTAGAAAAAAACAGCTATCCTTTTTATTTAGACTTTATCAAAGAGAAGTTGATTACAGTTTCACACACCTATGTTTACATGACTTTCTCCCTGACATCTGTGGTGTTTGACTGATCACACACAGCATCCAAATCATAAAGGAAGTGAAGTAAAGTGCCACAGGCGTCAGATAGTATGAGATATTCTTGTAGCGTAACCTGCCAGGACTTGCATCCTATCTGTCTGCCTCATCTGTCTGTCATCAGGGAGGGGGCTTCAGGCTGACAGACAGTATGAGGAAGTCATGGGATTGTTTGTGACTAACAATGAAATGTCTGGAAATGGTTGCATGATATTATCATAGCACAATAAACAGCTTATTTGAGTCAAATATTTCTTAGCTCATGAAAGAATTTTAGACATAATTTACCATTTAGATTAATGTCAAATTCCAGGCATTTAAGGTGCTGGCCTGGGTTGGGGAAAAGTTAATACTTGAGGATAATTTAAGCTTTAAATGAAGGAGAAAGTTGCAGAGTTGCAGCTACTTCCTTCTTGGCAGTGACATTTCTTTTAATTAATTTTCTGAAAGCTCAATATAGATATGCAGAAAATACACACTGACAGCAAAAACTTAAATATGTATCTTACTGCACAGAAAAGAAGCAGATTCTTCTTTATTTGAATCATTTTAGAGTGAATAAAGATAAGCATTTAAAAAAATTCAGTTCTTTGTTTTGATGGTCTGCTTCATTTTGTCTTCCAATGTTAAAGGACATGTGGCATTTAAATCCGTTAAGTTAAACTGAAACCAAATGTTGGGCATGGATAATTCATTTGGTATGATTTTGCTTTAAAAGGCCACAGCAGTACAATGTGCCCAAGGATGTGTCATTATACGAGACTCCAGTCCTGACAGGAGACGAACTCCATCTTATGCAACTTGTTTGTGATTTACTCTCTAATGTTGTAATTGCAGTATTTGGCTTTACAACCTCCCCTTTTTAGGAGTTTGATTGTCAGTGGAGGTGAGCAAAAATTGTAAACTGTTGCTCTCATATGGTCAGTGAACATTTTAAGGGCCTCTACAGTAGCTGCCATATGCCTTGTTGAATGGAAACTGACATGACAGCTCCCCATAGGGGAGCCATTTAGCACCGTGGCATGAATTTGTATAAATATTTGATGTTATGGGTGATTTATCAAGTTTATGTTCCAGCTTGTAGACTTCTAACAGTGAGTGTCTGGCTTTAACGCATCTCTTAGTTTTGGCTTTTTGAAAACCAATTGTTGCCATATTCTTATTGAGACTGAGACATTTTTTCTACTTTAAAGCAGACAAATTACAATAGAAATTGCATCAGTGGTGAAATCATGTATCAGGCCTGCTTTGATTGATGATACCTTTAACATACGTATTATTAAATCTGAACAATTTTCTCTGTTTAGGAAGCATATAAAATGCACTCCCGGGAGAGCGTTCTGGGACTGAATAGTGACGTATTCAAGATAAGCGTCGCCAGACACGGACGCTTCTTAGACAAAAATGCTCTGTTACAAATAGGAAAAAAAGGGCACCATCGCCAGAGCATTTGCATTGTCCAGAGCTTTAGGACCAATTTGGATACAGAAGTTTACAAAAAACCTCCTCATTCTTCATATTTACAAGCATTCTTTTCCCTTATTGTGAAAGCCCAGGGAATTGCAATGGGAAATTTGCACAAATTGTTTTCACTTTAACATTTAACAAGGAGACCTGGTGTGTTGTTGCACATGTTACGATAAGGTTAGCCTTCAGTGTCCCTGGGCTCAGCGGTAGTGCTTCACTTCAGCCAGGATATTGTGCAGTACTACAGTAAAAGTTGTTATGCGTTCCCCACAAGGATGCAGTAAATTTAATGAGATGTTGCACCGTGATTAACTACTGGACCAGACTGTGTAGATATGTATGACAATTTAATCTAACAAGGTCGATAGCATAGCAAGTAATGTTGTTGCTTGTTTTATGTCTTTAAAGTAGAATGCCAGGAAAGGATGAAGATTAAGATTTTAATTTTCATTAATAGATATTCTGAGAAATCCTACTGTAAAGAATTATCACCATAACAACTCCTGAAATTATCCCAAATACCTGTAGGGGCTCTATAAAAACAGCCATGTGGTGAACAGCTGTGGCAGCTTCCCTAGGATCAGTCGCGTCCTCCCATTGCTGTATTCTTTACCTGCGTTAAAGGAAGGCATTGGCTCAGTCAACACCTTTAATGTTCTTGTGGCCTCACACAACCAAGTTATTATTTGTGAACATGAAACCAAAGAACAAAATCACATGTAAAGGCCACTTCTGCTCCTCCGACGATGAATTACAGACTTAAAGGTCTTGTGGTCCACCAGAATGTTTATTTAACTTTTCAATAGAAACAAGCTTTGCTCGGTAGAAGTGGTGCCAGTTCTTAGCCAGGATATGTTCTGAGATCCACAGAAAATCCTTTTTGGATGTTCTCCCAGTCACCCTCATCTTCTCTTCCAACTCATTAAAAACAGCTTTTGACTCTGTAGCAATATCAGATCGATATGATGTGCAACAGGAAACAGCTGTCCAAAGATAACTACATAAGACCTCAGAAACACCAAGAATGTTTTTTTTTATGTTTCACATGTTTGAGTCAGACAAAGCTCTTTGTGTGACCAAAAACAAAGCAGTAAAGAGACTTTTTCTGTGTTTCAGTGCACAGATAGAGGAAATAACATGTGGAAATCCTTAAACTGAGTGTTGTTTTACTCACTGTAGCTTTTCTCCCCCTTTAGGCCACACAGGGCGTCTGCTGCAGTCCCTATGCTTCACCAGTATGTCCTTCCTGCTGCTCCACATCATCTATCAGATTACCGTCAACAGCCTCCTGGCCAGGAAGTCCATCTCGGACGACTTCAACTGTGAGTACACTGGAGCCTCTATAGTCAAAGCTTTGAGGCAGTGAAGTTTGTTGTGTGCAGAAATCAACATACTTAAAAGGTCAAAGATCAAAGAGGAGCAAATGAGGCCGATTGCTTGTGTTGGAATCAGTTGTTCTTGCTTTCTAAAAGTATTGAAGACATACAAGAAACAACTCATTCGTTTTTTTAAAATATGGACGTATAAAACAACAGTTGACCAAACATGATTTAGACTCAAGAATCAGCTTGAAAGTTTTTGGAGAAACGCACTTATCTGTCGACAATGTGTGTGTGTGCGTTTTTCTAGGCGCTACAGTGTTCATTTAGATATACACATTTAGCTAAGCTTAGATAAAAGTAAAGACACTAACTATACTTTGGTTCAAACAAATTTTAAATGTTTTGAGTCAAGGCTGTACAGATGTGTTCAAATAGGAGAAATCTCTTGTGCCACATGTTCATGCCAGACTGGGAACACATGTGCATCCCATCCATCACACAGGTCATTTTCTGTGCTTAAACTTTGACCTCAGCGGCTTATGCGGCGGCGTCAGTGAAGGTGCAGCTTTTTCACACCCGGAGGGGAATTTTTTCCCCAAAACTTTAAGTAAAAATATTAACCATTTAGGCAAAAATACATCACTGATTCTATTTAACTTAATCCCATCATGAGGATTTATAACTCCAACACATTCCTCAGTTTAATTAGCTTTTTTATTCCATAAGGCTACATTTAAAAAACATGTCAGAATAGCAAACACTATAGCTGTTCACTGACTCGTTTAAAGGTGTTAATAATTGGCTTTGGTATTGAACTGTAAAATTTGAATATGTCTAGACAGGACAAACCCTCATCTTGTTTTCTAATGACTTGTACTTTCTAATGGAAGGAGCTTGCTTTCCTCGGCTGAAGCACAGCCAGCTCGGTGGGCAAAACGAACCTTATCGCCTCAGGCAGAAACACAGGAGCTGTTCAGAGAGGATAGACTAAATGTGCTCTCAAGGAGATCTTTATTACTGGAATCTCAGGAGCTGCAGTATTTGGCAGACCAAAACCCAAGTGGGATGAGTTCATAAATTTAACCCACCTACTTTATCTAACTCATATTATTCATTTATTGATTTGATACAAGACTTTTCTGTATATTTTAGGGATGAAGCCAATGTCACCCTCTTCCTCTCTTTTTTCCCCTTTGGATTACACAGGAAGTTAGACATTACTCGTATCCCCTTAAACCGCCGCCTACATTCTGAGAAAATGCGTTATCTCAGGTTTCTATATCTGGTATTTAGCCCGGCTGACAGCCTTTTCCTTTTGGCAGCCAAGCATAAACAAGGAGTCCTGTTCCACAGTGAGGTGGTTAACCTTCCCCTGGATAACTTCATATAATTTCTGTTGTTCATTCGCAGCCAAATACACCATTAAAGCATTAAGCTGAGTTGAATATGAATGAGAAAACATTTCCAAAAGATCTAACACCTCCAGCTGTTAGGGCAGGTCAGTGACTGGTCACCAGATGAGCCGGGGCCGGCTTCCTTTGGAGTCATCCGTCATTCCTGTGTGCTGACTCGACACAGACAGAGCTGCATTTACAAACAATTTGTATTAATCTTGAAGGAGTTTTAGTCGGGGGGAGTTCTCTACATTTCATGTCAGATAAAATGTCCACAAAGAGATTACACCCCTCTGACTTAAAGATATTTTCCTGCAATTGTCCACACTTTTTGGCAGACATTGCTCTGAGTGGCACTCCCCACCCTCCTGGTGACAGAGTAGACTAAAACAAAAAGGATCTATTTTGTTCCACATCTGATGAATATGCATTATCACCAAATCAAAAGGACTAAACAGCCTGTTGAATAAGTGTTTCATGACAATTACCACTCCTTTTACTCATACACATCCTTCCACTGATTTGGTAAATATAACACATTTTCTGAACTCTGAGATTGTCCGGTAATAGTTATGACATGCTGAAATATTGACACTCAGTGTTTAGAAAGGCGTAACTTGCATTATGCCCCAGAGATAGGGGAGAGTGCAGAGAAATGCTGCGCTGAGTTTAACAGTCCAGCAAGCACAAAGGGTGTTTTATGATGCTCTCATAAAGTCTGAAGACAGGTATTTTTGGTGTCCAGCTAGGGTGAAAACGTGGCCTCGCCTCAACAGACAGAAAGTCTCACAGTCTCCTCCAGAAGTCTCCATGCTGAGCTCAGCCTGTTTTACACAATATTCCTCTGTCATGCTATGGATAAGACTGGCCTCATTTTACCTCTGACATTCCTGGAGCATGATGTCACACACGGGATGGGTTTCCTCTCACACCTGTTGGTTTAGCGTGAGCTGGGTGAAGTTACGTGTTGCAGATGTTTGGACTTGGGGATCTCTAAAACAGGCCATGTTTTGTTTGCAGTCATTGGGTTTCTGTTTGAAGATGTCAGTGGGGCATTACAGCCTTTTTCTACCACTGAGGGGAATTGTTGGGGGTTTAAAACAACATTGCTGGACTTTATCTCCATCTCTACAAGTTTTTGGCTCTGCTTTATATCTTGGTTACTGAGCAGCTAGAGCAGAAAATGAAGAACTACACCGTGTAGATTTTGAATAGAGCTGACTTGAATACATAGGCCCTGATTTACTAAGATTCCAAATAGCGAGCGCTAAATAAATTGAGCTTGTTATGTTGCCATGATTTACTGTATATATGTGATATATATAAATATATGTGATTATATGTGAAGATTTTGTTCCGACCGGCCATGAGAAAAGATTCTGAATCCGACTGATGCTCCTCTGCAATCCTGCAGCATTTGATCATTGCTTCTCATCCAGCTACAGCTGCCTGTTTGCATATATGAGCCAGTTTACGCCTTTCAGAAGCGCTAAATATAGGCGCAAAAACAGCCAACGTCATCAGTTCCATGTTAGTAAATCATGTTGCGCCGCAAAGCTGATTTATGTGCATCTACTCCCAGTATTTTACGCCTTCTGGCGGAAACGCCCAGATTGCATATTCATTCAAGGCAAAACCGCAAAATGCATTGCAGCGCTATTGTAATCGTTTTGTGGCACATTCCTCTTTGCGACAGGTTTGATAAATCAGCTGCAGCATGTTTTTGCGCCCGTTATCAACTTTGCTCCTGTTTTAAGAGGCGCAATCCTTTGATAAATCAGGGCCATAGACTTTATCTCCAATTTGATTTAGCCTGTGCTGCTGTGTTTGTTATCAGTTTTCCCTGCTGTTTAAGCTCATGAATCATCCTGGAGATAAAAGATGACTTGATCATTTTGAACCAAAAGATTGCAAGGCAAGATTGAAAAGCATCACACAACACTGATAGACCATTGGCTGGTAAGTTTGGTTTGAATATTAAAAAGTTCACTGGACATAGGCTTACATGACATTGTATTAGAGTTATCATGGGTTACAAGAAATAACAGAAAATAGGTAAGGAGTTAATATTTTGGGAAACAAACACATCTGACATTGAAACATTAAATGTTCTCTTATGGGAAACCGTCACGTCAGGTGGAAAACTATCTTATAGTTTAGAGAAATTCAGAATTTTGCATCATTACAGCTCAGATACCTGCTGTGGATGACCTAATCAAACAACGTAAGTGCATTTACCTTAGAATCATCACATCATGTACAGCAGGACATAATATGACAAATTATTCTGCTGCAACATCAGCATTTGTGTATCTTGTGTGAATTGTAGTTGTAGAAAACTAAAAATACAAATCAAGAAAATTTATAACTTTATAGTCTCAGAAAATATAGTTTTATAAATGAGTTTCTTATAAATGCATCACTTGGGGCTGTGTAAGATCTAAGACATTTGAAGATTTTCTGTGATTGCTCTTCTCTGGCTTTATAATTTATTTCATTTTATTTTTCATTATTAAATACGGAATTCCCAATATGCTATTGTACCCCAACATAATCATCAACATGTTTAGACTAAATCCCATACTGCTCTAGTTTGCTGCCTTTTTGCTCAGGTTTGGTCTCCATACCAGAGACCAGAGACATTTCTAGTTTCTTTTATGCTCTGCTCTTTGTTGCTTTAAACTCCTGAGTCTGAGCTTGCATGCTGCATTTTTGTATTATATGGGACTGATGCGAATCAGCCAGTTAACAGTAAGTGGGCGAAAGCTTATGAAAGACTTGCAAAATTTGGAATCGGTGCAGTGTACAACATGTTTGCATTACATCAAAATCTGATTAAATGTTTAGTAAAATGTATGACAGCTTCACTAGCAGCTTGTAAATGTTTGGATGTAAAAGGTTCCTCTTGTGTTTGACTCTTGGTAGTGTTAAAGCAGATTGATTGTTTATTTGTTTGATGA
The DNA here is from genome assembly GCA_028567055.1 of Leptatherina wallacei. Lineage (NCBI taxonomy): Eukaryota > Metazoa > Chordata > Actinopteri > Atheriniformes > Atherinidae > Leptatherina > Leptatherina wallacei. The sequence continues at coordinate 22,580,762 of JAOXYM010000008.1, read as the reverse complement.
TATGAAATCTTTGCTCCTGTGTGGACCTTAAATTGCTCCTTAGACAAGTTTCTCAAAAAAAAAAGAAAAGAAAACGTGATGTATGGTTCCACGGCAGACTAAGATATAAGATCATATAATTAATTGTCCATAGTTTCAAGTACCAGAGTATTGATGAAAACTTTGTGATTTTGTTTTTAGCCATTACAGAGGGTTTCATAACTCCATCTGTCCTCCTTCACTGAGCTGTTAAAAAAGGGAGTAGCTGTGTGGAGGCGGACAGATAAGTCTTAACAGTTCAGTTTGACTTTGGGTGAAGTGTTTGATGTCAGAGGTTAGCCATGTGGCCTCCTCCCTTCACAGATGTTTGTGTCCTTTTAAATGTCTCTACAACCCATGATGTCGCCCACCCACTGACCTGTCTTCTCTTCTACTGCTACATGAGAAAGAGTTTCCTAAATATGTGACGATCTTTTGATTTCAGGGGGTGAAATTCAGTGGTTGGGTTAAACCTTTTTTTTTTTTTACTGATCAAAAATAAAGTGACATCAGCTTGATGGACTTCAGTTTGTTTCCTGATAGTCACCTACAAGCTACTGATATTCAGATAGTATCTTTAGAGATGCTGAACCATCAGCCAAAATAACAATTCTCTCTCCACTCTGAATTTAAGATTTTATACACAGTTTAAAATAGATGAATAAAAAGCCCCAAAATCCAGCTGAATTTGTCCGTGACTTGGATGCTGGCGACACAGCAGACAGATTCAGTCAGATGAAGTGTTTTATCTGCTGTTTCTGTCAAAGTGTGTTTGACATCTAGACTCTCCTTGTAAGCCAGAAGCCTCAGCCATGTGCAGTTCAGCACTTAATTAGTCACCTAATACAAAGCATCCAGAGAAGTCGATATAAATCCCAGACTAATGTTGTGTTTTCCCTGGCGGTGGAAGAAAGGCTCAACAATCTTTGTCCTTCTTGGTGCATAAACAGAATACATGCAAGTCTCTGGAGAAGTGACATACGTGAAGACTTCATCAAAACATCTTATCATCTTCTAGTTTCTATATTTAGTTTTCATGAACAAAGCAAATAATTGTTTATTAAAAAGGCCACCGTAACACTGCTGGACATGTGTGAATGAATGTGATATATTAATGTCATTAAAACAAACAATACCTGAATTTACTAAATTGTTTCACTTGTTTTTCTCCAGGTTCCTCATGGGAGAGCTCTATACGACAAATCGGCTTTCAGAGGTAAGAGAATCATTATGCAGACAAAGAAATGTGGTGAAATTGAGTTTTTTAGCAACCTGACTTGCAAAATCAGGCTTTCACAGTCTACAATCAACATAAAAAAAATGTTTTAATTGGCATTTTTACTTTTCCCGTCAGGCATCATTCATCTACTGCTTATCATCCACAGTATTTATTAGTAGGATATTGCATTAGATGTGTAAAATCTCCCAAATATATCAACCTTACAATAACATTAACCATCACTTTTTGCATTTAACTGTGCTGGTGCATCATCTGGCGGCATTTATAAATCCCCCTAACCCTGTCTATGTATTCTTGATGAAAGCTAAACCCTGTTATGTTGGACAATATGTTAACAGGCCTATTTTCAAAGCTCTTGTTGTGTCTGTTTCCACACATCCCTGTGATCGTATTAGACGTGTTTTCCTGTGTACGGGAATGTACAAACTCAGCCACGTCCTTTTTCCAGTACTTAACGGCTCTCACTGGATAGTATACTAAACAGTAAGTGGCGGAAGTAGGACCATAAACATTTCATCCTGGCTGCATTTACCTGTTTGTGTTGAGGATCATATACAGAGCATATACAATATTTACAGCTGCATTTTCTCCTTTTTATTGCCTGTGTGGAGGAAAATATATACACATGTAGAAGAGTCGACTGAGGATTCACAGCTGTTGTGTTTCCTCAGGATTGACCTTGATAAATCATTTAAAGACAGCAAATAATTATGCAGTGTCCAGCATATTTTGTGATCTATGTATAGTTGTTACTTGTTAGCCATGCAGCTTGCAGCATTGAAGACAGGCTTTAGCATTCTAATGTTTTTGTAATTCCCTCATGTGATAAATAGGGGAACGAGGGAGTCATAAAAGTAGCTGGCTCAACCTTGTTTGGCTCTGATGGTTTCCATCTCTTTCATCCGCTTGAGGATGCACAAAGCTTCTCAACAATAAAGCCCATGGAAACAGACGTCCTTGATTAAATTAAACTCTCCAACAGCAGCCAGAGGCCCAACTATTTCTCTTGAGTGTGCGTTTTCCATCGCAATGATTAGCACTCTGTTTTCAACTTGTTACTTTTATAGGCCCAATATCCACTCAAGGCCACAGTGAGATTGGTTCTACTTGAAATGACCAGTTGCTTTATAATCAGAGCCAAACGTTTAGCTTTTTTCCTCCGCTGGACGCGCTGCCAAATCACCAGTATGTTTTGTTTATTGTAAGCTGTTTAATTACACTTGGAGCTCAGCGTGAAATGTAAAGAAAACACTTTGGTGGCCAAACAAAGGATACGGTGTGATTGCTGTAAAACTGAAACAGAAATTGGTTGGGATGATAAAAGAGTTTTAAAGGTTCTGAAACCTGTTAGCTATTTCAAAGACAATTTTTATTTGCATTAATTGTACATGCAATCATGACACCTCATAAAAGCTATCCTCAGGCAGCATAAATGCATCACACTGGATTATATGAAGCCTGAGATTACTGTAGCTGTCGTGGCAACAATCTGCCAGAACCATTCAGCTTCCTGTCTGAATAAACCTGATGAGGTTTAAGATAGAGGTGAACAGGCAAATTAACAAATGCCACAACAGCTTTGTTTGCTCACACTGATTAAGAAAATGTTTCGCTTTAGTTAATTGATGAGAAACAAATATTGTATAAACCAGAACTAGGGTAAATACAATTTGAAGTGTTGCTCACAGAGTTCATATCATGTTAATAAACATCAAAAACATCTTGTAAAGTCTTGTTTTAGTTCTTTTTCTTTGGATTCAAATAAAAGAGCAAGAAAAAAAGGGTTAGTTGTGCCAGCTACCTTATTATGGACAAACAATTCGTCTTCAAGGGAGAAAACATGTTGTTCACTGCTGAGATTGAAAGAAAAAAAGGAGTAAATAACACATTTTCTCATGACTTTTGTGTTTGAATGGAATTTCACTCACTTGTTATTAGCAATACGTTTAAAACCAGCAAGGCTGATTTTATTAAAGAGGGTGGTACTCCATATAAAAGTTGAAGCTTTCAACACAACACATTAAAAGAACAATTAAGTAACGGAAAACTCCAGATTCCCATGCATTCATGTGAAGAGGTGCTGTTTTCTGAAAGTTATAATTGTTGCTATATTATTTTGTTCCCAGGAATTGGAAAGGCTTCATCACATTGAACACAAGTAACATTGAACACAAGTAATAAGAAATAAAAACTTGCATGGCTGTACATGCATCTTATATATATTGCTTGAAAGATTTTTGCGACAGCAATTTTTTAAATATCCTGTACCACGAGACCCTGTATTTCACAGAAAAACTGTTAAAATTAAGAGCAGTTGTTCATGGACAGTTAAATGAGCTGTTATTTGTCCCAGTTTCCATAATGTTATCGAGGTCCTAGCCTGCATGGATCATTCCAAATTCCAGGTTTGGGATGTATTTGGATTTATGTGTGTCTTTTAGGAAACAAGCCAGTATGTGTCCTCTGTTTGTCCCTAGTGTGATTGGTGCAGATGCAGGAAACGGCATCCGAATATTCATCCCTGAGATCGGCATGTTTGTGGTCGGCTTAGCGATCTGGCTGCTGTGTCGCAGTCTGGTCCAGAAGAGGCCACCGGAGGACATGGCTCAGTACAACGCAGACTTTGAGGCAGAGGAACAAGTGAGTTTCCTTTGTGCTGACATGCAGTGCCTTATTTGTCTCAGTAATAACATTTAGGCATGTAGCTAATGATTATTGATACAGTAGAATAGGCAGGTTTTGAAATAAGTCTCCATGATATGCATATGATTCCTTGAAACAAAGCTGAAATAAGCAGTCAATACTTTAACAGGAAACCTTTAGGCTCCAAAACAACATCTCTCATATGCTTTTACATTGAGGACACTGCACTTTGGGTCACAAGACTGAGAACAGCTCACTTTTTCTTTAGCAGGAACACGAGTTTACTGTAACTTTTCACATGGAGGTTCTGAATCTGACACAAACAACTTGTTAACAAAAGAGACGAGACTGATGGATTTCCCCCAACTGCAGTATCGCTGGAAGCTCACTCTTAATCCCACCGTATGGATTATGCATTATTTCTGCAGTTGAGTCAGAAATATTTGATCATTTATTAAAATTAATTCAGTGGTTTTTATTCAAAGGGACTTAAAATTTAAATCAATTTGAGTTTCAGTATCTTGCTCAAAGATGCGTTGACATATAGACTGGGGATCAACAAGTAACTTTTTAACCAAAGGATGGATATTCTACTTCCTGAGCTACAGCCATTCCCATTAGATCATGTGATTACCTTTGAAAGTGGTGATTATTAGAAAAAGATGGAATGCCATGGAAAATATCCATGTTATTGGACTAAATTTAAAGAAACAGATGGACTTTGTCCACCTGTTTATGATTTCTGCTTTTCTGTTGTTTGATGGAGACAAGTGACGAACTTGTAGGTTTGGGTGAGTGTTACAATAAGCCATCTGGATAATTAAAGACAGTAATGTCAATAGTAAAAACTAAAAATCATTAAAGAGGAAATGTCTCAGCCAGTTTTAGGTAATTCTGTCCAAGTACCTCTGTAAACATCCTAAAGTAAACAATCTTGACAGTATGAAAAATTGTAGGTGTTATTTAGACTGTCCTTGCAGATTTTTGATATAGCTGACTTTGTCTCCATTACTTTTTGTAAGAAAAATAGCTTGTACTTAAAATATTTACAAATGCAAATGTTTCTATAAAAGTTCTGGAAACAAAAAAAGGCATAGAAGAAACAGATGTACAGAAAGTACAAGAAGTTTCCATGATGCTGGAAAATGAAGCAGTCAAATCAACGACGCAATGCTATTTAACACCTAAACTTATTCCCTCTGTTTCTGTGTATCATTTTAATGTGCATGTTTTTATAACTAGACTGAATGAAATGCACTCATACCTTTTATAGCATACAGTAAATGCAAAGTCGTCCTTAAAGCTGGAATAAAACATTTTTCACCTCTTCTCGTGAAATCATTGTGACAATGTGATTGATTCTTGATAGATAAAGTGTATATCTTCTCAATCTGTTCTCATTGCACCTGGTCAGAGGTGATTACTGACGTGTATAGATGGGAATAAAAAGAGGAATGTTTTTGAAAACATTAACTTTATGGGCGGCTGTGTATAATGTTATTTTCATTTAACTAGCTGGTGTTGCTGTGGATGAGATGCATATTGTGCGATTAACTTTAAGGCCAAGCATTCTTGTTGCCACATCATTAATTTTTTCCCCCGCTCTCAGATTATGTAGACATTTTACAGAATGTTTCTCATCTGAGTCCATATGTTCAATATTTACCCCCCCCCCCCCCCCCCCTCTTGTCAGGAAGGACATGTTGTTTTCCAGCCTCTGCTCTTGGCAGCCTTTCCGTACAGAAACTCAGTTTTTCTCACACTTCCCAGTTGTAAAGATCGGATATCTAAATGCAACCTTTGACATTTCAAACTGACTGATTAAATTAAGTAAAATTAATTTTATAAAAAAGCACCTTCATCTTTTCCTGCACAAGATTCTGTCCTCAGCGAGCTTCATAGGCTGCGAGGAACGGGAGTTTGAAAATAGACTTCTGTGTGAGAGTTGATGACTTGGAAAACAGCCCCCCTCTCCCTGGCAAGTCTTACCTTTTATGACTCAGTCTTAATTAAATCCACATTCGTTTTCAATTCGGCTGCTCACGCTGGCACAGATGGCATGGTTCCCCGCCACTGAGAAAAAACAGAAATTCCTCTACAAGAGCCTGTTGTGGCTTATGTTTTTTGAGAGTGAGCCATCTGAGCTGCAGTTATTGTTTCGGTCAAAGCGAGATTTATTCCACCTGCTACTCTGGGTGTTTTCTGCCTCACATGTTGTATTGAATGGCTGTCTTCTTGTTATATTTCTCTGTGACTGAGACTGTCAGAGTAGATGGAACACAGTTGCTTAGATGCAGCAGCCAAGGAAGAAATAGATGGACTAGATCTCAAGCCAACATGTGGTTCCAGAGGAAAACATCTGCTACGGGCTGCTGGTTTTGTCTCAAGCAGCCATGCAGGCCACATATTTGCTCAGATATGAAATACATTAACAGGAAAGACTTCTGTGATGTAGCAAGGGATACACGGGGATTGTTTTGCCAACGCTACCTGTAGGAAACTGTTTTCAGCACCATGGAGAGCTCTGACCATCAAACGGCAACGTTCACCTTTCATTACTGAACTGTTCTGTCACTTTGATCCACCTGCAAGGAAGAAGAGGAAAAGCCGAGCCTGGATGACAACAACATCTTGCTGGAGGAGGACTATGAAGCGGGGTACGAGGCTGAGGAGGATGAAGACAATGAGGAGCTGTATGGGGAAGAGGAAGAAGAGGGGGAGGAGGAGGAGGAAGCTAAAGAGAGCACAAAGATGAAGATTCTGCGGCTGGTGGGGGAAGTGGCTTCCAAAGTGAAGGAAATCATCGGGAACTTGATCACCACAGCAGGGATGGTAGTGGTCACCATCTTACTGGGCATGACAGGTGAGTTTCTCTAGATTTTCCTTAGTAAAAGTGGAAGTTTTTAACTTGTATCCATTTGCTTAGATGATTTATTGGATGATTTTCTCACAACCAGGCAGGCAGACTTTCCAGTTCATGATGAAATGGTATTGAAAATATTGCACATTTTAGGAAACAGGCAATCAATTTCATCAACCAAAATCTATTACTTGTATAAAGTAGGTTGTTGTATAGATTATTGCAAAATATATGATCTGTTTAACTGCTTAGGCAGCTTCACTCAGGAGTTTTAGTGTCCTGGGCCTGAGTCCCCTCTCCTATGTAGCTGAGAGCATCTGATACTTTATCAGTTTCCTTCTCTTCTCTGCTGTCAGTTTATCTATAACCTTGTTGCAGAGTCTGTCTTTGTAAATGCTCTGCTCTCTCTTTAAATGGTTACAAAGTGAAAACAAAGATAGTCATGGAAGAAAGTGCAGTAGTTGTTAACCTTTCCCAGCCACATAAATCCAGTTACTATGAATTGCATTGAATTAAATTAATTAATTACTTTATTAATCCCAATGTAAGAAATTCTTTTTACAGCATAAAACCCTACAGTAGTTTTTATTTAGTGGGCATTAGATATTATAAAACAGTCATTGTGTAGTTATAGTTGAAGGCAGGAATTACCTCCTATATCCTTCTTTATTGCAGTGGAGCTGAAGAAGCCTCTGTCTGAACACACTTTGATGTTCGTGTATATGGGGTGTAGTGTTATCCATTATGTTCAGCAGCTTTTTCAAATCTCTAAAATCAATCAATCGGGCCACACATTTTTACACAAAGTTCCTTAATACAGCATGATACGTAGAAAAAAACATTATTTAAACAAAAGTGGGAAACTTGGGTAAAACTCTAAATGCATCAATAAATGAAATATACTTTTTTGAAGCTAAATACAGCGTCATACTGCTCGCCAGAACTTGCATAGACTCTAAACAACAGCCAACACAGTAAGGAGACAGACTGACCAGGCCATCGGTGTACATCAGATGATTGATAAGAGAATATCCATCATACATCCAGTCCCACATCCATTTAGTTTATTGGAAGTTTAATCTTTGATAAATGAGTCATGGGTGGTAAATAAAGAGAAGAGAGAACTAGAGGAGAAAAAAAAGGGTGGAAGTGAGCTGAGAGGTATCAAAGTAGAGTCACACAAACAAATTATGATATCATCCTTCCTCTGTCCTCCAGCACGTAAACCACCATCAACAATAATATTAAAAAGATTGATTTTTAAGTGGGATTGTATGCAGTTGTTTGATCGTAGCTGGTGTCTAACATTCAGTGTTCATTTGTCTGAGTGCTATTTGGAGAATCAAAAGCTCTTCTGACAGGCGAACTGATGCTTTCCTTTGGGCTACATATTTTGCAAGTGCAATGTCTCGCAAATCTACCTGCCCTTAAATCCTGAAGACCCTATGCTGGATACATCCATCCAAAATGCCTTCAGGACACAAAACACTGTCTTCAGTTAAATGATAATTAGTCAGAGGTGGTTACTTTTGGCCTCCCCAGCTCAGTAGATTTAGAAATGTGCCTCTCAGGGCCTTTTTAATTCAATTTACAGTCATATGGCAAGAATGTAGGAGCATTTGATTGTGAACATAAATTAGATAGACAGATAAATTCAGTGATTAAAAAGACATGGCTCGACTAAAACCCCTTCCTATCCAGCAATGACTTCAAGATAATTAACACCACCATTGTCACTTCAAGGTTGGATTATTGTAATTGTTTGTACCTGGATGTCAGCCAGTCTGTTTTATCCCAAAACTCAGCAGCCAGATTTATAAAAGGTACCATAAAAAGACAAAGTACCACCTCTATTCCTTTATCTCTCCACTGGCTTCCAAATAAGTAGAGAATTGTTTTTCATGGATTGGTACCTGAGCACATTTCTGAACTCCTCTGCACTTACTTTAACTGCAGACCTCTTAGATATTCTGAGAAATAGCTTTTTGGTGTTCTCTGGTTAAGGTTTGGTCATAAGGGAAATCATGACTTTGTAGGTGCAGTTCCAAAACTTTGGGACAACTTTCCAATGTCAATTAAAACACAGCTGAAGATATTTTTGTTCCCCTCTGTTTTTAACAACATTTAACACTTTCAGTAGTAGTAGTACTTTTCACTTTTGCTTTCATGTAATTGTACTATCTGCTTTTTTATTTTGATTTTTTAAAGTACTTTGGTCAACAGTGGTTATTTTAAATGCACTTGATAAATAAAATTTAATTTGCTTTAGATTTATTAAAAGCTACTCAGAATGGGGTCAGAGGAGCAAACCTTTTAACATGTAAAGCAGCTGTAATCCTGAAGTATACTGTCATGTTTCTATCAAACTGTTATATTTCTTCTCCACAACTATTTGGTGACTTCAGGAAAGGATCTTGTGACCCACACTGGGCTCCTGACACCCTGGCTGAGAATAACTTATTGGATGTGTTAATTGGCCTTCATTGTCAGTTGATGGTATAGGCAGTGTTTTCTGCACAGAAACACACACTTTAAACTACTGCAATGTAAGTGGTTGATGAGAACATATGTAACCCCTGTCAAACTCCATCATATGTCTGCTGATATTCCAGATATCTGCACTAAATGTTTAGATGAAAAAGGAAGCCTTTTTTCATTGTGTATAGGGATGTCCACAGATCCCAAAATTCTGGGAAGATGTAATCAAGTCTTTGTCAGAGCTGTTTAATGTAAAAATCCCTCTAAATGTTAAACTTTGAGACTCTGGATAAAGGAACTTGCAGATTGTATTGGTCTGGAAAGACTTACATGTATTTCCAGAAGGGAAACGGAAAGACTTTATAAATCTATGGGAACCATTTATGTGCATAATAAAAACTGGAAACAGGGCACTTCTATGAATATGTTGTGTTTGTATGTTTTATGGCTATTTCTGTTTTCTTTTTTAAATATTGCACTTTGGTTTTTTATACTTAAGTGTAGTTTGAGTTTAATGTGTTAAATGTGTTTGATGTGTGTATATTTGAGTGAGTGTGAAAGTGTCTGGGTGACTGTAGATGTTTGTAAAGTTGATATGTTTCTGTTTAAATAAAAAAGAAAATCCAATAAAAGAAATAAGGAATGAAAAAACTACTCGTGGAGTTCAGACTCTTACAACATTGAAACGCTACTTCTTGGATGTCTGGATCTTCATGTGGGTTAAAACTTCTTGGCTGTTTTTAATGGAACATTCTTCTGTCCACTGTTCTTGTGTTTGCAGGAATCATGCTGCCATCTGTGACCTCTTTTGTTTACTTCTCCATCTTCCTGTTCCTGTGCACCTGGTGGTCCTTCTGCCGGGCCTTCAACACACTCATCTTCAGCTGCATGTGCGTTCTGATGGCCATCTACAGTGCTGGACACCTCACCGTGCTCTACCTGTACCAGTTCCAGTTCTTTCAGGACTTCGTCCTACCAAGCGACAACTACACCAGGTCAGTTACATGAAGTTTATCTCTACATCAGCAGACAGAATTCAAACCTTAAAACCTTGTAAGCAAATACATCAATTGTGTTACAAAGCACACTTCAAAGTCATTTGTCTTGTGCCACTATGTTTTTAGATTACCTCTTTGGCTATATTAAGAAGTTTTTATTAATATGCTCTAGTTTTCCCTTTTGAACTTTCTTTGTGCACTTTAGTGAGACAGCTGGGAACTAATCAAAACTTAAGGACAAAATACAGACTCCCATCTCACTCAAGCACTAATTAAACAACACAATATCTTACTAATGCTGTCTGACTTCTAAATAATCTAAATATACAAGCTGAGATGAAAGACCTTAACACCCAAGTCTCCTCTGACTCAACCATATTCATTGCACCCCATCAAGGTAAGGTTGTTTAAACCTTAATAAATATTTACTATTGTCACAAACATGAAGGCAGAGGAAAGGTCAAGCCTAGCTGGAGGGTAGATGTTTCAAACTCCTACTCCCAGCACATCAGTATGAGAAGCAAAGCTTTTATGTTCTTTTGTGCAACCAGTGTCTTTTATTATGTATGAGGAAGGAGACAATCAGCTGTCTGTGGCTGCAGCGGTGAAATGCTGTGGTTGGAGGAAAGCCACATTGTTGTATGTCTTGCCAACATATGTTAGTCACAGTTGTAATGAAAGCTGACTGTACACTCAAAAAGAACAAAAAAATGGGATGAACATTAAAAAAAAGAATAATTTCCCAACTTTTAAAAGATTTTTAGTAAATCTGTTGTTCCAAGTTGATATACTTTGGTTTGGTAAGTATAACCTGTCTGGGTTGATTATACTGTATACAGAAAGCTTTAATTTTAATCCGTTTTTTTGGGCTGGCGGAACAAATTTTACACATGTTCATTGAGTTGACGCTTTAAAATTGAATGAATTATTCTGACTTTGTTTTTGCTTTGTAATCATAGTATCTTCAAGTAGAAAAACATAAATATATTTGAAATATTAACAAAAAGTACCAAATATTACTGAAAAGGATCAAGTAATATCCGATAATAGTATTTTGTGTACGCTATATAAATCAAATCCATTATTATTATTATTATTTAGACTGTTTGCAATAGAGTACTGCTTACTTTTTCTAAATGGCCACTAATATCCTTTAATGCTGTTTCTTATTTTCTTGTGGTTCCCCAAATTATAGTTTTCAGTTAAACTGACTTTATTCATCAGGATGTGAAGGGATCAATTCTTTTGAATGTCTCAGTTTAATCGAAATACTCCATTATTTAATTATTCTCATCTGGAATCATGAAATAAACCCAGGCACAATTATACTTTTTATTGAAAGTAGTTTTTTGAGTTTAGCAGAAAATAACTAAATAGTTGTGCTTGACTGTCAACATGCAAAAAAAAAAAGAAAAAAAAAGCTATTTGCTTTCAATATCAAAATAGATAAATAAGGAATTCAAGTTCCAAGATGTTTTTACTCAGCCCATGGTGTTTACTGCTTGTTTCAGTTCTGGTCTATAAATAAATAACACATTACATATAAAAAGTTCAAAAACCTTATTTTCACAGGAGAAGCTCTTTAAATAGGGCGTGTTTTGAACCACTCAACCATTAATCTCCCTAATATCTTGACAAAAATAAACAGACAGGAAAATTATACTTACAGTACAACTTAAAAACAACATTGAAGTTCATTTATTCGGGGTGAGCTTTTTAAAAAACAAAATAATGTGGTGTGTGAAAGTCACAAAACATAAAAAAAGACAAGTTTCTTAACTAAAAAACTAAATAAAGATCTGAGAAAAATGCATAAAATTAAACCTCTTCAATAGAAAATGTAAGCTCATTAAGTTGTTGATCTGATAACTTGAAGTAATGATGAAATTGTGATGATTTCAGACCTCAGCTGCACTGTGTCAGTGGAGCTGGTGTCTTAGTGCCCTTGGTGTTGCAGGGTTTTATTGATCTCCCTCTTCCTCATTTGAAAGGGTTGCTGTTGTGTATCAGGACTGAAGCTATTTACAACCATGTCGAGCTGAAGCTGCCTTGAGCAAACCTTGTGTATTTCCCATCCACATGCTGCCTTTGATGGCAGATAGGGTGGTCAATGCAGTGCTGCACTGGCAGATTTTTCATTAAAAAATTTAAAAAATGATAATAAGAAGACTCCTTGTATAATACAGCAGATGTATGAGCAGTAGTCTTGGGTGTCCAAAGTCAGTCCTCCAGGACCACTGTCCTACAGGTTTTGGATGTCTCCTGCTGAAGCACATTAATGGGTCAACATGCTTGGGCAGAATTTGACAACAAACTGTTGAGGAGAGCCATTTAATTTGAATCAGGTGTGTTGGATAAGGGAAACATGTAAAACCTGCAGGAGTGCAGCCCTCGAGGACTGGAGTTGGACACCCCGGGTTCACATTGTGCAGATGTTCTGGCTTCAAAAGGTGTCAAGTCTAAGTGACAGTTTTATAAAACAACAACTGAGAGTTGTTGTTTTGTGACTGAAATAGGTTTGTCTGGAACTAAAAAGAAAAAAAATTGGTTGCCAGCAGGAACAGATGCCAGTCTGACTGGAATAAGAATCAGGTCATCGCTGACAAGAGTTGGCATGTGCTCATTCTGTGAAAACAAACAGCTATCAATATGTGCTGGCTTGCTGTTGGAAAATTGGTTTCCAAGAAGAACTCATCGCTGTTCAGCCCAAAACTATTCCAACACTGACATGCTGAAAATAGGCATATTGCCACCTATTGTAGCAGAGACATCTAATTTCTCTTCCTGTGCTGTATACCAAGACAAAGACAGTAATACAGTTAAATACAGTTGTTGGACGATAACAGTAAATCAACTCTACTGTTCGTGTAAAGGTACTCAGTGATGCTCAGGACTCACCAGTGGTCTCCTTACAAAAACAAACTTCTGTTTAATATTTGCTTATTTTTCTTCTTCTGGTAGAGTCAGGAGGAAACTTGATACTTTCACATTTATGGGCCTCAAATGAACTTGTCCAAATAGTTTCAAAGTTAGGGAATGGCATGCAGTGATATTATTTGTTTACATGAATATTCATCAAAGAAGTGCAAACAAAAAAAGCTAGATATAGGATTACTCAGCTTGTAAATGAGCTTTTTTTAGGTTCCAGCAGTGAATCTTGAAATGTTGGTGGAAGTTTTAAACAGTGGACTTCTCATTTTTGAAAGAAACGCTTTATTTCTATGTTTAAAGGCTTTCATTTGGAAAGATTCTTGCTTGGTACCTCTTTACACAAATAGGCCAACTATTTCATCATCTGCCATCTCCTCACATGTTCATGTTGACTTTCCACTGCTCTGAGGTATTTTTGTCTGCCTCTGCGTAAAAACTGAGGCCCGATGTGATGTTAGAACCAAAGCATTCTCCTTTGCTCTGCTCTGTTTCCTCTGTGCTCACCTTTAGGCAGTTAGCGTCAAACTCTCAGGCCTTATATATGCACAGCCCCCATCTGACAATAGGCCATGGCAGTGCTTGCCCTAATTGTCCTTGTTGACAGTGACTCGGCCTTGCTGTGGGTCTGGTGCTGAGTGAGACTGTTGAGAGGCCTGCCTTCGATTCCACTTCCTGCCTCCCCCACCTTACAATGGAAGTCCCCAGTCATGTGACCAGCTGGCCTTCCCCAGTTGTTAGAAGAAACAGGAAGTGCCTTAGGCTGAGGAGGGTGGTCACTCCTCCACTCAGGAGACTCAGGAGGCTTCTAAATTTGAGTAGTTGTCACACATACGTCACTGCATTTCCTGAGCAGATGAACTTTGTTCTGGTCAGGAGGAAAAGAAGTGAGCCTTACGGCATCCTTTCTTGTACAAACAAAGTCGTAGGCCCGCTGCATTGTTCAGATTCCAAGGTTAGAGGATTTTCATGTCAGGAATGAGATCTAGGAATGAGATCTGAAAGTCTTAATTTAGAGAGCTGTTTTTTTTTTTTATAATAGGAGGTCAACAGCAAAAGACCTCTATAAAACTACTTATGTATTTTTACGCCCGGTATACAATATATATTAATTGTTTGTATCATCATTATTATTATTATTATTATTATTATTATTATTATTATTTAAAAAAAACAAACAAAAAAAAAACTCTGCTACAACAATAATATCCCCTAAGAGGGATAAATAAAGTATTTTTCATTTTATTTTCATTTCATACATACACCCAGCTTTTAACCATAACACTTAAGACTTTGTTATTATTTCAATTAAATTAAATGAGAAGATTTATTATTTCCCAAAATGAATTATCATTGTAGGTAGTAAATAGGGTCATTTATTTATTATCTAATTATAAGTTAATCATTGTCAGTCAAAAGATTTGTCAAATAATTAGTTCCTGTTCCAGTGCACAATGGCTTTTGCCAGGAATGACTTCCTGTACCTTTCTGTGTTGCAGTGGAGCTGAAGAAGCTTCTTATTAGAAAACACTGTTGTTTCCTTACTGTGTTGTGTAGAGGGTTTAAAGAATTGTCCATCATTGGACAAGAAGACATCCATCACATTAGTTTTAGATGATAAAACTATGTACTTAATTGATATTAAGAAAAGGTGGACTATTACCTTATTCTGTCCATCCATTTTCCGAAGTATATTTATCAATATAAGCAATCTTCACAGGGAAATGTTCTGCTGGAAAAACTTTGGGTCTTGGCATTCATGTGGGTACTGCTTTGACACGCACAGCCCACCTCAACATTGTTGTAAATCAAGAACCCCCCCCCAAACTGGAACTATTTGGTGAACACAAAAAAGATGCCAAATGGCTGTCACCATATCTGCTCCGGCATCTGCAGGTCTGCCCAGTCTGCAGATCTGCAGGAACGAGCCCAGACTGTGTTAGGCCCCACCTTGCAGAATGATTGGTCGGTTGATCGAAACCTACATGTTATTAGAGAGGTGGTTTTAAAACTGTGACAAGAACTGTGATATAACTGTGATATCGTATAAGTGTGACAGTTCTGTGTATACCAGATCTTTGCAAGAGATATTGAGGCATTCCCAAGCCAGATGAGATATCACTGTTCTGGCTTTAGATCCTGGGAGCTAGCATATTATGTAGTTACTGATATGTATTCGCCCATCACTCAAGGAAGACAATAGTTTTCCCTTTCTCTTGAAGATTTAAAAAGTTTAACCCAGCCTTAAAGTAACACTTTATGGTGAAAAACCAAGGCTGTCCTTTTGTTCAGGGGCTAAAATAGCTTTTGTTGTCAGGATACAAAGTAAGGCTGTGGGAGACAAATGACAGTGTTAGTCCTTGCAAATTATTCACTTGATTAGTTGATCCTAAAAGGCCATAAATTCTTACATTCAACAACTCGAAACCAAATTCTCCTTGCTGTCAGATAAATAGTTTAAATGGTCCGTCAATCATTCATCCACACACACACACACCGCTGTTTATGTTGACTTCCCGTGTGTGTTTGTACAGTCTTATCTGAAGATAATTCTCATGTTGTTTTCATTGTTTAAACACTGCTTGTTCCTATCTTCTTATACTTCTCTTTTTAATCTTTGCAGGGTATTTGGCATCTCCCCCGTTGTTCAGACCAACTGTTCCTTCACATGGAAGTTCACTGTGCACCCGGAGCTTAAGTGGTACCACTTTGTCAATCCCATCATGCTGCTGATTCTTTATTACACTCTGGCAACGCTCATCCGCCTCTGGCTGCAGGAGCCTGTTGACCAGCTTATGGTGAGTACTGCAGACTAAAGAGCATTGACAAAATATGAGGGTTTTTTTTAGTTAGTAACAGTATGATATATTTAGTGTCAGTTACTTGGTCGGTCTGTTTATTGTATTTTTTTTAATAAAGCAGTTCTGCAATATTCGTGTTTATTTTGACATTTGAAACATGTTTACTGGTTTACTGTTGTTTACTGGACAACAACCCAGCAGCAGGACCGCTATCTGCTCCTTTGTGCAATGAAGAACAGGGGGAGCACTGCCACAGCCCCACAAAATGACCTCTAGCAGGCCATTAATGTGCATGTTTCTGCTCAAACTGTCAGAAACAGACTCCATGAGGATGGTATCAGGGCTTGACATCCACCAGTGGGGCCTGTGCTCACAGCCCAACACCAAGCAGCCCGATTGGCTTTTGCCAGAGATACCAGGATTGGCAGATTGGCCATTGGCGTCCTGTGCTCTTCCTGGATGAGAGCAGGTTCACATTGAGCTCACGTGACAGATGTGAGAGAGTCCGGAGATGCCGTGGAGAACAATCTGCTCCCTGTAACATCCTCCAGCATGACCGGTTTGGCATTGGCTCAGTGATGGTTTGGGGAAGCTTATCCTTGGAGGCACAGACCTCCATGTGCTAGCCAGAGGTACCCTGACTGCTATTAGGTACCAGGATAAGATCCTCAGACCCATTGTCAGATCATATCCTGCTGAAGTGGGACCTGAATTCCTTGTGATGCAGGACAATGCTCAGCCTTACGTGGCTGGAGTGTGTCAGCAGTTCCTGCATGATGAAGGCATTTTTGCTCATTTACGATTTCCCTTGGGATCAATAAAGTATCTCTCTCTCTCTCTCTCTCTCTCTCTCTCTCTCTATCTATCTATCTATCTATCTATCTATCTATCTATCTATCTAT